>JAQMRL010000001.1:177897282-178497282 GCA_035578175.1 Catonia carolina
TGTGTGTGTGTGTGAACAGAATATCTCGAGAACGGAACATTGTACGAACTTGAAACTTGAAACTTAAGTTACATACTACTACCGGACCCGACACGAACATTTTCATCAAAATCGGTCAACCGGAAGTAGTAGTTTATTCGTATAATTTTTCACTTTTTTGCGATTTTCTCAAAAACTGGTCCTACGATTTTTTTAAAAATCGCCTGGTTTACTCAATTTTTTATTTTCTACAAGATAGGGTAGGCGCCATGTTTGCTGAAATTCTGCGTGAGGCTGTTTTTACGTAAAAACATTTTCTTTTTAAGATTGCGGCTTTAATATGCATTTTAGCGCAAAACGTTATATAATAAAAGTTGTAGAGAATGTAAAATTCTACAACTTTTAGTTCAAATATTTTTTTGTATAACGCTTAGTTTAGCGGTAATTAGCAATTTTCTATTTTTTTCTCACGAAAACGTGAAAAATTTATTTTTTTAAGATTTCGGCCTTAGAATGCATTTTACGACAAAAGTGTATATAATCAAATTTATAGGAAATTAAGAGATCTAAAACTTTTATTTAAGAATTTTTTTGTACAGTGCCTAGTTTAGCGTGAATGAGCAATTTTCCGTATTTTTAAGCTTAACTGAGGTCGATTTTAATTTTGCGTATTTCACTAATGTTTTTTGAGGTTAGTTTTTTGTTCATTTCTAATATTTTATTAATAATGTTAGGTTTATTGTTAATTATTTGCATTGGCAAGAGAAAGTTGTGTGAGTGTTTCACACCAGATTTCTTTATATACTGTGAGTAGGCCTACTTGAACAATGTTGGGGCAGAAATTATTTTGTTACTATTAGTTTACATAAGCTAATTTTTATAATTTTAATTAGTAACTCTATGTATTTCTGAAATAATAAAAGAAATACAGGTAAGATGAATAATACTAACAAATTGTAATTTATAGGTAGGCCTACACGAGAAAAGAAGCTTTCAAATAGGTTGAAGTACTTTTTATTTCCAGATTTTGGCACGTGACTTACTAACTGGTGCCAAATTTAATTTTCTGCTTTAGTCGCTGGAGTCGTGTAATAGATGGACAGAAAGAGACTCAAGGGAAATTACAAGACTCCTTTACTAAGTCAATCAATCTTAAGAAGATAATGCAGAACTAGTCGGTATGCAGAACTAGACAAATAATTTTTTTGATGAATTACATATTATTTCACAGAATATTTTATTTTAATTGATTATTTTTATACAAACGGAAATTGAATGTATTGAGTAGATTTTTGAAAAGAGACTTTTGAAAATGTACATACTTTAACAAAAATTAAAAATACTGGGTATTGTTCGGCAATATGTTAAGTAAGTACTGCTTAATGCTATGCTGAAAATAAAGTAGAAATATGAACCGGTATTGTTTGCCGGGTGTTCCGCAGGCCTTTGTTATGCAAATACCAAACCAAGATGTAATTTGTGAAAGGATTATTAATCCGCCCTTAATAAAACGAACCAGAATCCGAACAAACAAATAACAAGGGTATATAGATTTTAATCTGAATAAAAGCAATTGAATTGCAAAATTTTCAACCTCAAAAGATTATATAATTTATTTTATGTTAATGCTTTTACAATATCAGCGGATCAAGTAATATTTTTTATAAAATTTCGAATAGATAGAAGTAAGATTTTTTTTTAAATATTTTCATATTTCGTTACCAACAAATTTTGTTTTTGCTTACTTTCTTTAGTTAATTTACAACCTCAATCGTCTTTTTCTCTTCATGGTGAAAAAGTTTTTCCCTTAGAAAAAGTTCCACACATCAAATTGTCATATAGGTATATTGGAAAGCTGTAAATAAAATAACGTACTCCCGAAATTGTAAAGGTCTTCCCGAGCTTTTCTTTCCCTGTGGCCTGTATTCCAGAACTCGTTTTGGAGTTCCAACTTCCTTCATTTCTTGAAGATGCTCCATCCATTTATCGCGATTATTATTGATAATTATTATTTATTTAGTCATTTATACTTCTTCTCTTCAACTCTTTCCTTAAATCGCAATTAAGAACTTTATATTTCCTCGTACAACCCTTGACCCTTCGTATAAACATAAATCTGAGCTTCCAATTTATATTTCTTTCTTCCTGTAATAGCCCGACTTTCTACCATACAAAATAGGTATAGGAATAGTATTAATAATACCTTAATAAAACAGATGTTGAAAGAAATGCAGTAGTACGGTTTATAGAAGTCTCAATGTGGTGTATTTGACCAATCAGGGAAAAACTATACCTTACCAGTTTGATGGGTTTACTAAGATAAAGTAAGATAAGGTAAGATTAATGGTTTACCAGTTTGATAAACCATTAAGCCAACTTAAAAGTCAATAAATCCCATTATCTAACCAACTTATTTATCAGTACAATGTTTATTCAATCTACGTCACCTAACGAGCAAGTGAATCTCACAATGGATCACCATGAATTCAGATTACTCACTGATCACCCCCATATTAAACACATCATCATCTGTCAAGGATTATGCTCAATGGCCTGTTCCGACATTCATCTCCTTTTACTGTCTCTTCCCTATATAAATAGAACGGTTGTCCCACGAAGAGATTGCTATTTTGGAATTAATATGCCCGACGTATCACACACTTTTCAGACTGGAAACTTTACAGTTATAATAAATTGATACGTTAAAAAAGTGCTCGAGGTTCATTTGCTTATGATTAATCAAACGAAAATGGCGGAAAGTAATTTTATTTGCATAACCATTTCAAATTGGTGATTTGTTACAATGTTACTTAAGTAATAAAATGAAAGAAATGAAAAAAATATAAAGTGACGTTTTTTAATAAAATAAAATAAATTCTTCCCAAGCTTACGAAGCCATCCAAACCCTATTACTGAAAACTATTATTATTACTGAACACTATTTGTTTCATTAATTTTTATTCGAACTGATGTCCATCAATAGCTATGCTCTGATAGCAACGAAACAAAAATGAGTCACAAGCGTTTTGAATAATTGCCGAGGTATCAACAGCGGTTCCTCTTCAATCAGCCTCATTAATTCTTCGTCTGTTGCGATGGTGTGTGAATAAACTTTTTCCTTAAAAAAGCCCCAGGAAAAAATCGCAAACAGACAAGTCTGGCGATCTTGGAGGCCAGTCCCTGAGGCCACCGTCACGACCTATCCAACGGTTAGGAAGATTTTGGTTTAAAAACGCTTTGGCCACATTAGCATAATGTTAAGGAGCTCCATCATGCTAGAAAAAAACTTCCTGCATCTCTCCCTGAGAAAGATGAGGAACTATGTGATACTTAAAATTGATGCGTATCTGTCTCCAGTCATTGTCTGATGGGATAGGCCTATGTCATACGATAAAACACCATCCCTTCTATCTGAATCCCTTCTATCTGTAACTATAAGTGGTTAATTCCACAAGATTATAGTTTATTTTTGATATTATTTTCTTATTCCGCCATTTTGTTTTGATTAATCATAAGCAATATAAACTCGAGGGTACTTTTTTACACATTTATTTATTATACATAACTGTAAAGTTTTAAAAATAGTAACCTCTTCGTGGGACACCGGTAGCCTATATAGGAAGGAAAGTATTGTTTTCTTGCCGATTTTTCAAAATCGAGTTTTCACCGGATATACACTACACGTTACCAAACCTCCTGAACCCAAGAAGCATGTTTTTAGCGATCGGTCTATGTGTTTGTCTGGTGCGTGTATGTGTGTGTGTGTGTGTGTGTGTGTGCGCGCGCGCGTGTGTGCGTGTGTTTGTGTGTGTGTGTATGTGTGTGTATGTGTGTATATGTGTGTATGTGTGTGTGCGTGTGTGTGTGTGTGCGTGTGTGTGTGTGCGTGTGTGCGCGCGTGTGTGTGTGTGTGTGTGTGTGTAGGTGGGTGGGTGGGCGTGTGAACAAAATATCTCAAGAACGGAAAATCGTACAAAGTTATAACTTGAAACGTAAGTTAGGTGCCACTAGACGACCGAACAGGAACATTTTCATCAAAATCGGTCAACCAGAAGTAGTAGTTTATTCGTGTCATTTTTCACTTTTTTGCGATTTTCTCAAAAACGGCTCCTACGATTGTTTTTTCAATTGTCTCATTTACTACCCTTTTTATGCTCTACAGGATAGGGTAGGCGCCATGTCTGCTGATAAATTCTTGGAGAGGCTGTGCTCAAAATGTTTTTTTTCTTTTAACATTGCAGCCTTAATATGCATTTTAGCGCAAAAGTGTATATAATATATTAAAAGTTGTAGACAATTTAAACAACTTCAACTTTTGTTTCAAACACTTTGTATAACGCTAAGTTTAGCGGTAATTAGTAATTTTATGTCTTTTCATGAAAATCTGTTAAAAAGTTTTTTCTTAGATTTCGGCTGTAGTATCCGATTTACGACAAAAGCGTATAATAAAATTTATAGGAAATTAAAATATTTACAACTTTTATTTTAAGCATTTTTCTCTACAGAGCCTAGTTTAGTGTCAATGAGTGATTTTCCGTATTATTAAGCCAGTCTAAGGTTGATTTTCGTTTTGCATCATTCACTCATGATTAAAATAAGGTTATATTTTTTAAAAATAGTTTTCTTTAATTTCTAATGTATTACTAATCTTAGTTTATATTGTTCATTATTTGCATTGGCAAGATAAAGTCGTGTGAGTATTTACACCAGATTTTTAGGTCTTCCGAAGCCTCGTTCCCTTTTGGTTTATATTTCCAGGCTCATAGAGGAAGTCTGTGTGCAGTCATGCGAAGTAAATAGCTGGACCAATTAAACACATGTGCAGTTGTCTTCCCTAACAGTACCTATCAATTCCGTTTAAATAATGTTTGTTCTGTCTTCTTTTGCAAAGCATGTGCTATATATATCGTAGTTTAAAACTCCTAGCCACAAGAACGGGCGAAAAGTTCACAATATTTACGGATTTGATGAGTGTGGTTAGAGGCTTGCAGGCTGAAGAAATTACAGAGCCAATTATGGAAAATACAGTATATCCAACCTACTTTGACAAGTCAACAACAGGAATGAAGTACACATTGTGTGGGTTCCGTCGCATTGCGGTATAAACGGAAATGAAACAGCTGACACGGTCGCCAAAGAGGCGTTAAAGACCCCACTACGAGAAAAACATCTCTCATCTCATACAGATATCAAGAGACATTTGCACTACCAAATTAAACGACACTGGAACCAAATCTGGTCTCGACATCCTCCAACGAAACTTCACCACATCAGAAAACACATTTTTGAAAACCCTCAGCCCCACTTGGAGCTTCGAAGGCATCAAGTTCTACTTACACGACCACGTATTGGACACTCTACGGTTACGCACAAACACTTACTGAAGAAAGAAAAACCACAAATTTGTACACATTGCAACACGCCAATTATAATCAAACACATCATCACAGACTGCCAAATTACACAATTCACACGAACAGTATTCAAAATTAACAACATTTTATTAACTTAATTTAATAGGCAAAGTAGCAGTTCAAAACACAATAATTTTTTTTAAATTTAACAAAATATCAGATTTAATATAATTTTAAAATTGCATTTGTTATTTTTTAATGTGTCATTCTATTTTTTAGTTTGTATTTTTCTGTTATCTAAATTTTAATTGAACTTAAATTTTTCATTATGTATTTATATAACGTATCATGTATTTATATATAACGTGGTTGATAATGACCTCGCAGTCGATGCGACTTTAAATAAGTAATAAAAACAAAACAAAAATTAAACATATAAACAGCAAACATGAATAAACAACAAATAACATGTAATTATACGAAACAAATGCATTGTCAAACAAGGGAAGCAATCGCTTTCTTTGAAATCCAATTCTTTCATATTAAATAATCAATATTATCTCAATATTAGGTATATGTAATAATAATAATAATAATAATAATAATAAATCATTTAATAATAAATGAAAAATGTAAATAAAAATGAACTTAATTATAAAGGAAATTAATTTACCTTTAGTACAGGAAAATTTACTTTTTTTATGGAAATGAAATTGTGAACTGATTTGATTGATTGATAAAAATATTGTATCTCACAACTTTAACTAACGTTGAATTCAATTTTCAACGTGACTGGTTTGATGCGTCAATACGTCGTCCATCCCTCCTAAATGTAAATGATGTTATAATTGACTGGAAATAACGCCGATATTTTCCAAAATTTAATATTCTAAAATTAACTTTACTTAATTGGATTTATTTTCATATTCAAATTTTAAATTAGATATGGCCAATGTTACATAATACTCTACTTATTACTTTTTCCATTTTTACTTTCTCGCGCTATAAAAATATTCTAACCATAAAAAAACTTTTCCAAACTTTCCGTTCGAGAAAAAGTTAAAAATACCTTTCCACCATAATTACTTTTTTACGTTCTGCATTGTTTGTTTTTTTGGGCGACCGGAAAATCATTATCGGTCTTCATGAAATTATTACTTGTAGAGTTAATCAAAATATTATTTTGATTATTTTGAAATTAGTATTTCAGTGGAATCTGAGGGGAGGCTTTTTACAATTAAAAATTAGTTATAAAATCCCGGTACGTTAGTTTTGTCAAAACTCATGAAAATCAAATTTTCTTCAACAATATTTTTTTATAAAACTTTCAAAATTTACAGCACTACGTGAATTTTATAATATAGCACATTTTTAGCGTTTCTAAAAAACTTGCTGTAGGACCATTGACCTAACAGCTAAATAGAATATAATTATGCAAATTTACATTTTTTGTGAATTTAAAGGAAAATACAATAAGTATATAACAAAATGAACAGAAATCACTTCATTTTTCCAAAAGATACATTTCTGAGAAATTCATGACTTTTTAGTAAAGTTTGATTTAATAAATTTAAAGTAATAATATCCACATCTGTTCAATGGAACTGTAGGAGGTATAGTTAATAACTTTCACGACGCTACTTAAATATCATATTACTATAAACACTTGATAACAGTGGGTAAAACCAAAGAATTATAAAATATATAAATTTAGCTGATTATTTGTGGTTAAAAAATAACATTTGGTGAAATATTTTTAACAATCGGTTTCTTTAGAGAGGCTGTAGCGCCATAAACTATCGCCCCTATTAATATTTTCTTTTATTTCACAACTGTAACAGCAGATAGTGAAATTTATATAGGTAAAGTATAAAAATCTGGTGTGAAACAGTCACACAACTTTCTCTTGCCAATGCAAATAATTAATAATATAACCTAACATTAGAAATAAACAAAAAACTAACCTCAAAAAACATAATCTTATTTTAATCATGAGTGAAAGACGCAAAATGAAAATCAACCTCAGTTTGGCTTAAAAATACGATAAATCACTCTTTCATGTTAAACTAGGCTCTGCAGAGAAAAATGCTTGGAATAAAAGTTGTAGATCTTTTAATTTCCTGTACATTTTATTATATACACTTTTGTCGTAAAATGCATACTAAGGCTAAAATCTAAAAAAAATCAATCTTTCACACTTTTCCGTGAGAAAAAAACAGAAAATCGCTAATTACCGCTAAACGAAGCGTTGCACAAAACAAATGTTATAAATAAAGGTTGTAGGATTTTAAATTCTCTACACCTATTATTATATATTTTTGCGCTAAAATGCATATTGACGCCAGAATCTTAAAAAAAATCTTTTTACGAGGAAACACCCTCCTCAAAAATTTCAGCAGACATAACGGCTACCCCAACTTGTATATCATAAAACGTGTAATAAATGAGGCGATTTTTAAAAAACTCGTAGGAGCTGTTTTGAGAAAATTGCAAAAAAGCGAAAAATTACACGAATAAACTACTAACCTATTTCTGGTTGACCGATTTTGATGGAAATGTTCGTGCCGGGTTCTCTAGTGGTAGATACCTTAAATTTCAAGTTTCAAGTTCGTTCGATATTCCGTTCTTGAGATATTCTGTTCTCTCACACACACACCCACACAGACCAATCGCAAAAACCATGTTTTTTGGGTTCAAGGGTTTTGAAAACGTGTAGATCCGGTGACAACTCGATTTCAAAAAATCGACATGAAAACAATTATTTCCTTCCTATATATTCATATAGGTAAGAGAAAGTAAAAACAAAGACTAAATTACTTATACTGGAAATTGGAAGAGCACTAGGTACTCAATACCAATATTTCACATGAAAATATATTTTATTAGGATAATTTACTTATTTTATATTTACTGTTAATATTGGCCTTCGGGTCAACCCTGTCAGTCATATGGTAGAAAGTCGCTATTATTTGAAGTAACACCGGTTGGGCAAGCGAATTTGTATGGTGACCAGCTAACAGCCATCCGTGAACAAACTCCACTGAGGGGGGGCCTGTTCAAAAATTCATGCCGAATCACGCCAAAAAATACAGCGAAAAGCAGTGATCAAATTGGATGGTTGTTAATACAGCACAGTTATAGCTGTTGTTTAGGTCATCAGCCGAAAGGCTGGTTTGAACCTGTAGAGGTTTTACTAAGTAAAACGAGGAGTGAGGTGGTTTACCATTGCTTTCCTCACTGAGTGGAAAAGTACGCTTATCAGCATGCCGGGCCCTCTGAAAAGCACATATTTTCCACTCTGTAAATGACACCTTCACTTCATTCACCACAGGGTCTGGCTGTATAATGAAATTCATTACTTTCAGAGGAGATAACTCTGATTAGTGTATTTTACACCTCTACCTCTTCTGTTCTTAAATGATTCAGTAATTTAATTGGCTGACCATGTGATAAGAAACAGAACTATTTATTTTAGCCCTGCACTGAACAGATTGAGTGTAAATAATTTGACACTCCACCTGTCAGTTATGGGCAGAGTTATAGCTAATAACTAATAAAAGCTTATAAAAATTTACAATGGATGATTTAAAAACTACTGTACTACATCGTGTTCCTACGCGTCGTTTCGGTCTGCATAGTGAATTCCCTGACAAGTGATTAGGATATTACTCTCGAATCAGCAGGTTTTCGTTTATGTCTAAGTAGGGTATCTGTAAATCGCCGATAAAACTTTAAACGGTTTCTTTGACATTAGGGGTATAAAGATAGTCGGGTAAGGTTTTAAATAATATCTTAATTAAAAGAAAAGATCATAATGTAAGCCTACTTTTTAATCTTTTATTTGAAATTTTTAACAGTACTACCCAAATATATGACAACGAGAAAATAATATGTTGTACGTACATAATCAAGTAACATGAAAGTAAACATAAAGACAAAGGTTGATACCCAATGGTATCTCTGGGTGTATAAGTAAGTATTAAATATGATAATTAGTTCGTTTAATTGTTATTATTTTTATTATATTATTAGTACTGATAATAATATTAATAATTTTGACTCCATAGAAGAGCAAACGCCCGGACCATCTGATAATCATTTAAAATTGTCTATGATCGTCAACAAAACTAAAAAGCGCGGTCGGTCTCCAAATTCAACCGAAAAATCTCTTTATTTAGTTCAGAAAAAATTCAAAAACGCAATCTGAATCGACCTACCACTACAATAAATACTGCTTCTGCTCGAGATTCCAGGTTAAATAATTCTAACGTTCCGGCTATTGAAACGCAAAATCGATATACTCCGTTAGAAACCGAATCTGACTCGTCAACAAAATTTAGTCGTCCTCCGCCGATATACTTAAAATCGGACGTAAACTTCCCTGAGTTATGTAACCTATTAACTCACTTAGTTAGCTCAGAAAATTTTAAATGTCTGTCAACTAAAAAAGGCATAACAATTTACCCGTCTACGCCCGATGTCTATCGAAAACTTGTCCGGTACTTCAAAGAAAATGAAGCCGAATTTCATACTTTTCAGCTTCAGGAAGAAAAGGCACTCAGAGTAGTACTGCGCGGACTCCACCATTCGCTTAAAGAACATGTAATAGCCGATGCGCTTAACAATCTCGGATTCACAGTAACTATGATCTGTTTGTAATGTCATATCGTACAACAAGGAGCGACTCCCGTTATTCTTCGTTGATTTGGAACCGGGCAAAAATAATGAAAATAAAAATATTTTTAATCTAAATTACTTACTTCACTCAAAAATAAAAGTGGAAGAACCAAGGAAGAAACGGAATGTTATTCAGTGTGTGCGTTATCAACAGTACGGGCATACTAAACGTTACTGTAATCGATGTGTGCGGTGCGCTGGTTCACACGAATCTGCAACTTGCACAAAACCAAGAGATACGAAGGAAACCTGTGCCCTTTGCGGCGAATCGCATCCAGCTAACTACCGTGGATGCTCGGTTCACAGGAGTCTTCAAAATCGCCGCTCTTCAACAACAACGTCGCGCAATACACTGATACGTGCTACTGCTCACCCGGTCCCGGTAGTAACTCCATCTTCATTCCCTCCTCTGCTGACTTCATCCACGCCGAACTCTACTGTACCATCACAACCGCACACATCCACACGTCAGCCTGAAAGTTCATCTCATCATAAGATTACAAATTCACGCCGTACTTACTCCAATGTAGTAAGTCAACTGAGAGATTCAGCTCAACTTCCCGAAGACAATGATCTTGCATCACATCTATCGTCTTTTATGTCCGAAATGAAATCACTGCTCATGCCCATGATCACAATAATGTCACAGCTACTACAGGTCCTAGTGTCACGAAATAACAAATAGATCAGGGCAGCCATCTTTATTGATTCTCCTCTGGAATGCAAACGGCGTTTTGCAACACGTTAATGAGTTAGAGTACGTACTTAATGAAAAACGCGTCGATATTGCCTTAATAAGCGAAACTCATCTTACATCCCGTTCAAAATTTTATATGAAAGGTTACTCAGTTTATCGAGCAGATAGGCCTGATGATCGTGGTTACGGCGGAGCAGCAGTAATTATCCGTTCGTCTATTTAACACTATTTCTACCCCACGTGTGATCCGACTGAATCAATTCAAGCAGCTGCAGTTGCAGTCAAATTATTAAATATCACCTTTACTGTTGCAGCGATCTATTGTCCTCCGAGATTTGCATTAAAAGTACCTGATTTTACTGATTTCTTCTCGTCCTTGGGCAACCACTTTCTCTGCGGTGGCGACTATAATGCCAAGCACGTACAATGGGGATCGCGGTTAAATAATCCCCGTGGTCGAGCTCTTTTGCAATCTATCATGCACAACAACCTAAAAATTCATTCCACTGGCTCTCCGACGTACTGGCCTTCGGCTCTTTCCAAGCAACCTGACCTTTTAGATTTTTTTGTTTCCCGAGGATTGTCATCATTCTACTCATCCGTCCTCTCCCTGGATGATTTATCGTCTGATCATTCTCCAGTGCTTTTAACTCTCTCCTGTACCCCATTGGAGAAGCTATCTCCGCCATCTTTACACGCAAACACCGTAGACTGGGATTTATTTTGCCATCTCATACGAACAAATCTGAGACTAAACCTGCCACTGAAGTCACCCGAGGACATGGATAAAGCAGCGGACCACTTAACACCAACTATCAAGCAATCTGCTTGGAGCTCAAATCTCCCTGCAAAGGTGAAGAAAAGAGATGTTCCAAGTTATCCCATATTCATCAGGGAACTAATCAGGGAAAAGAGAAGAGCAAGAAACTTGTGGCATTGTACCAGATTACCATCGCACAAGAGACAACTCAACCAGCTTCATTAATCAGTTGAAAGCCGAAATTAGGGCTATTAAGACAGCTCAATTTAATCAAGAACTAGCAGAAATAAATCCTAGGGATGGTGGATTGTGGAAAGCTACCCGTAGGATACTTCGTCCTGTTCCCTCAACCTCTCCACTTCGTCTTCCAAATGGTGCTTGGGCTAAGTCAAATAAAGAGAAAGCAAATTTATTTGTTGAACATCTATCGCACGTTTTTAGTCCGCATTGTAATATCAGACCTGATTTTTCAACATCTCTTGAAGAATTTATTTCATCTCCTCTGCCTCTCTCGCTACCTTCGGAAAAAATTACTAAAAAAGAAGTACATGAAGAGATTAAATCTCTGCCTCTTCGTAAAACTCCTGGATTTGATTTAATCACTTCGGAAATTCTCCGTGAACTCCCACAAGAAGCTGTTTCGCTTATTACCTACATATTCAACGCCATACTACGGACGACTTATTTTCCTATTCAGTGGAAGATGTCCCAGATAATAATGATCCTGAAGCCAGATAAACCTCCCAATTCTTCTTCTTCCTACAGACCCATCAGTTTACTTCCGGTTCTCTCAAAATTATTTGAAAAACTTCTTCTTCGCCGTTTGTTGTATTTCGTTAACTATCAAAATTCTATACCTACTCATCAGTTCGGTTTCCGGTCACAGCATTCTACAATTCACTAACTACTCCGAGTCGTCGATCTAATCGCTTCAGGCCTAGAAAGAAAGGAATACACAGGAGCAGTTTCCTTAGACGTAAGTGCGGCGTTTGACAAGGTGTGGCACGACGGACTACTCTTCAAACTGAAACATATATTACCGGACACTCTATACCATGTTCTCCGTTCATACCTAGAGGAAAGATTTTTCGTCGTTCGTCAAGGAGATGATTACTCCGAATATAGGCAGATCTTAGCTGGAGTGCCACAGGGGTCTATCCTCTCTCCGTTAATGTACAATATCTACACATCTGATCTGCCGGAGACTGACGTGACTACCATTGCTACATATGCTGACGACACTCTTCTTCTTTCATCCTCCGATAATCCACAAATCACAAGTGCAAATTTACAATATCATCTGGATATTCTACAAGACTGGTTAGAAAAATGGAGAATACAAATTAATCCAACCAAATCTATTCATGTTTCTTTTACTCTTCAAAAAGGAATGTGCCCTAATGTCTTTCTCAATAACGTTCCCATACCTCAGAAGTGTGAAATTCGATACTTAGGGCTTATCTTGGACAAAAGACTTACGTGGCACTCGCACATAAAAAAGAAAAGACTTCAATTAAATACAAAATTACGACGACTGTACCGATTTCTTTGTAGAACTTCTCCTTTGCCAATTTCTTCAAAATTACTGCTGTACAAATCTTTATTTAAACCAGTTTGGACTTACGGAGTCCAGTTATTTGGCTCAGCAAAATCCAGTAATCTTAATCATCTACAGACGTTCCAATCAAAATTTCTCCGTTTAATATCTAGAGCTCCGTACTACGTAAGTAACGACACTTTACATTCCGATTTCGGGATTCCTAGAGTTGAAGAAGTGGCACAGTCCTATTATAAAAAATTCTTTTCGAAATTACTAATAAATCCGAATCCTCTAATTCAAGAACTTCATCGTTTTCACCTTCCTGGGAATCCAGCCCGGCGTCTAAAAAGAAGATGGAATAGAGATCTTCTCTGAGTTCTAACTAAAATAATAATAATATAATAAAAATAATAACAATTAAACGAACTAATTATCATATTTAATACTTTTTATACACTCAGAGAAATACCAATGGGTATCAATCTTTGTCTTTGTGTTTCCTTTCATGTTACTTGGTTATGTACGTAGAACACATTTTCTAGTAGTCATATATTTGTGTACTGTTGAAAATTTCAAATAAAAGATAAAAAAATATAGGGCTATATATTATTATTATTTTAACTCATAGAAGATCTGTATTCCGTCTTCTTTTTAGGCGCCGGACTGGATTCCCAGGAAGGTGAAAGCGATGAAG
Source organism: Catonia carolina (assembly GCA_035578175.1). Lineage (NCBI taxonomy): Eukaryota > Metazoa > Arthropoda > Insecta > Hemiptera > Achilidae > Catonia > Catonia carolina. The sequence goes on from JAQMRL010000001.1 coordinate 177,910,984, forward strand.
TTCTTGAATTAGAGGATTTGGGATTATTAGTAATTTCGAAAATAAATTTTTGTAATAGGACTGTGCTACTTCTTTAACTGTAGAAATCCCGAAATCGGAGTGTAAAGTGTCGTTACTTACGTAATACGGAGCTGTAGATATTAAACGGAGAAATTTTGATTGGAGTGTAGATGATTAAGATTACTCGATTTTGCTGAGCCAAATAACTAGATTCCGTAAGTCCTAACTGGTTTAAACAATCATTTGTAAAGCAGAACTTTTGAAGAAATTAGCAAAGGAGAGGTTCTACGAAGAAATCGCTACAGATATCGTAATTTTATATTTAATTAAAGTCTTTTCTTTTTTACGTGCGACTGCCACGTAAGTATTTGTCTATGATAAGCCGTAAGTATTGAATTTCACACTTCTGAGGTATGGAAAAGTTATTAAGAAAGACATTAGGGCATATTCCTTTTCGAAGAGTAAAGGAAACATGAATAGATTTGGTTGGATTAATTGGTATTCTCCATTTTTCTAACCAGCCTTGTAGAATATCCAGATGGTATTGTAAATTAGCGCTTGTGATTTGTGGATTATCAGAGGAAGAAACAAGAAGCGTGTCGTCAGCATATGTAGCAATGGTAGCCATGTCAGTCTCCGGCAGATCAGATGTGTAGATATTGTACAATAACGGAGAGAGGATCGACCCCTGTGGCACTCCAGCTATCTGTCTCTATTGGAGTAATCATCCCCTTGACGAATGGCGAAAAATCTATCCTCTAGGTAGGCCTACTTCTTAGCAATAATAAATTTTGGCTTCTGTAAAAAAAAAATATTTAATATACTACTGGACTAATTAAGGAACCTAGATTGTATTGTAATTTATGGCTTTTACATCCACATTTGTCATAATTATGAACAGCGTTTCACGACTTGATTTGTATTTTTAAAAGACAAACGTTAAAAGTTCATGTTAAAGGACAAATGAGTTTGTCATGTTTAGAAAGCCCACAAGTCAAAAAACTAACTTCTGGAAAAATTAAGAAACTGGTATAATTTGCCATGTTTCAATAAAGAACAATATCAAAAAAAAAAAAAATTTTAATTTAAAACATATAGTTTTATTTTTAAAGATAAGCTTGTTTAAAAAAATGAATATTTTGACGGAAGGGTTTTTCTGAAATAAATTTGAGTAACGTGCTACCTTACGTTGTTATCTGCAAAATGCGTTGTTGGACCAGAAGACAATTGTGTTGTCCTGTAGTATTCATTTATTTATTTCACTCGTTTACATTAATGACTTAAAATAGCTTTTTGTAATAAAAAAAATTTAAATTCTTAACTTTAACAAAGTAAATTGTTGGTTTTCAGGACGATTCACGTTCTTCATCGCCGTCGTCACAAATTGCAGTTATTCTATTAAAAAGATTTTTGTATGGAATCTTTGTATAACCTCTTCCACTAGAAAGTAGAGCTTGAGCTTCATAAGTTCAACCACTTTCATTATTTAATTAAAAGGAAGCACTATATATCCTTAAGGATAAGCTTTAATCTTAGTAGTATGATACTAGTGAAGAAAAGCCAGATTTCTGTTATTTTGTCGGAATGGTGTGTTTACGTTCAGTTAGTCCTAAAATGCACATGACAAAATGTAAAATGTTGACTTATGGGCTTTCTGAAATGACTGATTCAAATAAAATGAAATACAGCAGCTTCTACATCTTTGGAAAGCCTTTATAACTTAAATTTCTTTTAATTTTCTAATTATATGATATTCATACTGCATCAAACTGTTAATTTACAAACCTTTATTGCGATCAAGCTCGAGTTATGGTGTCCAGCCCATTCAAACAACAGAAGAGAGTAATTTAAAATCGATGCAGGCCTTTCAGTCGAAAGTCTAGAGATTTGCTTTTCGCATTCTCTTTTATGTAAATGATAAAACACAACATGATGATTTCGAAATGCCTTCAGTAAGATAACTAGCCGCATACGTCTACAGTAGATTTCACGATCAACTTAATAACCGCCCAATCCAATTAGTCATTATCTTGCTGTAAGGAACTACCCAACCGTATAATGCCATGTCTAAAGTGGAAATAGAGCAAATCTTATATAGAAATCTCCATCTAAATACAGTAAATTCCCAATTATCCGTTTCCCAGTAATCCATTGTTCTATTTAATCCATTACGGCACACCAACTTTTTTGCTAAAACGTAAACGATTACAAAAACATTTTTATGAAACGGAAAATTGTTATTACTGCACAAAAACCGAGGATGTCCTGGACATAGAAAAAAATGTGCGAGATACGGCAAATTTTAGCCAGACAGGAAATTCTATGGAAATAGAAATCGTCAAACAGTAGGGAAACAAAATAACTTCTATAGCCTAAAAAATTATGGTATGTGGTAAACATTCAGGTATGTGATAAACATAGACTTTTTTCTTTTCGAAAACACTTTTGGCTATTTGCAATATTTAGGGTAATTTATCTGCATACAGAAATTTAGGCTAATGCATTTTATGAACAGTGTTAAATTTTCAAATGTTGACATCAATTTTCATTTATTATTGTGTTTCTTACTGTGTAAATAAAGATAATTTAATACAAACTGGAGACAACAAGTTTTCTCTAGTATTAGGTAATATATTTCGCGTAATCTGTAGTTCCCGTTCATCTGCCATTCGGTCCACCCATTATAACGAACAATTGGGTTTTACTGTAGTAAATAACAGTTTTATTTCCTATCGGAGTAAGTGCCGCCCGGCACCTCTTCTACTGGTAACAAAATTTTCCACCGCCCATTAAAATAATTTTGATATCACATAAAGAAACTGTGCCACTCAATATACAGTATCTTACCCAAAATGAAGAAAGAAGTTTTTTAAATACGTAGGTCAGAAACGACACCCTTCATTTGGTTGTTCGTACTCCCTACTCCCTACGTAAAAGACCCCGCAAGACAGCCTTATAAGCTATTAATTAATAAACTAAAATATCATCCAAACTATCTTGCTCGACAAATGGCCATTCAAAATTTTCCAATAAAATCTTTGAATTTTCAATGCATTTTCGTCGTTTGTGATGTAGGGATCTCCTTCAATAATATTCTCTTTCTACTTAATCATCATCATCATCAACTTCATGTCATCCCAACTTCTTTACGTTAACAGAGCCATTGTTTTCCATCAAGTTCACCGCTATTGCAGTGTTACTACATCAACCTGAAGGAAACGATGCTGGGTGTGTTCTTCCTTTCAGGCTTAATATTTTTTTTTTGTTTAACGTCCGACTGTTCTGCAATTACTGCTAATGCAGACGGTGAATGATGAAATGATTTTTTGTAACGTATGAAAAAATGCCGTGCCTGAATGGGATTCGAACCCAAGACCGCATGATGAGAGGCGAGCACGTTACCAACTTCGCCAATGCGGCCGGCTTCAGGCTTAATAGCTACTTCAATCAATTCTAATGGTTGTGCTTTAGTGTACAATTATAAATTGAAAATTAATAAAAAAGGTATGCAAGTAAAGTTTGTTACACATTAGTCGTTTATTTTTAATTAATCTGAAGAAAAATGACTGAACAAATGAAAATGACAAAAAATAGATTATGTATTTTGTGACTTTTGTGGTTTTGTTTCAAATTAGATTAGGTATTTTTATTAGCATAACCTGCTAGAATTTATAGTATAGCAACTTTCTTAACTGAACAAGAATTACAACTATTTATGTTGACTGCTTCTAATATAGATAAATTAACCACCAAGTTTATTTATACGATGATGCGTTAATGAATATTTACTCATGTCCACGAACATACATACAATACATTGTATACTACATCCATTGCATCCTTACAATTATTCTATTAACAGTACGGATGATAGTCGAAACAATCCGGAAATTCATTTACATAAAGATATTTTTCTTTATTATTGATTTGTGTCCTGTACATTGTACAACGATAACAAATAAGCTGGTTGTGACGATGTACAAATAACATGTTACATGAATGACATGACGAAACAGACGACCCAGTGATGAAGCTTTTATGTTTTTGTTTTTCTAATTTAATTTTGCGTTTAGTGTTTATAGTTATATTTTGATCATCTGGATTTTTAAGGAAGTTATAAATCTCTGTTCCAAGCTCTCTTTAGCCTTTATGGAAGGTTGACCGGTGAAGTAACTGAGCTAGTCGTCCTATAAATGAGCTAATATATCTCACTTATTTGTTTTGAAAACGTTTATAGTATTATTTTATTGTATAGAATACGTAAAGAACTTGCAGATCATTGTGAACAGTCCCGTTTCTTACATGTTGTTGTTTAGGTCATCAGCCGAGACTAGTTTGAACCTGTAGAGGTTTTACAAAGTAAAACGAGGAGTGATGTGGTGTACAATTGTCTTCCTCACTGAGTGGAAAGTACGCTTATCGGTATACCGGGCCCTCTTAAAAGCACATATTTTCCACTCTGCAAATGACACTTTCACTTCATTCACCACAGGGTCTGGCTGTATAATGAAATTCATTACTTTCAGAGGAGATACCTCTGATTACTGTCTTTTACACCTCTACCTCTTCTGCTCTTAAATGATTCAGTCATTTAATTGGCTGACCATGTGATAAGAAACAGATCTATTTATTTTACCCCTGCAGCGAACAGACTGAGTGTAAATAATTTGACTCTCCTATCTGTCTGTTATGGCAGCGTTTCTTACATACTGAGGGGATTCCGGAATAATCTGAATTAATTTGTTACTCGGTTTAGCGGATCCATAAAATGTGGGAACCGTACGTCCAGATCGGTATTAGAAATTAATGATATAGTTTAATATCTTTGCGAAAATGGAGAGAAGAATGTCTACCAGTTATACTGCATAAGCACTTTATTTTGTGTGTGAATGTTTGTCATTTTAATGGATGTTTCTATGTGAGTCTTTGTCAACATTGATACCAAAATATCTAACTGTGTCAGTCTATGGGATGGGTGTATTGTTTATGTAAACAGGTGGTCATGTTTGGTGACGATAAAAACGTTAATACAATAAATTTATTTAGAATTCTCTATCGGTTCAAGCTTCTATACAATTAATATATTATTATCTTTTGTACTTTTTACAATATTTCTTCTAGATGAAGAAATTATTATTTTAAATGATAAAGTTTTATATTGATTTGAATTTTCCATCTGAAATAATTCGGTTTTGAAGAAGTTTCAACTCTAGTCAGAATCATCGGCTGAGTATAGTAAAGTAAACTGATTAAACTTGTAAATCAGATGCAAATGTATATTATCATGAAAACTGAATCTGCCTTAAAGGCCTGGAAGTTTTCTTCCAGGCCTTTATCCAACAAATTCGATCTCAAGTTTCTTTCTTCTGAAATCACTCTCTTTCTTTTATCTTACTACTCCATTTTATTTTTCCTATTCATTTTCAAACAAAATGACAGACCTGCAAAGAAAGAAGTCAATTTGTTCTCTAGTTTTTCTACAAGTCACAAAATTCAAACAAACGACTTTGTTATTTTATTCTTTAAAATATGATAATTTTCTCCTAATATCTCATTTATAAAATTCCTTTGTTCTCCAGTTCAGGAAAAAGTTTTGCAAAAATATTGTCTATAGATTACGTGACCAGTATGCAACAAATTTACTTTGAAGAGGTAAATTTACGGCAACAAATTTACTTTGAAACGGTGGTTGTTGACACTTTGGCTAAATATCTACTCACAGCAATAGACTCGTTAAGGTTAAAAAAATACGTTGCCATTAAAATGTAATTAAAAAATTTTTTAAATGGTCATAAATTTTTATTTACAGCTACCTCATTATTTTTATAACACCTCTTCGTTTAATATAATTAATTAAAAAAACCGGGTACGTGACAAAAGTCTACGTAATTACTTTATATTTACACACACCAAAATAATAAAAAAAAAATACACACCACAGGGTCTGACTGTATAATGAAATTCATTACTTTCAGAGAAGATACCTCTGATTAGTGTCTTTTACACCTCTGCCTCTTCTGCTTCTGAATGATTCAGTCATTTAATTGGCTGACCATGTGATAAGAAACAGATCTATTTATTGTGTGATGACAAGTAATTGATCAAAAAATGACGGAACATTCGTATTTTATCAACAGTTAATTTTGAACCTTTTTCTTAGCGTACTTTGACTTCTTATATTAAAATTCTACCTACGCATAATGTAGGAGTTGAAAACTTTAATGGATAATTTTTTTTATTAACAAAAATATCTAAATCTGTTCTTTAACAAAATATTAAATAGATTTGATAAAAATTATTAATCATGAAAAATTATCTCTCAGTAGATAGCTACATAAAGTTTAAACAACTACTTCTCAAAATCATTAGATCGTGTAGTCTACAACAAATATTATGAAATTACATTTTTTTAAAACAAAGCTCATAATTTACTTACTAAACAACTTGGGTGCCACCGTTGTAGTCTTCGTATTGTACACTTTTGTTCAATAAATTTATTGCCAAATAATTTTTGTGAGATTCGAACCCTTTATCGTATGTTAAACTAAATTTTTAAATATCTTCTTTGGTTACTGAAATAATATTGTATCTTTGTGAAAGTGATTGTTCATCTGTACCAGGACGTAGTTGTTACAGCTAGAAGGACTTTTGATTGAAAACCCTGAATAATTTGAATATTTGAGTTACTTGATGCGCCCCATAACTAGTTACCGTAGGTCCAGACTGGTTTAAAATCGATTTTTTTTATTAAAAGTTTGTATTGAAGTGTTAATTTTGACTTTGATCCGAGAACCAAATATAATTTTTAAATTTTAAGTCTAGGTGTTCTCGTTTCTGCTGAATATGTGTTCTCCAAATTAGGCGAATTCTAATGTAATCTGAAATATTCGGTTGAGTCTGTGTGTGGAAGAATTTGTGTGTTGCTGAAATAATATATAAGTAGACAATTTTGATGACGAAGTGTCAATGTAACATGTGAGCTTTTTGTTTCTTTGAACAAGTAGCATTGTTTTAATTTCAGTAAAATTTATTTGTAGATTTCTTTATTTATAATTTCCCTATTTTCATCGTGAAAAGAAAATATGCAATGGCGGATTTTAAAACGAAAAATGTTTAACTAGACAAAAAGCACTCACAGGAGTAAAAATTTTTAACAGGCAGATTAAAAATCCTTTTTCTGAAAAGAGTTTTCAATCAGCACAGTTGGATGTTGAACAAAACGAAATTCTTTTTGCAGCCTTTAGAACAAAACCTCTATTAACTTTTGGTTGGATCTCAACAGTGAATATGAACATCTGTCTGATCTGGCAATGAAGGATTTTTCCATCCACTGTATTGGTAGAAAAACTTTTTTCATCCAACTTTTTAATAAAAAAAACCAAATACCGAAATAAGTTAGGTGCTGCCCCAGATTTGAGACTGTACTTGGCTTCTTTTGAGCTCAACTTCAAAAAAACTGTGTGCAGCAAACAAGGACAGGGCTCCCATTAATATGCATTTAAAAGAAATGACAAAAGTGTTTATATTTTTCAAAAATCAATTTTTTTTATATCAATAACAAAATTAATGGACAACAACTTAAATTTTAAAACTTTTTAGTTTAAAGGTGTTTTATTAAGATTGTGGGCTAAAACGTAATCACCAAAAATAGTATTCATACTGTTTTAATTTGCTTTTATTGTAACTCCAGATTTGATTTTGTATTATTGCCTCTAGACTAGAATCTTATCCAGGAATACAATTTATGAAAATAATTTGGTAAGGGGTACGCAACTGAAAATAGTTTGAGAACCACTGCTGTAGGATATTGTTGCAAAAATTCACCGATGAATGTAAAAACCCATATTTTATAATATTTAAACTAAAATCGTCTTGTCCGCGTCGGCGCGCCGCTAACTTTTTCCGCTCTACAAAATTTCGAAGGCGCTTCTCTCTCACTGGTTGACCAACTAACTCATTCAGTCTCTGTTTGCCATTCTTTTAGCTGTAGCCGACTAATATCAATTGATATCGGCGCGCCTAAAATGTTATATACATTACATACCAAAACATTATTAATCGATTTTGGTTGTTTAAGTTTATTCAAAGCTGTCCAATTTAAACGACGGCTTTCAGTGATTGATTGATGAGTGATACGAGAAGGGGATATAGCCCTTTAGTTATTTTATAAATTAATTTTCATTATTAGAATCAGATATTATTATTAGAATCATATACTTCACTGAAAAGTTTGTATAAATTCTATTGTTCTGTAATACAAATTATTTTTACGCCCTGTTTATGATGTTCGTTTCATTGTATTGGTTGTAACAAGCTTTGAAATAGGTTAAGGTAACTCGTTCCAACTCTAATCAATACTGATTGCTAGACAACATAGAAACACAAGGAAGCGAACCCTTAACTGAAATTTTACGACTCCTTTTACTAGAGTTGCAAGCTATCAAATTCAAAGAGTCTGGAAAAACGGTATAGTACAGAGGTTGTTAGTTGCCATGGTCACCAAAATCCACTGTCTTTTAAAAGGGCTAATAAACCTCTCCAATTTTTTTTATTCCCCGTTCTGATTATAAAATCCACATCCCCAAAATAATCCCAACTTACAAACAGGTCTATTTGTAATAATTACAGCGACTTAAAAAAAATCAGACAGAACAAATTTTTTCATTCTATATTTGGAACGTATAAACTGAATTCAAATAATTGTTAAAAAAATTCCTAACTTTCATCTGTCGTTCATTTAATTATTTTAAGTCCCTAAATTTTAAACTCTGTAAAGAAAATAAGATAATACGTGGAATACCTTAAATAATATCTACTATGAACACTTTAAACAAACTTTGGAAGTAATGAATGTGACATACAAAATTTGTCTACATACAACATTTCTGTGTAATTAACATTCTGTTATTTCAGAATGTCGACTACATTTAGATTTAATTAAATTTTATTAAAAGGCAGGTAAAGCTAATTTTAAGACATCGCATTTGATTCATTTTAAAATTTAAGTTAAATTGATTGTAATCTATGTATATCATAATACACAACAACCCTGTAAAACCGAACTAATTGGGACCGGAACCTGTTTGGAATTTACAATGTTCGGATTATCCAAAAAAATGAGCATACATACAAATAAAATTGCTGAATTTAGTATTACGCATGCATTACCATGCATGCGTAATACATAAATGTATGGTGTTTGCCAACAGAGTTTAATTAAGTTAAAATAAAACGCACAACTGTTCACGTAGAATAGGCACTAAACTACTGTGACTATCTGTGACTATAGTCCGTCAAAGATGAACGGAAAAAGGTTTCCACTTTCCAAAGAAGTAGTTTCATCATGCCGGATTCGGGCGAAGGTCCGAAAGAAACTGATAAAATATACAACACGGAGTGATTATTTCACATTAAGAAGCAACAAAAGCACTGAAAATAGCATTGAAGAACACAGACCAGCACAAAAACGCTACTTGCACAGATGCCATACTTATGAGGCACGGTGGAAAATCATCAAGGTTTTCAGCGACAGAAACCTATAAGAAAATTTTTCATTCGTTATTTTTTTATTTTAAAACATTTTTTATACGTAACAAGTATATTAAAAAATATTAGAATCCCTTCGAATATTCCAGAATTTTGGGTTAGCTCGTTCCATTAGCCTCTGTTTGGACTACTAAACGAATATTGTGTACTTAAATTTTATAGCAGGCAACGTCAATATTAAATATTTATGAAAAACGGTTATTTGGAATTTCATTCATATATTTAAAGTTAAAACTGTTAAAAATGAATAATATTCAAACAGTTATTAGACACGTGTAATCAATTTCCTTCCTATTTTTTTATCATTTCATAAATTCTTCTTGTCATTTTTTTATGACCTACTGATAAAAGAATCTATATTTTTCATAAATGAAGATAACTGAGACAAGTGAGATGACAAAAGTGGTAAATTTTTGAAGTTTGAATAATTGATACTAATATTTTTTGGATAGTTTGAATTAGAATGGTTCTCGCGTATTTTGAAACGTCGATGGAAGATATGGAGTTCAATAAGTAAATAGATTTGAAACAAAATGGTGACTGAAAGAAAGATTAGCTGCAGAGCCAAACAAAGCCTTTTGAATATAAAAAAAATGGTTTTCATATGTATATTAACTCTGTATATAATTCCTACTTCTTCATTTTTTAAGTTAAATTCGTAAACCAGTATTTATTTAAAAGATATTAAATTAATGAACTTCTGTATGTATTTAAAGAGGAAGCTTATTTTTATTTTAAAATTATTTTTGTATATAATCCTACAGTAGTGGTTGCTATAAAATTTTTTTTAAATATTCTGTTTCTAAATTTAATTATCACGTCCTACTGATAACTTTAAATAATAATAATAATTCTTTATTTCTGTACATAATTTCATTTATAAATATTAGTATTAATAACAGTTTAATTTATAATAATCTTAAAATAAAATACAATAAAATTTTACAAAATTATAAAATATTATACAACACTCACTGTATTTCTAAAAAATAAAAAGTATACCAATTTTTTATAAGTTCTCAATATTCGAAAAAAGACTTACTTCATGTGATTTTATATTAAAATTAATTTCACCCAGAAATATTAAAATCAATTTTTACATTTTTATAAAAAACAAGTATAGTTTCATGAATAATTTTAATAAATTTATTTATTTACAATATATTTATTTAAATTTAAAATAACAAAATAACTTAATTGAAATAATATTACTGTGACATACTTTAGTCTTTTTAATAAAAAAAACTTTTTGGAAAACGTAAATATGGACAGACCATGATTGCAATAAATCGAACATACCTTAACCGTTGTTTTCAGGTAAGATCAGAATTCAACATTTTTGATTGAAAATTTGTAAAAATTACATCATTAGCTTTGCCATTAGATAAGAATGTAAGAATAGTGACCCAGACGTACAATCGTGGTGAAAAGTTAATCCTACAAAAACGAGCGCGTCACATTTCACTTTGAAAACAAATAAAATGAGAGTAGCATCAGTGCTAGTAATTTAATGGAAGAGCAAAACTATTTCGATTAGTTTTAAATCGGATTTTTATCTCTAGATAGGCCACACGTAATGAAAGTAAAACTTTTACTTTTTAGGCAATGCAAATAACCAGGAATGCTGATCATTTTGTTGTATGGCACCGGCACCTGATTCTTCAGTAACATATATTTCAAGCTGTCTCGTTTAAAATTCCATCTCAGAGATACTTAAATTCTTCGTAAAATTTAAAGTATAGGAGAAAAACCACATTGTCCTAACATTTTGCCCTACGAGAGATAAAAATGGGTAATCGATAAACCAATCAATCTCCATTTATATCTACCTCACCGACATCGCTGCTGGTTTTTCTTTCCTTTTTATTTATGTGTAACGTCAGAGTATGGTTTTAAAACCCCGCCTAATGCATTCTTCTTTAACCAATCAACGTTTGACTCTCTAACTCGAACTCGGAAAAGAGGAGACGATTCTACCACTCTTCTTTTACTCGTGCTTTACTCTTTAAGAGGTTCTCCCTTTTCTTTCTTCTAATCTAAAGCAATTTCCTCTATTATTCTTTATGAGATTTTTTATTTTGTCATCCCTATTTCTATTAAAATAAATAACATTTACACACTTATAACGTATTTTGACGCTACTGCGGTGATGGCCTTTTTACACTTCCTTAACCAATATTTTATTCAGCACATTTGTAGTATTACAAAACACTGTATTAAATTCATTCGCTGTATTAATTCATTTTAAAATATATTAGGTAATTAATTCTGACGTACAAATACGAATATTATACTTAAGTTTTATACAAATGACTAAAAAACTAACTTCTATTAAGATTTTAATTGGTTAATCTGTTTTAATTTTTGTGTTGTATAATCTGATGGTGGTGAATTCATCGAAATATGTCGATTTGTTAAAATGAACCCACAAAGAAAAGTAAATAAAGCAGCTACAAAAAGGAAGTAAAATATTAATGAATTGAACATTAGAATTGATTACAAGCTGCAGGATGCATTTTGAATACTTATATTAATTTTGTTTCTGTGTTTTATTTTTTGAACGAACTGCTGCCATTGTTTTTACATAGTGGGTCACAGAACATTTCATCTACGAGTAAATAGCTCTAATCGAGCGTGAAAGTTTCCCAGACTTTGGTCTGAAATTGAATCCGAGGCCTATAATTTTTTGCATGCGTCACAACAAAAAGCAAAGCACTCTAGTTTAATTTTATTCCTAGTTTCTTTTAGATTGTTTACATTTTATTCTTCAATTTACTTTACGTAAGTTATATAAAACGAACTATAAAATACATTTTTATTTGATATTTTAAATTTTTCCAGCATATATAATGACGTCATTCTATATAGTTATAAAACAGAACAGATGTCGTTGATGTAGTGTAGTGATAAAGGAACAAAATAACAATGTCACAGTTTTAGTTACAAACATAATAATGTAGAACAGCTGACTATACGGCGGGTCACATATTTTTGTGACACTTCTGTCGATACACTGGTCTGGTGGTATGAGGAATTGCACTAGCGAACATACAATATGTCAAGTGGCCAGATGAGCAACACAAAATAAGTGATGCAATATAATAGTAGAGGAAATTGTTCCGAACTCAAGTGGACTTGTCATGTCACTGTTCTACTTTACCGGAAAATACAAACAGTGTAGTCTACTTCATACCGCAGCGGATATTAGTATACCCTCAATGTAACGTTCTCATTAAAAACTACAAAATATTTTTACCAAATACTATAAACATTTCTTGGTTAACGCAACAATTTGATGAACTACTTCAAAAACAAAATTACAACAACGTTCCTCTCAAATTTACAAGTTCCTCTATAATCGCAAATAAGAGAGGTTGCCCGAAGGGATGCACCGCATTAGCAACCCGGGTAACATATTATCTAGAGTAGACACCAAATAAGCTTACCGGTTTTCTGAAGTGCGCAGAAGGTTTATTTTTGTAATAGCGCCCTCGGTTTTCTCAGCGAGTAGTGTGGTCAGTGCTGCACCAACTGTGATCAGATCCACGAGCTCTCGCAACGTTATAATATCAGCTAACCTGAAAACATTAGTCTGTAATGTGTTGTATGCGGTAGGCGTTAATTGTTGTATACAATGTTTACGATTGAATGATTTTAACATCGCTAATAGAAGATAATTTACATCGCTCAGCGTCTGTGATTTAATAGGCAGTTCGGTGTTATGACATGAAATCTACCAACTGATACGAACTGTTCGCGTAGCTACACCGGCAAGGTTATTTGGCGTCCGTTCTACCATGAATAATCAAAGTGTAATTCAGAAAACATTCTTTTAAAAGTACGGCCGTATTTTTGCTCTATTCAGCTGCCTACACTGTTCAGAATAAAATATTAAACACAATAAAAGTGTTTCAAAAGGTTTTCTAATCCTTTTGAGATTTTTATAGAAAACATTTAAGATGTTTAAAAGTGGAATATAGATGGCTATAATCATCCCGAGTATTTCGCCTTTTAAGCATGTGATTGATTAGATAATAAATTTTTAAACTCAATTAGTTATTTTGTGGAAATTTGGCCACTTCGTGCCAAATAAGCTTTAAGTTCTTAGTACCTCAAGTTGCACTTGTATAAATTATAAGCTATATGAGCTTCATTTTTTAATGAAAGATAGGCGATGAGAAACGATCGAGTTCCTAATTAAGCTACAGAATTTTCAAAAGCGTTTAAGACCCCTGTCTTTCCTTTAACTGTAAAAATTAACTTTTATTAAGATATAAGAAAATCCTTATAAAAGAATATCCTTCTTTTTGTAAGATCCTTGCAAAAAATATAATTAATACAATTTTTGAAACATAAGAATAAAATCAAAAAATATTTTTGTAATGAACAAAAGAAATTAATCACCAAAATCTACTATACTTATAAAAAGCTATTTCTTACAGCTAGAATCAAGAAAAAAACAAAAAGTTATCAGATCGAGAAATAACGACGACTGCAGACGAATGGCTGCTTTAAGATTACAATGTGTAATGTGACCGGTCGAAAATGGACAATCTCTCTGGTCTGTCTACTGCAGCAAAATAATATCTGCCCATCCATTTTCAGCTTGGCTGGTCAAGTAAAACGAATAAAAATCTATTCTTTTTTAAAAATGTGAGCTTAAGTAAGTATGTGCGTGAGTGTCTTTGATTACACAACAGACTTGTAGCTTAAAAAATCATCTGTTCTTACTTAACCCTTTTCCACGGTGCGTACATACAGACAAAGTATTAATAACACGTGCACTTAGGATGTCAGACCCAAAATCCAGATTTTTATAAAAGTCATACTTTTTAAGGTCTAAGTTATTAGATACAGAGTTATAAATCAATAACATTCGAAAGAGAAAAATAAATGGTTACAGAATAATTGCAAGCACTTTCATTTGTATTCTTGTTACCTACATCTTCTTCCTACAAAATTATTACTGCCCGCCAAAATACAATACAATTATTCATTTAAAAATATATAAACAAATTATAAAAAAAGACTCATATTGTCAAAATATTAATTAAAAATTATTATAAAGTAGATATCTTTTAATAAAATTAACGACAAAATATTTAGGGTGCCAGCGAAAATATTACGTCACAAAATGGTCAAAATGAGATAAATCAGAATCCTAAAAGTGAATTTTTTTCTCTTATAATGTAATATAGATGTGGGACTCGTTCACCCGCTCTGAAAGAGTTTGTCATCAGAATTGTCAAAAGCTTCTGCCAAATATGGTCAGTATGTTTCAAATTTTCAAGTTCACACTTCATGACCTTGGATATTTGTAGCGTCTACTCTATTGCATTGAAGACAAGAACTCTTCGGCTTACAATTATCGTTTTAAAATCGGATGAAGTAATCTATACTACCTTTGTTATTTTGAAATAACTTTATGAGTGATTGAATTTCTCATAAACGTAGCTACTTCAGGTGATAAACACCCCACGAATGAATATCCAATGTCGTTTGCCAAGACCGTCCGATTTTTGGTATCTGTACATACTTAAAGAACGGAATCGAAGCCTTCTGTAAGCTCTACAAAAATGTACGGAGAGCCAACACCGGATGAATGGAAGAAAGGAAAACCCTACAGTGAAAGAATGTACAGTGGGCTGGAAAAAGAGCTTCCAGATAATGAGAAAAATTATTTTACTTTATTTGTAATTACTTTAAACGAAAAAATTAGTAATGAGTAGATATTTGTATCGAACCCAAATATAAGCCGATAATTTGCTGTTTAAAAATGAAAAACAATTTAAAGTAAATAAAACGAAGAACAGTTTTTTCATTCTCCTAAATAATTCATTTTTTAAATTAAGCTCGTTTTTTCCAGCGCCCTAGAAATTATATGAAATTCGAAAAGAAGATATAAATATACTATTGGAGTTTTTTCTGCGTAGGATAAGTACTACAGAACTTATAAATAAAGCTCTGTGAACTCATCAATATATATATAAAAATCTGGTGTGAAACTCACACAACTTTCTCTTGCCAGTGGAAATAATTAACAATAAACCTAACATTATTAATAAAATATTAGAAATAAACAAAGAAACTAACCTCAAAAACATAACCTTATTTTAATCATGAGTGAATGATGCAAAATGAAAATCAACCTCAGTTTGGCTTAGAAATACGGAAAATCACTCTTTCTCTTTAAACTAGGCTCTGTAGAGAAAAATGCTTTAAACAAAAGTTGTAGATCTTTTAATTTTCTATAAATTTAATTATATACACTTTTGTCGTAAAATGCATACTAAGACCGAAATCTTAAAAAATCGATTTTTCTCACATTTTCGTGAGAAAAAAACAGAAAATCGCAAATTACCGCTAAACTAAGCGTTATACAAAAAATTGTTTGAAATAAAAGTTGTAGAATTTTACATTCTCTACAACTTTTATTATATAACGTTTTGCGCTAAAATGCATATTAAAGCTGTAATCTTAAAAAACAACGTTTTTACGTGAAAACAGCCTCACCCAGAATTTCAGTAAACATGACGCCTACCCTATCTTGTAGAGAATAAAAAATTGAGTAAACCAGGCGATTTTTAAAAAAATCGTAGGACTAGTTTTTGAGAAAATCGCAAAAAAGTGAAAAATTACACGAATAAACTACCACTTTCGGTTGACCGATTTTGATGAAAATGTTCGTGTCGAGTCCGGTAGTGGTACGTAACTTAAGTTTCAAGTTTCAAGTTCGTACGATGTTCCGTTCTTGAGATATTCTGTTCACACACAGACACACACACGCGCGCGCGCGCACACACACACACACACACACACAAAGACACACACACAGACCAATCGCTAAAAACATGATTTTTGGGTTCAGGGGGTCTGAAAACGTATAGATCCGGTGAAAACTCGATTTCGAAAAATCGACATGAAAACAATACTTTCCTTCCTATATATTCATATAGGCAAGAGAAAGTAAAAAATAAGTCTAACGGTGGAAAGGTTATCTGCCATTTATATTACTTTAAAGAAAATGCGAAAAAGTTTATTAGGGCTATTTTTCATTCTTTGTGGGTAATACATTCCTAATATTTAACAATTCGTAACAGAAAATTGAAAATATTTATAATTCCCCGTTTAATATATCATATTATTACAGTAACAAAGTTATTTTAAAAATTATATTTTGTTCATTTTTATAATTTACTTTGTCGTAAAAAATTAAATAGATGGTATTTAATATAATAATACTTTATTACAGTTATCAGACTACTCTTTGTTGTTGTTTCGTTTTTATTAAAAAATATAAACTATTAAGTTTCTGTTCTTTAAATAATTGTTAAGATGTTCTTTAACTGGTAGCATCTGTGTGCTCTTTATCTGGGAGATTTATAGAAGTTTATTTATTATTAAAAACTATAGAAGCTCTACAGCACTATCTATTCGTTAAAATCTTATAAGTGTAATACTGTGCAATGGATTTTACCGATAAATTCAACTACGTTTTAGTGGGGTTTTTATGAAAAACTTAGCTGACTTTTGAAAGTACGTAATTATACTTCAGACATTGGTTAAAATATATTATCGCGTATAATTATTAAAGCGTGACACTTTGGTCTTATTATAGAATATTTATTTTCTCTAAGATTATTTCATTTAATAAGGAATAATGTATTTCAAGCATCTTAATAAAATTATATACGTAATTGATTGTGTTAATTTAAAACAAACAATAATAATAATAATCTTTATCCCACATATTATAATACAACACAAAGGCAAAATACACTAATAAGTATGCAAAATGTAACCTAAATAACATTTTACAAATGCAACTTATATTAAAAACCATGAAATGAAATTAAACAAAATAGGAATTTTATATAAAATTCGGAATTAGGTATCTCCTACGCCAAAAAATTAACAATTTAACCTAACATTAGTAATAAAACATTAAAATAAACAAAAAACTAACTTCAATAAACTTAACCTAATTTTAATCATGAGTGAAAGACCCAAAATTAAAATCAACCTCAGTTTGGCTTAAAAATACGGAAGATTACTCTTTCACGCTAAACTAGACTCTGTAGAGAAAAATGATTTAAATAAAAGTCATAGATCTTTTAATTTCCTATAAATTTGATTATATACACTTTTGTCGTAAAATGCATACTAGGGCTGAAATCTTAAAAAAATCGGGTTTTACACGTTTTTGTGAGAAATAACCAGAAAATTGCTAATTACCGCCTTAGATATCCCATTATCAATTAAAACGGACACGGAGGTAGATGATGCTGTTGATTTATTTACTACCTCTGTTCAACAGTGTGCATGGAAGGCATCACTGCCATACCGTCCAAATGTCCCAGACGCCCCTCACTATCCCACTCATATCAGAGAACTTATTCGTAAAAAACGCCGCGCCCGTAACACTTGGCAGAGAACTCGCCTACCATCTGATAAACGTCGCTTAAACCGGCTGACAAACGAGCTGAAACAGCAAATTCAAACACACAACACCCGATTATACGAAAATTATACTGGAACTCTGAACGAGAAGGATGGTAATCTCTGGCGCAGCACAAAACGCCTACTACGGCATCACACGACATCGATGCCCCTTAGGGTGGGTGACGGACCCTGGCTAATAACTGATGACGACAAAGCTGAATGCTTTGGTAGACATCTTTCCGATACATTCACTCCTCATAATGACGTCCAATCTGTACATCACCAACGCGTTACTCAGTCACTAGATGAACCGCTTCAATTATCCTTCCCGCCGAAATACTTTCACCCCTCCGAAGTAAAATCTGAAATTTCGAGATTACCACGTAAGAAGTCACCGGGATATGATTTAATAACAGCTGACATACTTAAACATTTACCGCGGTAAGCGCTCGTTCTCCTTACTACAATCTTCAATAGTATATTGCGCACGACACATTTCCCCACTCAGTGGAAATATGCAGAAATAGTAATGATACAAAAACCGAACAAACCTTTTCATTTACCTTCCTCCTACCGACCAATAAGCCTCCTCTCAGTACCTTCAAAAATTTTTGAAAAACTCCTTTACAAGTGCATTCTTCCGCTGGTTCATGATATACTACCTCAACATCAATTCGGATTCCGCACTCAACACTCCACTACACAACAACTGCACAGGGTGACTGATTACATAGCTTCGTCTATGGAACAAAAGATGTATGTGTCCGCAGGTTTCCTGGATGTCGCTCAAGCTTTTGACAGAGTTTGGCATACAGGTCTCTTACACAAACTGAAAGAAATACTACCATTTACCTACTACCTTATCATGAATTCCTTCCTATCTAACAGATTCTTTAGAATTCGTTTAGGATCGTTCTACTCAAATTTCTTTGTTGTCTTAGCCGGCGTGCCTCAGGGCTCAATTTTAGCCCCACTTCTCTATTCTGTATACACTTCAGACCTACCGACCCCACCCCAGACCCTCACTGCTACCTACGCTGACGACACAGCGATATTAGCCCGAGACCAAAACTCTATACACGCTTCACTAACACTTCAACATCATCTCAATCTTATACACGAATGGTGTAAAACATGGAAAATAAAACTTAATACGACAAAATCCCTTCACGTAACTTTCACACTCCGTCATGGTGATTGCCCATCAGTATATATAGACAATGAACCTCTCACAAAAACAGATACGGTCAAGTATCTCGGTCTGACTTTTGATAAACGACTAACTTGGAGCACACATATCAAACGGAAACGTTTATTACTGAATTCCCGACTTAAACTTCTATATTCCCTACTTCACAAACGATCAAAATTACCAATGGCACAAAAATTACGCATATATTGTTCTCTTTTAAAACCTATTTGGACCTACGGATCCCAAATTTACGGTTCAACCAAACCCTCTAACTTGAAACGAATTCAAGCATTCCAGTCAAAAACATTACGCCTTATAGCAAAAGCACCTCTTTACGTTAGCAACAAAACCTTACATACAGATTTGAAAACACCACTTGTACAAAATTCCATCGAATACCTATACAAACGCTTTCACGACAAGTCACACGAACACGAGAACCCCCTGGTGCGTTCACTTTCCTCCGTCCATTTACCTGATAATCCCCCTAGATGCCTTAAAAGACGCTGGAGTAGAGACATGCTAATTTGATATACAAATTTCATTCTTGGGGAGGCACCAATTGGGGCCCTACCCCTCTCATGCCTATCATGTCATTTACACTATTATCATAATCATCACATTTGCTTGTTGTAACATTTTACAGTTGTAAATAAAGAATTAAAGAGAAAAAAAAAATTACCGCTAAACTAAGCGTTATAAAAAAAATGTTTGAAATAAATGTTAAAGGATTTTAAATTCTCTACAACTTTTATTACCTATATACATTTTTGCGCTGAAATGCATATTAAAGTCGCAATTTTAAAAAAATTATTTTTTTTACGAGAAAACAACCTCCCCAAGAATTTCAGCAGACATAGCGCCTACACTATCATGTAGAGCATAAAAAATTTAGTAAATGAGACGATTTAAAAAAAAAAAGTAGGAGACGTTTTTGAGAAAATCGCAAAAAAGTGAAAAATGACGCGAATGAATTACTTCTTCCGGTTGACCGATTTTCTGAAAATGTTCGTGTCGGGTTCGGTAGTAGTATCTAACTTAAGTTTCAAGTTCGTACGATGTTTAATTCTTAAGATATTCTGTTTACACACAGACAAGCGCGCGCGCACACGCACGCACCAATCGCTAAAAACATGTTTTTTGGTTCAAGGGTCTGAAAACGTGTTGATCCGGTGGAAACTCGATTTCGAAAAATCGATATGAAAACAATACCTTCCTTCCTATTATAATATTCATATAGGCAACAGAAAGTAAAAACGGAAAACCAACTTAATTTTCGTTTTACTTAGTAAAGCCTCTAGAGGTTGAAATCAGCCTTTCGGCTGATGATCTGAACAGCAACAAAAAAATCAAGAACGGTTTCCATTCAGCACGGTACTTAGCTATTAATTATGTTTTCTCTATACTTTCTACTATATAATGTAAAAACTTATTCAGGCGTTTAAATCCTACAATAAAATCAATATCACTCCCTGCCTTGATAAATTATTTTCGTAACACTCCACCGAGTAATGTATTGTAATTGTTAACTTGTGTAACTGTTATAATAATATGTACCATAACTTGAATATTTTTTATTCAAATACAAAATGACTAAAGATTAGTCTTGCTTTGCACATGGTACCAGTACCTAAAATACGCTTGTACCTAGGAGAAAGTACCGATCTCCTACGACTCGCCCCATTACAAGTATTTTGAAGATGCCGTGATGGTATACACCTCTAGTACAAAAATAAGTTTGGAGCTAACTGCTTAAATATTCTCTCAAATCTCCTTAAAATACCGAGTTTTACTCATTTTTAAACTGATTTTGCTACTGAATTTTATGCAATTGGCAATCCGTACGTATGTTATTAAACACACTTATGTATTTTAAATATTTGATACCCACTGAATGATTTGATACCGCGAATGATCTGTGTTACCGCAGATTTTCGGAGGAGAAAGTTTCTGGTTCAAATCCTAGTAAAGGGAGTTACTTTTATACATATTTGAATACTACCCAGTTGTTAACCGGATGATTAATCAATTAATTTGATGGTTGGGGTTCAATTAATCATATTCTCTCATGAATCGTCGGCCTGAGTTTGTACAAGACTCATTTACATATCATTTACGTCATCCTCATCTCATTGAGTCATGTGATTGCTTGTTGTTCTTAAATTGAACGAACTGCAACGTACACACATTAGGGATTAAAAAAATTGTTTGATGGAATCCTACAAGAACACCCAAAGAAGGCAAAGCAACATATGAGCGGAAAAATGGAGGCAATGTCTAGTAGAGGTTGGTAGGAAGGTGATTGGTTGAAAAGTTTACCCACATTTGGGATGCAAAAATGGCAATTATAGGTAAAAAGTGTGCTGTTCAGGTCATCAGTCAAAAGGGTGGTTTGAACCTGTAGAGGTTTTACTAAGTAAAATGATGAGTGAGGTGGTTTACCATGACTTCCTCACTGAGTGAAAAAATACGCTTATCAGCATACCAGGCTCTCTGAAAAGCACATATTTTTCACTCTGCAAGTGACACCTTCACTTCATTCACCACAGAGTCTGGATGTATAATGAAATTCATTACTTTCAGAGAAGATAACTCTTGATTAGTATCTTTTACACCTCTACCTCTTCTGTTCTTAAATGATTCAGTCATTTAATTGGCTGACCATGAGATAAGAAACAGAACTATTCATTTTAGCCCTGCAACGAACAGATTGAGTGTAAATAATTTGACACTCCTCCTGTCTGTTATGGGCTTAGGTAAAAAAATATAAAAATTATTTCTAACAGGTTTTTGTAAAAGGTAATGCAAGGCTAAACATTATTTTTTAATCTTCAGATCATAAAGCGCTTTTTCACAGAAAAATACACACTACTGACAAATTAAACTGATGAAGCTCCTCCATTTGAAGGAGGGGTTCTTCAATAACAAATAAAATTAATCAATTAACTTGTCATTCTCTTATGCAGAATATACAGTAGATGTTGCTTAAATGAAAATAAAAATAAATTATCCTTTCATACTGTACGATAGATGGGGCCACGAAAAAGTAGTAATTCATTGAATGCCAACAAGTAATGTAGTATATTATATGATATAATTTTTACGTCATTTTTGCCTGTAGTTTTATTAAAGTGTCCGTAGTATGTTAAAATTGATAATTATCACAACATAATTAAGATGATTAAGTCAATCTTTAATTTAGACTTAAGTAATGAAATAAAAAGCGATTGTATTTCCTTCGTTCTAAAGTAAACATAACTCATACTCAAATTTAGCATTGACATTTTACCGAATACATGGAAATTCAGAAGGCAGTAGTTTGAACTGTGATAATTAATCCCACTGTTACACATCTGATATTATATCACTACAATGGCATCCTTCAAGTCGATTGATAATAAGTTTTCATTACCTTTGGTACTTTGTAACAGAAGTGTAATTTAAACGTCTCTGGTTTCTATATTGTTTTACAGAAATTCCAGTGACCAATATACGTCCTTCGATCAGTAAAACAAATCTCCTAGTTTCAACAACAATGAAAATATATCAATAATTTAGGTTCTCTATAGTAATAAGGGATATTGACACATTGATAGTATAATGATTTGCTTTTAGATGGTCAACGTAAATATTAAACCTTAGGTCTTAAGTATTTATCATATGGAAATTTATGATATGAAAACCTAATGGGTTAAAAAATAGTATATAAAAATTTATTTGTATTAAAAACCATTTTAAATATCTAACTGATACTAAATTATTTAGGGCTTCTAGGAAAGTAGAAACCACATTTCAGATTGTGCAGAGATTTTAAGGAATGGCATGTTTAAAGCTACGTTTGTCGAGTAGGTACCAATACAAGCAGAAAAAGGTTTACGTGTCATGAATTCTATCGCGAGTTAGCCTCTTCTTCCTGATATTAGAAACAGTAAAGATGAATATGTGGTTCCTAACGGTTTTAATCTTTAGCATTTCTGCAACCGTGTGATAACCTAGAAAGGAGCATATTTTGGTCATGTATATTACATTTAGATAGATATGATTTCTCGTTTTCATTTGAATATTTAATATTTTATAAAATATCATAAATATTTTCTTTGAAAATTGACCCAAAAGTAGTAAAATTAAGTTCGTTTTTTCCATCTCTATCACTTGACAACCAGTATTAGATTAATTATGCGAGTTAACTATTAGTGTTAGTTACTTAAATAATAAATTTAGTCAATTTTCCAGTAAAATGTTTCAAATATTTTGTGCAACATTTTTTTTAGATGACGAGCCATATTCAACGATATGCGAACTGCATGACCAAATACTCTAAACGGTGTCATATCCAAACTTACTTCTTATAAACTGCCTCCAGTAAATATTTTCAATTCAAGAATTTAATCCACTGGAAGTTTATTATTTTTATCCGTGAATTTATATCACATTTGTTTCCTTTGTTTTAAGCATCTAACTAAATCATTTGGTATTGTAAATTATTGTATAGTTCCAAATTTTATATACCTACAGGATAGAAAAAATGTTAGTGAACGCTTCGTCTACATAGTAAGCTAATGTTGAACTACAAAGCTGATGGTATATTTTTGTTCCTGCCTGGGGAGTATAAGATATATTTTTGTAAGTTCCAACCGTCAATCACTACTCCTTTACAACGTCATCGCTAATAACCTAATTGACGCGGCACTTTATGAAATAAAAATTTCACTGCTCTCTCAGAAAAAAAATTAAGAGAGGAACAGATAGATAAAGTGAATAACTAAATACACATTTCCGTAGTATCTGTTGAGAGAGAATAACAATTTTCTTGGTTTTCGTAAAAGACTAAAGTGACGTATCAAAGTTTGTGGTGGATAAATGACAATACTATTAAGGTAGACACAATGTAAAAGAAATAAATGTGACTTTCGTAGAAGATAACTACGCTAAGAATAATTTTTCATAAGTGAAATAGAAAAAGCCTTAAATGGAAAGATTACATTTGTAACATATCTTAGGTAAGTAGGAGTGAAGACTGAAAAGCTGAAGTAGTTTATTTTGTATGTATGTTTGTGTGTGTGTGTGTGTGTTTGCTGTAAAGTGGGTAAATATTATAAACGATATTCGTTTTTAAAATGAGTTTTTTGAAAAACAATGACACTTATAGAATTTTTTTATTTAATTGTCCCAGTAAATTATTGTAACTTTTCTATTGTATGTTATAGAATTTTCCATTAACGCAATAGGGTCGCCAGAAAATAAAGATTATTTTATTTTACTTTGATGAAACATTCGTTCATGCTTAATAAGTAGTATTGCAGAGAAGTGTTAATGTAACCAAAAGTAGAGCTGCCGTTCAGTAAATTTTATTCAGTATGAATACTATAAACAAATATCGGGTTTCTTACGAAGAGGATACACAGGAAGTTATTGATACAAACGCCAGACAGCTGGAAGCGTTTGAGACATACTGTTGGATTTGAAGCTGTAAAATAACGAGATCGGATAAACTAGGAAATGAGGTCAGGGCAACAACGGTACCTAGTCTACACAGTATATGAACATTATACACATAATGGAGGTCATAAGGTTAAATTGGGCACATGAAGAATATGTCTAAAGTTAGATGTCCTCAAGCGATGTGGAAGTGAATGCTAGAGACAAAACATAGGCAAGAAAAATGGAAAGTTGAAATTGAGATAGGGGGTTTTCCGAGCCATGAAGCATAAAGATTCGTAAGAGAAAAATGGAGAAACAGTTACGTAGAAGTTGGGATGCGAGAGACTCCCGAGGGAAGACTCCCATGTTATTTTTATCTATATTCAAATTTTTTAAACGAAAGTAGTGAAAATGTAGTTGTAAAAGTGTTTTTATTCTTTTGTGTGTATAAAATGACGTCTGTTTCTTATCGGCAGAATTACAGCCAACATTAAACCGTTTATTAACTGACACTTGATATCCGTTTGATAAGATCACGAGCCAAAATATTAAATCCTTGTCCGTTTGAAAACTGTGATGTTATTTATGTTGTTAAGCATTTTGGTATTACAATATTCTAAAAGAGTAGCTTGGTACAAATTGACAAGATCGTTTCACTAAATTAATCTGTACGTCAACAACTATTTCATCTTTCATAAAGTTGAATAAATACAAAAAATAAAATACAAAAAAAGTTTTGTAAATTGAATTGTTTCTGAAAACAAAACACATAAAATTTTTAGTAATTAGTTCGTTATTTGAGTACTTCTTTTCAATTTATCTTTTCTCTTTAAAGTAACTGTAAAATTGGATACCTCTTATTCAGCTAAGATCGGATATCTAATCGGATATGACAATGTTCTAAAAAAACTTAAAAATCAAGTTTTTAAAACAGTGTACATCATAATTTACCATCAGAAAATAGATTTTTATATGTTAAAGTGTATTCACTTAAAATATTTTCTAATATTACTTAGCGTTTATGATTTCTTTGATTAATTACTCAAAAGAAAAGCTAAAATTTTAACTTATAAATAGATCTATTATATATTAGAAGTACAAGTCAGGAAACGTAAATATTTGTTCATTGTGTAAAATTTAAATCTTGTTTCTACGTACGCCTTAAGTTGCTTATCACATGTAGCTTTAAAATATTTATTCTAATACGACTACATATAATTATAATTATACGACTACATCACGCTGTTGAACATAATTTGTTACAAAGAAGTATGACTTAGAAGTAAAATATCTACTGAAGTAAAATATCTACTTGTTTCAATAATACTTATTTTAAGAACATTCACGTTAGTATTTTATGCAGAATAAAAATTAACAAGAGATTGTGGAATGTTTTTACTATTTAAACTGAGGTAGAAATAATATTTGCGAAAATTTTAAAGTATGTACATCAAGCGACACAGTACCGGTTCATTCAGCAAATCCCAGTTTACTCTTTAGCTATAAATATAGTCAAATAGTGAAACAAAAATTCTTACAATCTTGATAAAAAAGCTTGTTTAATAAAATAAACACCAAAGTACCGATAAAGGAACATACACTTTAAGAAAAAAATATGTACTTATTAATAATTAATTTATAACATCAAGTTATGTTGTACTTTTTGAAGTAATCCAGGAGCACGTGACACAAAAAATTAGGATAGATAATTTGCAAGGATTAATAAATATTATTATTTAAAGAATTCGTAAAAATTTAATGAAATATCTGAAACAAAAATCAACTGACCTACCAAAATACTACGATTACAGGAATGGTTGCATAAGTTATGATCCATGCGAATTCTAAAATGATGCAATACAACAAAATAAATACCTATTTTCAAATAAATTTATGTTTTTTTATATAAATTTTTGCATAAGAAAATTCTGTACCTTACTTTAAAAAATTGAATATTATCAGGAAAATAAATATAAATTGAATGAATATTAAAAATGTATAAATTGTACCTTTCATAGAAGCTGGTTAAATGAATAGGCTCGTACAATTAGTGCGTATAATAAAAGAATAGTTAAATACACTTTAGAAATAACAACTTTTATTCACACGCTATAATAAAGTAAAATATTTAAAATAATGCAACAGCGATTTACAACGACAACTCGCCACCGACAACGTCGTTGCTTGACTGAAACTCGGTGAACAGTGCAGCCAACTGCAAAACAGCTGCTGCGCACCAGCTGCTTTAAATACAGAATCCTGCAAGTGCAACCAACAGAACAAGTTCTAAACAACCCTTATAATGTACAATACTTCAAAATAAAATATGAGCTCCACCCGATTTAGAGTATACTATCGAAAACTAACTATACTGAAAAAATACTGAATAAATACTGTAATTACTAAATAAATACTGAAATTTAAATCAAGTAAACAATAGATAAAGTTACAAATAGTAAATAAAAAAATGTTGATAAAAATTTTGGAAATTAAAATGTAATTTCAGAAATCAAAATTTTTCAAACTGAGTAACGAATTATTTTTCCCTAATTTGTATAATTTTTAACTTTACATAATTAAACTTATTTTTCTTTAAACGTTTCGTAATTTCGATTATATAACATTTTTTTCTCTATCTGTTTGGTCCAGGGCTAAAAAAAATAGTTCTGTTTCTTATCACACAGTCAGTCACTTATATGACTGAACTATTTAAGAACAGAAGAGGTAGAGGTGTAAAAGACACTAGTCAGAGTTATCTCCTCTGAGAGTAATGAATTTCACTATGCAGCCAGACCCTGTGGTGAATGAAGTGAAGGTGTCATTTGCAGAGTGGAAAGTGAGTGCTTTTCGGAGGGCCTGGCATGCTGATAATCATACTCTTTCAACTCAGTGAGGAAGGCACTGGTAAACCACCTTACTCCTCGTTTTTACTTAGTGAAACCTCTAGAGGTTCAAACCAGCCTTTCGGCTGTTGACCTAAACAACAACAACAATATTTTTTTGATAGATTGACTTTTAACGGAAATATTCGCAGTTTTTTGTTTACCCCCCTCCTTTGAACTCCTCTATCCCTTTGTGATATTAAAAAAAATTTATAGCCTATTTTCATTTTGATATGTCCAGAACCTAAATTCCGAAATTTGGTTTAGCGATTCTTGCGTGATGCCGTAACATACAAACAGACAAAAATTCAGCTGAACTTATTTTCGTTGATTACTTAATAGATTTGGCGTAGAAACAAAATTTGGGGCATTTTGAAAAATTGTACAGACAAAATTACAATTTTATTTATATAGATATTCTGTCAACCAAACGTGTTCAACAAAACTAGCTCTTTGATAAAAATTCCCTGTCAGATCCGTACTTTTTCATGACTGACCTCTACTGCTCTTCCTACCGACACAATAATATGAAAATCAGTTGAACATAAAAACATTTGGTGTGAAACACTCACACAACTTTCTCTTGCCAATGCAAATAATTAACAATAAACCTAACATTAGTATTAAAACATTAGAAATGAACAAAAAACTAACCTCAAAAAACATTAGTGAAATACGCAAAATTAAAATCGACCTCAGTTTAGCTTAAAATACGGAAAATAGCTCATTCACGCTAAACTAGGCACTGTACAAAAAAATGCTTAAATAAAAGTTTTAGATCTCTTATTTTCCTATAAATTTAATTTATACACTTTTGTCGTAAAATGCATTCTAAGGCCGAAATATTAAAAAAATAGATTTTTCACACGTTTTCGTGAGAAAAATACAGAAAATTGCTAATTACCGCTAAACTAAGCGTTATACAAAAAAATGTTTGAAATAAAAGTTGTAGAATTTTACATTTTCTACAACTTTTATTATATAACGTTTTGCGCTAAAATGCATATTGAAGCCGCAATCTTAAAAAGAAAATGTTTTTACGTAAAAACAGCCTCACGCAGAATTTCAGCAAACATGGCGCCTACCCTATCTTGTAGAGAATAAAAAATTGAGTAAACCAGGCGATTTTAAAGAAAATCGTAGGACCAGTTTTTGAGAAAATTGCAAAAAAGTAAAAAATTATACGAATAAATACTACTTCCGGTTGATCGATTTTGATGAAAATGTTCGTGTCGGGTTCGGTAAGGGTATGTAACTTAAGTTTCAAGTTTGAAGTTCGTACGACGTTCCGTTCTTGAGATATTTTGTATACACACACACACACACACACACACACACACACACACACACACACACACACACACACACAGACCAATCGCTAAAAACATGTTTTTTCGGTTCAGGGGGTCTGAAAACGTAAAGATCCGGTGAAAACTCGGTTTCGAAAAATCGACATGAAAGCAATACTTTCCTTCCTATATATTCATATAGGCAAGAGAAAGTAACAAAGGTGATCAATCCAATCATTTCTATTGAGAATAGATCTATTGATCTCATTTTGAATAATTTTATTTTAATATCCTTGAAGGAATAAATTACAGTATTAATATTCTGGAGGTATATTCCGTTGTTTATTTTCTAACAGGGTATTCAGATCAAAGAATTGACATTTTGATATTTCTTACTGGTGTAGCCTACATTACTTGCCTCGTATAATAATCTGCATAAATTGGAATTCCGTTTATATACTCGGTACCTAATAAAAATAACTAAAGCTCTTAATATAAGAAATCAGCTGCCTGATTATATATAACACCAAAGTACCCAATTAAGACGACTGAACAACCCGATAATAAGGTAAATAGTAAATTTCATAATTATGTGACTGTTCACACGCTATAATATTAAAGTAAAATATTTCAAATAATGCAACAGCGATTTATTCCATGTTTAATTCAAAATATTTTTCACTTATTTGTGTAAATAGGCTACTTATCATACAGTTTTTATCAATTTTTCCACCCTTTTAATATAAGGACGTTTGCTAATTGTGGAGTTGTAAAAAGATAAAATAGTTGCTCCAGAAAATTTGTTATAACTTTGTACGAGCCACAACATTTTTCTTTATGCAAAATTGGCCATAGAATTCTGCTCTATGTTTGATGTAATGGTTTTACTTTATTTTTGTAAGAAAATGTTGTTAACAATTTCTATAATCCCAAAATTTGGAGTCCACCTTATTTATGTAACTTATTTTAAAAATTATTTTACTTTTTCTATCGCCAAATCAGTACTACTTAAATAATAAAGATTAGGTGTTAAGATATCGTGATATTAAGAATATTAAGAATCGTGCGGATATCTTTAATAGAAAAAAAGTAAAAAGATTTATCAAGAAACACTTTAACTTAAAAATAAATACGGATAATCAAACTGACCGACAAAATAGGTAAACTCCTCTAATAGTCTCGTTTCTTTCTTCTCCATCTAAGCTTTTCTTTTCTATATTCTTCTCAAATATTCTATTAAAATCTTCAATTTCCGTTTTAGCTGAAATATGCTAACAAAAACGACTCCTTTCTGTAAAGTGTGATATTATTCATAAACGCCTTAAAAAAACACAAACTTTTACCTTTTGCATCTTTAAATTTAAAATATATTGAAGTATTAATATCTCCAAACAATTTCGCATACGTTTTTCACTTGTTAACTGCTTTAAAGAAACGAAATTTTATAATACTCAGTTGTGCTTGTCCGCCACGTACACAGTATTACTAGCAGTCGTGTTCACAATAAAATTACATTAAAAATTCAGTTCCTCTTAATTGCCATGTCACAGTCAGTATTTACATGCATTAATATTTTTCCACTATAAAATTGTGGAAATACCTTGTAAACATAGGAAGTACGCGAAATCAGTTTGCCAGATTGGATTTTAAAATTTAAACCTGGTGTTAAATTATGTACTGTGGTATCCAATTGAAATTTTAAAGTTATTTTGAAATATTTAGATCCAAGAATGTCGCCGATTTTTACTAGCTCTTTAAAAATAATTTACGGTACCCTAGACAAAAATTTCCTTGGTTTGAAACCTCTAAATGAACAGACATAAATAAAAGCTACTTGGACATTAAATTTATATCCTGTACTCACAAACTAAAAATACTGTAATATTGATTACATTAATCTGTATTATGTTGTACTTTCTGTAATATATTACTTCTAAAATTGGAAAACAATTGAGGTGATTAACAATCAAAGCAACAATTCTAATCATTAAAATACATGTATCACGTATTCACGTGTAGAAGCATAATGAGGACATTAATTTTATAGGTCCTGTCAGCAAACCCTAAATGTTATTTTGAATATGCATGTTCTGATAATATAATCACCCTGAAGTTGTTAAAACTGAACTCTCGAGAACAGAAGGATGTATTTTGTACTACAAGCAAATATTGTTATAAAAATAAATTTGTTATCTTTAATAATAGAATAAAATTTATAATTTATTTATTGTAAATTAAATAAAAATATCTATGAACATCAAGTAAATTGGATATACGTATTTCTGCTTAAAACAACTCCAATCAAAAATTTTAATTTCGCTCAGTTTTAATTTGCTGCATTTTTACTCTATTATCCATTTAATAAGTTTTTTTTGTTACGACCGAATAAAACGCACGTTTATAGAAATTCAGAGCTTTTCTTTCAATTTTTTTCAATTATTTTGCTTTTTTAACCTTTAACTTATTATTTAACCTTATTTAGCTTTTGTTCAATTTTTTCATGTTTACCTAATGTTTCTTCAAAACTAATGGAAATACTGTTATGGGACCTGTATTTAAATTTTTAATGCTATTAATATAAGATAACAAGATTGCTCCCATTTTAATTCTCTTTTTTATTGAATAATTACTACATAAAATCAGTATACTAAAAGCGGATTGATATAATACAAAATAACATGAAGGAGAGAGCTTCCGTTATATCTTTCCATAAAAAAGCAACTTAAAAATATATTTTACGCAATTTAACTTTTTCTTATCTAAATTCTTGTTAAAAGTAATTTTATTATAAAATATTTAGCCTGTTAGTTTTTTATGTTAATTATTTTTTATTAGTTATTTTAGTTTATTCATTTTATTTTTTAGTTTTTGTTTCTTTATAACCTATCACGGAGATCGAAGACATGATGCCGTTTTAAACTTCTGGTGATTTGATTATTACCTTGTAAATTTAGAGCCAAATGACTTATAAGTGTTGACAATAACGTGATATTTTTCGCTGAGCCTTCTTATTTTCTTTTTAACAAATGGGATGTTTAAGTACTCATGCACTTCAGTGTTTCTTGCATACCAAAAAGCATTTACCAAATTTCTTAATACTTTATTCCGAAACCTTTAAAATAATATTTATATTACTACGGTTAACTGTTAGTAACAGTATAGCTAGTCCCGAATAGCTAAAGGCCGTACTTCCAGACAGAGTTGAGGATGGCTTTAGACACTACTCTTTTATTTTCCAATGAAAGAGATGACTTTCTGCCTAGTAACCAATACATTTTATTGAGTTGTACGTCCAATTCTTAGCGTTTTATCGTAATGTGTTTCTTCCATGTTAATCTCTTGTCTAGGTTATTTTTATTTTATTTTATTTTCTATTTTAATGTTAATAATGCCGTATATTACTCAAAAAAAAAATCAAAATGAACATTTTTTGGCTGCAGCTTGAAAGTGACGAATTAATTTTAAATAAACTATTGCATTTAATTTTACTGGCAGACATAATCTGAAACTTTCTTTCTGAATCATTCTTTATCTAAGTTGAGTCGGAAATAAAAATGAATTATTAATTTTAATTATTCGTAAATTAAACGATTATTAGGTCAAATTTTAAATGTCAAATTAAATAATTAAATTGATTTTAAATGTCATAGTAAAGGCCAATTTATTTTGGTTGAAAACATTTCTAATAACTCTAATAACGTACTTTCGAATGCGAAAAGTTTTGATCTAATCTGATGAACTTCGATGCTACTCCCACAAAACACCTACGTACAACCACACCTTCGAATAACCACAAAGCAGCTCATTATTTAATCGTTTCTAGATAAAAGTTTCTCCGAATTACATTAAAAACAGCAGCTCACTGGAATTAATTTGGCTGAAAAGTTATTCAGGTGTTTTCAAACATTTACGTTTTCATCAAATTAATGTGTTCGAACATCATTAATAATTAATAAATTTTATATTGGAGAGAGAAATATTAAAAGAGAACAGTATAAATTTCATTCATGAATTATTTTATATTATTCTTATACCGTAACAGAAATTAATTTACATTTCAAAAGGCTTAATAAATATTCATTAGGAATTTCTATATACCTAATAAATATTGCATTTATCATTTCTTTTATTTATTACTAATTATTAATTTTGAAGAATCAAGATTAATTACTCGTTAATGTTCTGAAAATTAAACAAAAAGAACGCAGCCTTAATACTCATGAGAAATTATCGTAAATAACAAAATATTAGGTAAGGGAAATCATTAGGCTGAATAATTTCCGTTTTCGCTAAATTGAAACAGTAATACTTTTGCATAAGTTAAATCTTAATGGAAAATGAGATGAATTTGGCTTTTAATCGTGGTATTTTCTAAAGATGTTACAATATTTAAAGTACACACAACTAACCGGATACTACCATTGTACTTTGTTACTAATGTTGGTATCGATTGCGTTATAATCTATTCAAAATGATAACAGAAATTAATTGATTTACCATTGTATTGGTCCTCGCTTTCGAATAATGTCCAGTTCTATAGGAATTTATATCAAAAATAACAGTAAACCAAATATTCATTTAATCTGTGTAAGTGATTAGAATTTAAGTATTTTTATTGTGTCCTGGATAAAATAAGTAATATTGTTTACATTATAACGTAGATTATCAATCATTTTTTGTTTGAAAGTTTCTTTCAAATAAATAAGGATTGAATGAAATAACCTATTTTTATTTTCTCTTGCCTATATGAATATATAGGAAGGAAAGTATTGTTTTCATGTCGATTTTTCGAAATCGAGTTTTCACCGGATCTATACGTTTTCAGACCCCCTTAACCCAAAAAACATGTTTTTAGCGATTGGTCGTTGTGTGTGTGTGAACAGAATATCTCAAGAATGGAACATCGTACGAACTTGAAACTTGAAACTTAAGTTGCATACCACTACCGAACCCGACACGAACATTGTCATCAAAATCGGTCAACCGGAAGTAGTAGTTTATTCGTGTAATTTTTCACTTTTTTGCGATTTTCTCAAAAACTGGTCCTACGATTTTTTTTAAATCGCCTGGTTTACTCATTTTTTTATTCTCTACAAGATAGGGTAGGCTTCATGTTTGCTGAAATTCTAGGTGAGGCTGTTTTCACGCAAAAACATAGTTTTTTTTAAGATTACGGCTTAAATATGCAATTTAACGCAAAAATTTATAAAATAAAAGTTGTAGAGAATGTAAAATTTTAAAACTTTTATTTCATACATTTTTTTGTATAACACTTAGTTTCGCAGTAATTAGCGATTTTCTGATTTTTTCTCACGAAAACGTGTGAAAATCGATTTTCTTAAGATTTCGGCCTTAGAATGCATTTTACGACAAAAATGTATATAATAAATTTTATAGAAAATTAAAAGATCTACAACTTTAATTAAAGCATTTTTCTATACAGAGCCTAGTTTAGCGTGAAAGAGTGATTTTCCGTATTTTTAAGCCAAACTGAGTTCGATTTTCATTTTGCATCTTTCACTCATGATTAAAATAAGGTTATGTTCATTGAGGTTAGTTTTTTGTTTATTTCTAATGTTTTATTACTAATGTTAGGTTTATTGTTAATTATTTGCATTGGCAAGAGAAAGTTGTGTGAGTGTTTCACACCAGATTTTTTTAAAATATAAAGACCTTCAATAATAGGCTATGGCGTTGAAATTACTTTTAACAGCCCAATCACCCAAGCTTTTAGGTCTTTTTAGAAATAATTTATTCATAAATGAGAACTAGTAAAATCTAAAAAAGTTAATTAAAAGTTAGACAGACTGGATGTTCGCTTTCCCCAAAGGGATGCATAGGTCTTCAAATTCAATGTAGGATATTGAATGCACAATAACAAAAATTATATAATATTAGCTTAATAGTAAATACGATTTTTCATCATTGGAGAACAGGATAACAGTGACGAATGCACGAGCTTCTTCTTTTCTTTTATGTCTGACTGTTTTGCAATTTCAACTAATGCAGACGGTAGAGAATGATTATATATGAAAATGAGTATTGAAAAATTCCAGACCTGACCGGGAATCAAATTCGGGACCCCAGCGTAGAAGCCAGTTGCGCTAATCACTGCTCCAACAGGCCAGCCAATGCCCGAGGAAGTAAGGGTTTTGCGTGTAAGCTTAATATTAAAATTAATAGTAAGCTTAATATTATTAATCCACTAAATAAGAAGTATCATGTTTCGGCGGAGAATCGGATGATTTTGAATAGCCAAATGGGAAGTGACTTACCTATCGTTCGATGCAGTCAGCTGAAGCTCCCACAGTTTATCGCCGCAAACCGTGCTATGCGGACCCAAGAACGCCTGCCTTATGGTCTCATCCATAAGCGCACATTATGCGCTTAGGTTTTCTTCGTGTGAAGACTACAATAAGTAATTGTAACACTATAACATCGTTCGCGTCAACAATATTTTACTAAAAATTGTTTATTTTTGTGTTAATATATATTTATGTATTACTTTACTTTGTTTCACAAGTTTCAGTGTAGGCCTACTTGTTGCTACTTTGATTTAAACTTTTGATAGTGGGTGACTTCTAAACCAGTGCATTACCGAAAAATGCTTAGAAACTTTTCTTGTATATCATTTAATTCTCTACAACTTATACTTTACCATTTTTAATTTATACCACTGCACATAAAATCTAAATAAATAACACAAGTTATACACCATTTTTTAATAAAGTGAACGAATGTCAACCCCTAGAGTCGGGGACTCTTTACATGCTGTCATTTTATAGCTATCAGGAGTGTGTGTAGCAAATTTGAAAAATACAGTAAACTCCGGTTGTAAGGTGACTGCCGAAACCATCGGTATTTTTACTTTACGAGTATGAGCAAAGTTATGGAAACATTATTAACTGGAATTTTATTAAATTCGCTGATATGTCAAGTACTATAGTATTTACAATTATTTAATAATCTTAAAACATTTACATTAGAAATCAAACTGGATAGAACGGTCAAGCTGTTATGCATCCAAGTACTGTAAACGATAATATAATTTTTGGAGAAAAGAAGCAAATTACTAAATAAAGGAACAAGTTCTGAGTTTATCAAAAAATAACGATCGATGGTGTAGGTGAGACAAGTCTTTATCTTTTTTTTTTTTGGTACAACTAGAAAATATTTTATAGACCAGTGTTAAATATCTTTATGAATGAGTTATTGTACAGCAGATCATCGTGTATCTGCACACTCAGGTTTACACAAGTATATTATTTTTCTAAGAAGTATAAATTGAAATATGCATTGTTCTTTTATCCTAAACAATTTTTACTTATTTACTAACCGTATTTCTTCTTAAATCTGACGAATGGGACATAAAACATCTGGTGTGAAACACTCACACAACTTTCTCTTGCCAATGCAAATAATTAACAATAAACCTAACATTAGTAATAAAACATTAGAAATAAACAAAAAACTAACCTTAATAAACATAACCTTATTTTAATCATGAGTGAAAGACGCAAAATGAAAATCGAACTCAGTTTGGCTTAAAAATACGGAACATCACTTTTTCACGCTAAAGTAGGCTCTGTAGAGAAAAATTCTTTAAATAAAAGTTGTAGATCGTTTTATTTCCTATAAAATTTATTATATACACTTTTGTCTTAAAATGCATTCTAAGGCCAAAATCTTTAAAAAAATCGATTTTTCACACGTTTTCGTGAGAAAAAAACAGAAAATTGCTAATTACTGCTAAACTAAGCGTTATACAAAAAAATGTTTGAAATAAAAGTTGTAGATTTTTAAATTCTCTACAACTTTTATTATATAAATTTTTGGGGTAAATTGCATATTAAAGCCGTAATCTTAAAAAAACTATGTTTTTACGTGAAAACAGCCTCACCCAGAATTTCAGCAAACATGGCGCCTACCCTTGTAGAGCATGAAAAGTGTAGTAAACCAGGCGATTTTTAAAAAAATCGTAGGACCAGTTTTTGAGAAAATCGCAAAAAGTGAGAAATTACGCGAATAAACTACTACTTCCGGTTGATCGATTTTGATGAAAATGTTCATGTCGGGTCCGGTAGTGGTATGTAACTTAAGTTTCAAGTTTCAAGTTCGTACGACGTTCCGTTCTTGAGATATTCTGTTCACACACACACACACACACACACACACAGACCAATCGCTAAAAACATGTTTTTTGGGTTCAGGGGTCTGAAAACGTATAGATCCGGTGAAAACTCGATTTCGAAAAATCGACATGAAAACAATACTTTCCTTCCTATATATTCATATAGGCAAGAGAAAGTAAAAAATTTCAGGAGTTATGAATGTTTCATAAAAGAATAATTATAATAATTCTACTATAAATCTAAGAACGTATTTTATACAGAGACAAACATTATGGATGTAAATGAAAATTGAACAATTTTATAACATTACAGGTAACTGTTTTAATGTAAACTTAGACCATTGAGGTTTAAATTAAATAACATCGGGGCGTAGAAGTGTCGTCAATGGAAGCGTTCATTGATGTTGTCAATTTAACAACGGAAATGTTGCCATAGCAACTTAGAAACAGCCGTAAAAGTGTATTATGGGAAACGTGATTTTTACATTATTTGTTTGTTTTAAATCAAATAATACATTTATTTTTCAAAAATCTATCTTTTGTTTTGTAAAAATAATAAGATAAAAACGAATAATGCTGTGGCAATCGTTAACATCTCATGATTATAATAAAAAAACAAAAACCTCTAATTTATATTTGTTATACAAGTACCGCCTTTAATGACGTGGAAATATGAAAACTCGTTTTATTTTAACATAATTTATTTAGCTTTCCTTGTTTTAAAACTTCGACACAAGGATTTATATCTTTCCCCAACCCTCGTTTTTTTTCAAAAATACTTTAAATAATTTAATTTCTGATTTTACCAGTATGAATTTTGTTAGAATGTTCGCAGTTGTCTTTATGTTGACAATTTCTTTATTTACGCTTCGTGAACACAATGTAAGTTAAGGAATTTTACTGTATAATATTTGTTTGGTTAATATTTTAACTACTTATTAAAAAATTTAAATAATTTTAAAACTTTACAAGAAATTTATTTGTAATTTTTAATTGAAATTATGTAATGACTAAAACTTGCGCCCACGCTGCATGCCAAATTATTACTGGAATCAGAAGGGTTTATTGAAATCAACTAGTTTATGGTTTTCCGCAATTTTATTTAACAGTTTACTTTTTCTATGTGCCGCTAAGAGTACGCATGTCAATTTTCAGAATTTTAATTTTTAGGAAGGTATAAAAATAAAATTGATTACTTAAAGTTAAACTTTAAAGAGAAATTTAATACGCTGCAGAAACCTTAAAAACAATTAAATTTTCCACCAATTAAATTTAGAGACAAAAGAAAGAAAAATGTTAAGGAAGATTTTAGGACCTAAGAAAATAGGACCAGCATAAATGTTAAAAACAAACAAAAAATCAACACAAACAGAAAAAAAAGATTACAATTTTATCGCCATATTTACAGAATGGATAAATCCAGGTTAAGTAAATAAATCTTCAACATTTTAAATAAGCACAAAGCCAAAATCCCGTGGCACCAAGAAATAAGTAAATGACTAGGAATTTACAAAATTACACCAGAAATTATCTGCACTAGAGAAAAGTTCAGGAATTTAATAAGAAATGTAGAGTTTCAGGAGGAAACCAACAAACGCCAAGAAATGGTCCGAAAAAAGAAAGAAAGAGCATTCAACAAAGATGAAAGAATCATGGGTCATAAGGTTGACTATCATACCCTTTAAATTGGGTAATTCGAAAAATGTTAAACCTATTTAACCCTAGTTCAACCCTTACACTATGTCTTAAAAATACAAATTTTTTTCCTGTAAGTATTGATTGAAGAATTCAGATTCAAATTTTCAAAAATGTAGTGCTTTAGCTGAACAGCTCATAAAATATTTGTTTTAAGTTAAAAATCTCTTTATACTCCTTAGGCACATATACTGGAAATGTAAATGCTTTAGTTTCCTATTCGTCACCGAAGAAACAAATTTTCCGAACTTCAGGTCTCTGTACTACAGAAAACTATGAGTTAGAGGTCAATAACGAGTCTTACTCAGAGGGTCCTTCCGAATTCATTTTTAAAGATAATAAAATAATTAATATATATAACAAATAAAAAAGTTTAACAAAATTTAACAAATAACAACGTAATTCGTTTTTGCACAAGGTGCAGAAAACTGATTTTAAAAAATAATTTAAAAAATAATCTTGAGAAATGAACAAAAATTGGGTACCTATACTGAACTAGCTTAGCCCGCGCGGCTTCGCACGCAAAACATGTGTCGGACCTAATTAATTTTTTTAAAAATAAAAATGTAACAGAAATTTCCTAGCTGCTAGATCGACCGTATATAACCAACGTACACACACACGCCAACGTTTTGATAAATTCTCTAGAGTACGTCTCTCGTCCATCTCCCCATTCAACTATCTACTTCAATAATAAGTACACACGCACACACACACACGCACGCACATACTTACAAGGTTTTGATAATTTACCCCGCGTACGTCTCTCATCATCATCAAAACCCTTCATCTAAATCAACACCAATACCTACTCACATGTACACACACACACTCTCGCACACACACACACACATACACACACACACGCACGCACACACACACACACACACACACACACACACACACACACACACACACACACACACACACATGAAAATCTTCATTAGGACCCTTAGGGTTATCATTTTTGAATATTTGAAAAGAAAATGTTGCTGTGAATATAAATACGAATATACTGTCAAAATTTCATGAAAATCCGTTAGTATTTTTGGAAATTAGCCTGCACAAAATAACACGCTTTGTCTTTATAATATTAGTATAGTGCAATATTATCGTGTTTGTCTTATGTAAATTTGTGGGAATATGGATTTTTTTTTAATTTAATCTAGTTCTAAATTAGTTGCCAATCTAATTTCCAAACTGCCAGATATTTTTTCGGTAAAGGCTTAGTTACATATATTTCGTTTCATTAATACTTCCCGTAATTTTTTACTATTCCAACGTTCAAAATAAAAGAATTTAAGATCATTACAAAATATTAAAATAACATTTTCAAAAATATTAATTTTCCACATATCCTAAAAATCAACTATGAAACCCGGTCCAATAATTATGTAATCAATAAAATACCCAAAACAAAAATTAACTGAACGAAATCGTGGTTAAACAATTGCAGAATCGTCAATAAAGAGGTCAATAAATACATGACGAAATGACTCATATAAATTAATATTACAAGTTATTAAAATGATTTCCTTTATTTAAACCATAAATTCAAATAACTGAAATTCATCATATCAGATTAACATAACCATAAAATATCGTCTATGTAAGTAGTATTATCGCGCACTATTGTAGTGCACGAGTGTTAAAAAATCGAATCTGTGAAGTCTCAATAAAACAACTTCAATTCAATGGAGTGGGTATTAAAAAATATATATTAAATTTTATACGTTTTTATAGACTGAATAATTTCACTCAAGAGTATTATTGTCTCTATATATGATATAGTATTATATATTTTACGACATTGTTATAGTCAACACAACAGATACGATTCATCGGTCGGAATGAAAAAGGAGTAAGTATGAATACTGCAAAACGGCAAATAACTTTGTTGTTTAGTAAAAGCAATTTTTTAGAAAAGAAAATTGATTCTTTATGCGTAACAGTAAAATTAATTCTAAAAAATCTGGTGTGAAACACTCACAAACTTTCTCTTGCCAGTGCAAATAATTAACAATAAACCTAACATTAGTAATAAAACATAAGAAATAAACAAAAAACTAACCTCAATAAACATAACCTAATTTTAATCATGAGTGAAAGACGCAAAATGAAAATCAACCTCAGTTTGGCTTATAAATACGGAAAATCACTCTTTCTCTCTAAACTAGGCTCTGTAGAGAAAAATGCTCAAAATAAAAGTTGTAGATCTTTTAATTTTCTATAAATTTAATTATATACACTTTTGTCGTTAAATGCATACTAAGGCCGAAATGTTAAAAAATCGATTTTTCTCACGTTTTCGTGAGAAAAAAACAGAAAATCGCAAATTACCACTAAACTAAGCGTTTTACAAAAAAATGTTTGAAATAAAAGTTGTAGAATTTTAAATTCTCTTTAAATTTTTATTATATAAATTTTTGCGCTAAAATGCATATTAAAGCCGTAATCTTAAAAAAACTTTGTTTTTACGTGAAAACAGACTCACCTAGAATTTCAGCAAACATGACGTCTACCCTATCTTGTAGAGAATAAAAAATTGAGTAAATGAGGCGATTTTTAAAAAATCGTAGGACCAGTTTTTGAGAAAATCGCAAAAAAGTGAAAAATTATACGAATAAACTACTACTTCCGGTTGACCGATTTTGATGAAAATGTTCGTGTCGGGTCCGGTAGTGGTATGTAACTTAAGTTTTAAGTTTCAAGCTCGTACGACGTTCCGTTCTTGAGATATTTTGTATACACACACAGACACACACACACACACACACACACACACACAGACCAATCGCTAAAAACATGTTTTTTGGGTTCAGGGGGTCTGAAAACGTATAGATCCGGTGAAAACTCGATTTCGAAAAATCGACATGAAAACAATAAGTTACTTTCCTTCCTATATATTCATATAGGCAAGAGAAAGTAAAAATTACTGAAAACGAGGTAATTTCTTTTGAATGTAGGTTATTAAAGCTTTTAGTATTTAAAATGACAATTTGTATTTTTATAATGTTTTCCACCACATTTAAAATTTTATACACTCGCATAGATGAGAGAGTCAAAAATATTACACGCCTAATACATCTACCAATTCTAGTGGTTATACTATAGTGAATAATTCTAGATTAAAAATTAAAGACAAAGAAAAAAGAAGATGATTATGCAACAACGTAACGTTGATGCAAAATTAAAAGATAACGGGTGATTCAAAAAGAGCGCCGGTTTTTAAACGGCTGGTAAATTTTTGTTTATCGGTTGGCAACATTGTTAGACCTCATTTCTATTTCGGAGAACATTCCGATTGACGATTCAGTTGTAGTTTCTCTTATTCGCAGTGTAGTACTCTCGCAGTCTGTGTCTAACCATGGAGAAGTTTACTATTGCACAACGAGAGTTAATCGTCAAAACATTTTACCAGAGTGGAGAGAGTTATGCGGCTACTGTCAGGCGACTTCGCGGTACTCTGGGACGTAATGAAGCACCGAATGAATCAACAGTTCGCAGGCTCATGAAAAAGTTTTTTGAGACGGGTTCAACAGTCGACCTTAAAAGTTCTGGACGTCATCGTTCTGGCCGAACTGAGCAGAACGTTGCGTTGGTTCGTGACAGTGTGGCTGTTAGCCCAGCAAAATCAATACGTCGCCGTTCTCAACAATTGGGTTTACGATGTTCTTCTGTACGGAGAATTCTTCGGTACGATCTCCAATATCACCCGTATAAAATTCAGTTGACGCAACATTTGAAAGTGGCAGACCACCAGAAGAGACGACAGTTTGTTGACTGGGTATTGAGAAAACGACAGGATGATGACACCTTCGCAAACAAAATCATTTTCAGTGATGAGGCGCACTTCCACTTAAACGGTTTTGTTAATAAACAGAACTGCCGTATGTGGGGTTTAATTCGACGGGTTATCGGGCAAATGGAAGTCGAAACTTGTCGTGCAGTGATATCCAATTTCATGGACAGAGTTGATGCGTGCCAGCGCAGTAGAGGAGGACACATGCATGACATCATTTTTCATACGTGAAATCGGAAGGTAAGATGAACTTGTTGATTTGTATTTATTTTCAGTTTTTCAATAAAATAAATCTCTTAATTTGATATATCAAAACCGGCGCTCTTTTTGAATCACCTATAGTAAATCAATTGTAAAAACCGATATTGATATATCATTTCGTTATATTGATAACTCAATAACATTGTTGATAATTAAATAAATAAACGTTTATTGCAACGTTATTTAAGACATGTACAATTTTGTGATAGGAGGTTGGAAAGATTACGCTACTGCACAGAATGCAAAAAGGGGTGACCATGCATTAGTATGGATTGGTCAAGAGAACTGCACAAAAACTTTGACAAGGACAACTGTATCTATTCCTAATTAATTAATGATAAATAAAAATAATAGAATCTCACTCAGGCACGGCATATTTTCATACATTACAAAAAAATCTGGTGTGAAACACTCACACAACTTTCTCTTGCCAATGCAAATAATTTACAATATAATTTAACATTAGTAATAAAA
Organism: Catonia carolina; assembly: GCA_035578175.1. NCBI lineage: Eukaryota > Metazoa > Arthropoda > Insecta > Hemiptera > Achilidae > Catonia > Catonia carolina. The sequence continues at coordinate 177,954,119 of JAQMRL010000001.1, forward strand.
TATTAGAAATAAACAAAAAACTAACCTCAATAAACATAACCTTATTTTAATCATGAGTGAAACACTCAAAATGAAAATCAACCTCAGTCTGGCTTAAAAATACGGAAAATCACTATTTCACGCTAAACTAGGCTCTGTAGAGAAACATACGTTAAATAAAAGTTGTAGATCTTTAAATTTCCTATAAATTTGGTTATATACACTTTTGTCGTAAAATGCATACTAAGGCCAAAATCTTTAAAAATTCGATTTTTCACACGTTTTCGTGAGAAAAAATCAGAAAATCGCTAATTACTGCTAAACTAAGCGTCATAAAAAAAAATGTTTGAAACAAAAGTTGTAGGTTTTTAAATTTTCTACAACTTTTATGATATAAGTTTTTGCGCTAAAATTTATATTAAAGCCGTAATCTTAAAAAAACAACGTTTTTACGTGAAAACAGCCTCACCGAGAATTTCAGCAAACATGGCGCCAACCCTATCTTGTAGAGAATAAAAAAATTGAGTAAAATAGGCAATTTTAAAAAAAATCGTAGGACCAGTTTTTGAGAAAATCGCAAAAAAATGAAAAATTATACGAATAAACTACTACTTCCGGTTGACCGATTTTGATGAAAATGTTCGTGTCGCGTCCGGTAGTGGTATGTAATTTAAGTTTCAAGTTTCAAGTTCGTACGATGTTCCGTTCTTGAGATATTCTGTTCACACACACACACACACACACACACACAGACCAATCGCTAAAAACATGTTTTTTGGGTTCAGGGGGTCTGAAAACGTATAGATCCGGTGAAAACTCGATTTCGAAAAATCGACATGAAAACAATACTTTCCTTCCTATATATTCATATAAGCAAGAGAAAGTAAAAATCATTTCATCCTCATTACACACAGTTTTACACCCCAACGTCGTCGCTAATGACCTTGATGTTGATGCGACGTTAAATAAATTTAAAAAAAAGAAACTTCATTTCTATATTATTTTACAATTATTTCCATTACTCATTCTTTCCAAAAGCTCATTCATTTACAACAATTTACAATGTAAGAGGTGGAGGAAATTGACCTACCCAACTATGGAAAAAGCCATGTCCTAGGGTATGGTGTTCTCTTCTTTTATTTAGTATAGCAGTAAAAATGAGATTTACAAACTACACTAGGGCTTATAACGAAGACATTTAAAATATTTCATATAGGTATACAATTTTTAAAAAATACACTCTAAAAGTTTTAAAAAAAACTAATTAGGAAACTATAATATGGCTTTTAAAGTCATGCAACTATTCAAAGTTACACAACTTAAAAAAACTTTGAATATAACTTTTAATATAATTCCAAGTTATACAATCAAAATTACCACAAACTTTCTCCTCATGAAATGTTTAATTTGACAAGTCATCTTAATTATATCTTACCGATTAATTAATAATTGTAAAATAACAAAAACAATAATTTACGTAAAGACACAACCAACAACATTAACCGTAAAAAATATTTAAAATACTAGGCCTGTACAGAAAATACAGAAAAAATAACATCAAGATCTCGCTTCTGTGATAAGGCCGTACGTTTAAAATAATTCACTCGTATTTCATTAAATGAAAAACCGTGAAAACAATTTTTTTAGATACCTACATTTTATTTTAATCATTGAGTCACGGATTTTTAAAACTGTTAATTTTATTTTCTTTAAATTCAAAGGTTCTCCCTACAATATTAACTGCGTTGTGAATGTAAACAATAATTTTAAAACCTTCGTTATAAAATTAGAGAAAAATTTAATAACCAGAATGTCAGTGAGATGACGCTGATAATAACCACTTTAGACTATAGGTGGATGAGAGGTTTTGCAATATTATGAATTCTTTTAAGGTAAAACTTAAATGGAATTTAAGAAAATTCCACTTTTTATATTACGCCATTCAAATGTGTTATGAAAGGAATTTCATTCTCCTGAAACATTCTGAACATTGCATTGTATGTGAACTGTACATAATTTTCAAGTAAGGAAGTCATGTTTATAGAAACATAATTTATTACGATCAATTTTGGTGTAGGGTAAAATGATTTATTAGCTACAAAATATGAACCAATGGAATTCAATTAGTTGCAACCAACGGTCAGTTATTTCAAAAGTAATGATAATTATGATCCTACACTAATACACGCATTAATCAATTACATGAAGAACCGTTGGGTGGGTAATTTTAATATTTCGACCACTTTACGTTGTTTGTACGGTGAAATTCTGATAGGGTTTTCTAGTCCCATGTAAAGCTAAGTCACAGTTTAAGTTGGATTTAGAATATTTTGACGGCGTAATAACGTCGGATTAGATTCAGACCAACCACGCAACCTACTGAATCACTGAATCCATAAAGGTAATATTAATGCCTGCAGCTACCAAAAACTTCCCTCTCATGAAAATCTATAGAAAATTATCTCTTCGAACTGAAATTTGATTATAGAATGTTCCATTGAAAATGTCCATCAAATGTAAGTGATTTACCTCACTATGGCCATCCTAGGTTTCCTCTACTCGGTTTTATTCCTCCATATTTGCTTAAGGCTGCAAAAGAAATGCTTGCGCCAATTTTTACCAAATTCTATTTTATTTTAGCAAAAGGGATTTTCATTAAATATGTTGTTTAGGTCATCAGCCAAAAGGCTGGTTTGAACCTCTAGAGGCTTTACTAAGTAAAACGAGGAGCGAGGTGGTTTACCATTGCCTTCCACACTGAGTGGAAAAGTACACTTATCAGCATGCCGGGCCCTCTAAAAAGCACACATTTTCCACTCTGCAAATGACCACTTCACTTCATTCACCACAGAGTCTGGCTGTATAATGAAATTCATTACTTTCAGAGGAGATAACTCTAATTAGTGTCTTTTACAACTCTACCTCTTCTGTTCTTAAATGATTCAGTCATTTGATTGGCTAACCTTGTGATAAGAAACAAAACTATTTATTTTAGCCTTGCAATGAACAGATTGAGTGTAAATAATTTGACACTCCACCTGTCTGTTATGTACATCCTTAATGGAGACCTGAATGATATTTAGCTATTTTTGTTAATCCATTTTCATACAAATAACGCATCCGCCAAATTTTGTAATTAGTAGATAGCTTTTCGGCTCATTTACATTTAAGAGAATAAAAGTTTTTTGATTAAGTTTAGTCTCAGCTCGTACTGGACTGATTCCGGTCAACCTTTTTTTTAAAAAGCATCTCTCTGCGTTCAGATTTTATTTCATCACCTGTCGTTCGTTATTCTTTCCAAATTCCCAATTAATCCAGAAAATAGAAAATTAATGTATTTTTACTACACGATGTTTTGAAGATTTACCGAACAGATCCTGTGATTAATCAATTTGTGGTCTCCATGAAGACTAATTAATACGGTTACGGGAGTTGTTTTAGTTTCCAATGAAATTTCACCGATCTTAAAAATCTGGGAATCGTCAGCTGTTTGCTGACCTGTTTGGAGATTCAAGGTTTTTATATCTTTTTGGTAGAAACAAAAAGTTTTCTCGTCAAGCCAATGTTCTGAGTCTTTACCTTAAAAATTGCGACGGAAAAATTAGAAATCTTCGTATTCATTCGGGGTACCTGTATATAAATTCGGCAACCTCATTTTCATAATCTACGTTAAAATAATAAATCATGAAAGGGAAGTTAATTTTCTCTGACGTTTACTTTATCTAATGTTTTCTTGAGTTTTGTTTGAAACCATTAATATTGTATCAATATGTGTAAATTTTCTTCCTATCCATTGTTTAAGGCTTTTAATGGCGATATATTATTTGAATTCTAAAATGTGCTCACCCACCTTTTGGGTTACTTACAAGATATTCTAATAGTTCGTTTAACTAGCCCTGCTGAATTGGTATTTTCGACGATTAGCCTTTCTTTTGCAATGTTCATGAAGTTTGTTTAATAGCTACAAACGTCTTACCAATCCCTTTAATATTTGCAACTCCAAACTTATTGAAACGCCTCTGACGCTAGTAAGCATACACGTAACGCGGGTGAAATAAGTAAGTTTATGATCATTGTAGATATAATAAATAAGTGTTAAAATTTAATTAGGTTTTTCGTAACGCTTTAGTTCCATGAGGTTATAACTTAATGCTAATTTTGTTTTTGCGAAACTGGGATCTAACGAGTAACTCATAAACATTGAAGTATCCTTTGGTAACATGCCATACCCAGAGTTATCAGATTATTCAAGCGCACTGCTTCAATTAGCAAAATAATAAATTTGTTTATACTCTAAAATAAAAGAAGGATCATCAAATTTTACGATTATTTTTTTACTCTAATGCAAAACTTAATACTCAGTTAGCATAAACATTTTAGTAAAACCGGAGTGAACTATGGTCTGCATGGGGACGTATATTTTATAAAAATATTACTGTTCCTGTAATTTAATTTGTAGCAGCTTTAGGTTAAAAGACCAGTTAATTAAAAATACAGTCTTAAATTAAAATCATTAAACAAAACATTTTTTATAGTATTTTCCTTTACAGTGATGGTATTTATTAGGAGTAATTTTTTTTTTTTTTAATCCCTAATGTGTGTACATTGCAATCTGTTCAATTTAGAATAATAAGCAATCCCATGACCCAATGAAATGAGGATGATGTGTATGACGTGTAAATGAGGTGTAAAAATAAACAGAATATTTTAATATTTGGATTGAGAAAAAAATCTCAAACAATGAAGTTTTAGTATTATTAGATTTTTTAAGAAACCATTTTTAATTTCAAAATTTCAATATTTGGATTGAGAAAAAAATCTCAAACAATGAAGTTTAATAATGAAGTTAGATTTTTTAAGAAACCATTTTTAATTTTTTTTACTCTTATTCAACATAAAATAATAACAACTGTAACCGCCTCCGTGGTCTAATTGTCAAAGCGGTAGACTGTACTGCACACTGAAAAATAAAAAGCCTTGGGTTCGATTCCCAGCCAGGCTCAGGTAATTATTATACGTTAAAACCCATGATTTCGTACCCATAGTTGCCACTAATAACCAAAGCAGCTGACGTGACTTTTATTAAGAATTGTCATCACTACTGCTATAATTTGCCCAACACAGATATGTGGAATGTTAAATTGTTTTCTCTCGATCTGCTAGTTTGAAAAGAACTATTTTATCCCCACGAGGGTTTAGCCAAATTTGAAGAAAACTATTTTACTCCTCTAGGTATCCCCACGAGGGATCAGCCAAATTTGAAGAGAACTATTATTTCTCCCCACAAGGATATGCCAAATTTGTAGAAATTAAATTAATATTGTATTCTTTATTTACGTTGCATCAGCTTTCATAGTTTGATCTTATTATTTTTCATTTACCTTGTCCCTTATTTGATTCAATAAAACAGTATTCACATTTAATACATTATGGTTTTTATTTAATTATTGTTTCATTATTACATAATATTCTTTATAATTATCATCATACTAATTTTCATAATCTTTAAAAAAATGTCTGTTTTGAAATGTAGGTTAAATATACATGTATTTTTATTATTTGTTAGTTGTTCATCAATTTGTTTTTCTATTAAATGAGTCTTTTCTTATATTACCATTATGATATAATTAAATCATATTATAGTTATGATTTGTATTTAAAATAATTTTGTGAATGGGACATTGAAAATAATGCGTGTTATTAGTTTGAAGTTTCATGCCCCATTAAAATAATTTACAAAAATCTTTTCTTCTTCTTAGTTGCCTAGTAACCATATTCTGTTTATTAGAATTAAATAATTTTTTTTTAAATATTTATCTTAATCAGCTGGAATTATTCAGATTTATTTAAATAGACTCAAACGTAAACAACACCAGGTGTGCACTAAATTTGTCTCATTACAAGTTCCAGGGCTACAAATAATAGTTCTGTTTCTTATTACATGGTCAGCTAATTATACGACTCAAGCATTTAAAAACAGAAGAAGTAGAGGTGTAAAAAACACTAATCAGAGTTATCTCCTCTGAAAGTAATGAATTTCATTATACAGCCAGACCCTGTGGTGAATGAAGTGAAGGTGTCATTTGCAGGATTGAAAGTTAAATACTTTTCGGAGGGCCTGGCTTGCTGATAAGCATAGGCTACTTTTCCACTCAGCTACGAAGGCAGAGGTATACCACCTCACTCCTCGTTTTACAAAGTAAAACTCTAGAGGTTCAAAACCAGTCTTTCGGCTGATGACCTAAACAACAACTGCTATAATAGTCTGCTCTAAGTATTCTATGTTCAACCTAAGATTTATTCTTAAAAATAGCACAGTGTGATACTTTTTAAGTTTTATTCAATATACTGTATTACCTTCTTTACACTTAATAATAGATCTTAAGTATTTATGAAAGACACTTTGAGCATATATAAAATTTACACTGAATGAACTGTTAAAATAAAAATGTATGGTTATGGAATTAGAGAAAGATTTTGTTTGTTAAAGGTAAACAAACTGTTTTATAGCTGCATGTAGACTTAAAATTCAGGAATGTAATACGTTATAGAAAGAACAAAAAATAAAATTACGTAGGCGCTTACGATTACTTCTGCGAGCTGTACATGCGTAATTGCTACCGAGTGGGTGCAAAAAAAATTTAATTCTTTTTTCTACTTTCACTCTGCACTTTACTTCTTCGAGATATCACTTTACGAACACCAATGCCGATTTTGAGAACTACAGCTCTTCGAGAAGACAAAAAAATAATATGCATTAGCTTAGGGTGGTCAACCTATTACTAATCCTTAGGATCAAGTGGCCAAAGTTCTTATGCTCTACTTTTTCTAGTATTACTTAAAAGAGAAGCATGCTGATTTGTAGATTTTCAACTCTTCGGGATCAATAAAAATATTACGTGTTGTTAGGTAGTCTTTCTTAGGCCCATGCAATCAAAATGCAATGTGTAAGATTTTTTTTAACCCCGAAGGAAAATATATACCGAATTGCAGTTTTCTAGGAAATTGGGAAGAGAATTAGTGAGAGTAACGTTCACATTTTTATACAGAATAGAACTTTAAACAAGAATTAATAAAGATATCATCGTATAATTCATATGAATGCAAACTTGTACGTAAAAGCCAACGTTGCCATACTTACGGTAGCATTGTATGCTATGATTGGTCAGAGAGCTTAACCAATAAAAATATTATTTAACTAATATTGTTTTTCTCCTTTATTGGACATCATTACAAATTCTTGTTTATAGATTAAGTTTTGTTTCCTAATTGCAACTGGAAAATGGTGGGAGTTACACAAATTATTTTAGTTGTTATCCAGATGAGTAAATATATTGTGACAATATCTAAAGGAAAGTGTGTTCGGAAATTCTCGAGAAGAACCGAGATTTAAAAGGTGTTAATATAAATAACAATAATTAATAGTAAATAATAATAGGGTTTCTAAGAAATTGAAATATAATGCACAAATGATTATGTATTGTCGCCGACAGCCCCACCATTATCAGCACCTGCAGACGGCCCTAAAACCTGCCTGCCGCGTGGTTCAGTGCCTCCCCTCCAGTATGAGGGGAGGGGTATTTTAGCCACCGCAGTATTTTGGAGGGATATTTGAGCCCGCGAGTGGCATTCGCCATCTAAAATCCGACCGGAGAACAAGGAGAAGAGCTCACGACCGAAGAAGAAGAGCCAAGTCGAGACTAGACGCACCAACACTGGTCTACGCTACCGGTGGCGGACGCACATTCCGCACAGGTCAGCCTTCGCCGACCCGGAGAGAAAAAGTTCGGCCGAGTTATCGGCCGACGGCCTACGCCAACCCGACAGTGAGAGGCTTTGGGGGCCACCACTGTCACGCTGCAGTGGGGATCCAACTGCCGCTGAGGGATGGCTAGGCTTGAACCCGGTAGCCGAGCCGTCACTCTTCGGTCACCAACAACGGCCCTTTTCAGAGTCGACCACAAAACCCAAACGGTGCTTCTCACGACCCACAACACAATTAAACGGCCCTTATCAGGGCCACCAAACTCACGAGCAAGGTGTCGCCACATTTCATCGGCCCCGGTTGGCGATAGTATAGTATAGGTCAGCCTATTGTTGTGTGGCTTCCTGCAGGAGTCGGGTATCTATTTAGATGATTGGCTCCTTTTGTTACCAATCTATTCAATTATAATGAATTGTTTACGTTTTGTAGAAACTTTTTTATATTATTAAATCGAAAGTCTCTGTCTTTCTCGTTACTTCCATAGCTTTATCTATATAAGAAGCACGCCGTTTTGAAGTTCAGTTAAGTCTTTGATATGCCATCGACGAGTTTTGATCTGTCAGTTAGTAGGTTAGTTATAGTGTGTACGAATATGTCTGCGAATATATCCAGCATATATTGTAGACAAGTATAATTTTTGTGTAACTTTGTAAGTTGGATTAAGTTTATTTAATGTTATCAAATTATAATAATTAGTTTTGTTATTTATTGTAAGTAATTTAAGTGTAGTAATTATGTAATTTATTTGTATATTTAAGTAACAAAATAAATTGTAATTTATAGTGCTTAAAAAAAAAAAAATATTTGTTTGTGATTTCAACCGATATTTTATTAATTATTTTATTTACCTAGATCCCGAAATAGGCCTTGGAGATAAGTGGCACAATATTTTAGTTTCTTTCTAGTTTTTTCATTATTCGTAATGACTATTTTGTGAAGCTGTAATCTTATTATTAATATAATACACGTTTCAATGGTTAAGATTGGTTTCAATGGTTTCCATGGTTAAGATAAACTTTCTCATTACATTCTAATGTTGGTTAAGTGTCATCTTTATTTTTATTTTACTGAATATAATTAAAAATTACGAGACCAATAAAAAACAAAATGGTTTCTCTACACCAGGTGTCCCGGGTTCGATTACCAATTAGATCTGGCATTATCCCCCCCCCCACTCATTTTCACTTATCACCCTTCACCAGCTTCATTAGCCTTAACGCCCATAACAGCCAGATATTAAAGAAAAACAAAAAAATATTATTATAGATATTTGCAGAAATTCGATGTTAGACTACAAACAAAATTCGTTACAACTTGTAACACTAACATAAAGATGTAACTAAGATGAATAAAAATAAAACAGCAATGTCGAAAATAGTTTGTATTACACTACGCAACGTTGTTTAGTTTACAAAGTGTTAAGTAAACATAAATATTCATTTTATCACACCTTTTATTTCAACACTTTCCTCTGGGATGAAATGAGAGGATTATTAAAGAGAGTTGTTGCCTAACAAAAAGTTTTGTTTAACCCTTCCTACTTTTTGTTTTTGGAAAGTGTCACCAATTCAGATAGAAAAACAAACAAATACTTTTTACAGCTTATCTTCACAATTTTTTTTTTTTTTTTTGGTTCTGCGTTATTCTTTCTCTCTTGAGGCTTATATTTAAGGAAAGCATTACGCTTTCACTAAATTATTAGATTCAAACTTGTTCTGTGCCAAAAATTAATTTTTGTTGCTCTTGTCTCGTAGTAAAATTAAAACTTCAATAAGTTATTCATATTATGTTTTATGTAACTATTGTATTATTTTTTAAATTAAAACATAACCCATCTGATATTACAAATATAAATTCGTATGTCTAATTTGTATAGTTAATTATAAGCTTACGTGAAGTTTTGAGCTGCTCTCTTTTGAGCATATTATGAAATTAAATTAATTTTTTTTATAAAGTAAAACCAATAAACCAATGGAATTTTTATTTCGATCAAAACATATAACAACTGTTCCTACTTCCAATATAACATATCTAAATACCATTATTTATCAATCATTTTATGAATGTACGACATACATTTATAAAACATCAATAGGATTTACTTTCCCCAGTCTCTATTTTGAAAAATTGTCGAAAAATTTAATTATACCCAATGGGCAACGCAAATAAATTTCCACAGAATTTTTTTACTGCGTACAATGTGAAAAAATAAAATATTGAGAACCTACAGGAAAAATTGGTCAGATCATGTTGTAAGAATGTCACAAGACCGCCTCCCTCGATCTGCGCTGCTCTATAAACCAATCGGAAAGAGAAATATTGGTAGGCCGAGGAAAATATGGATGCCGGAACAGGCTTGAATAGCCTAATCCATGAAGACGACGACGACGACGACGACGACAATGTGATGGACCTTCAGCTAAATTACTCTACAATCCATCGTACAAGAAACCAGTTAGTTAAAAAAAGGTAACAAACAGTCAGGTGCATAGAACTGTTGGAGATTGGAACAATGTCCACAATCCCCGCTTGCTGCACTTTACGGAAAACTAAACTTAAAGTGTTCACGTCAAAAGCTAAATAATGACTATGCAAATGAAAACAATTAGTACCGACCGGAGGCAAATATTTGGTGGCATGAGTATGAATTAATTACCACTTGAAGGGTAAAACTACGACCTGAGATACTGGATATGAGTTATAAGCAAAAGTTGGTGGAATATTTTTTCTTATAAAATGGTAGTATCTCTTTGATTTTTGAAAGGGTTACCAGTATAACTTTCTACGCAGAAATCTGGTAGACATTATTTTTTGGATGCCTGCCCTGTAAAATATTTTCAAAATAAAATTAAAATGATTAAAAAAAGTTTAAATTGTTATTTAGAATTGTGTAACATGTAATCTATGTAGCTGTTTCTAGCTGTACTATTACACCATCATGATCATTTTCAAAATTTTTACCCATAAAATTAGTACTGTTTAGTTACTGGAGATAAATGTGTAGAACAGATGAATCTAGAAAAGTAAATTAATTTTTTGTAGTTTAGTAGACCCAAAAGTGTTCAAAACACAAGACTGTTCAACAAACTTTGAAAATAAATGCAAACGATTTAAATTAAAAATGTTTGATAATTCAGGGGCTTACGTGGGCATTAATTTTGTGCTTCGTAGAATGAGTATAAACTTGATATGGTGAAAGTTTAAAATATATCACTAAAACGCCGCAATTAAAAATTTCGACAGGAAGATCAATTCACCTGGATAGAGCAGGGGTGAATTTTCAACTGCAGGGCTGAAAGTCCAGGATTCTCTTTTAAACAATAACCAGAAAATTTTTAAGGGTGTAGTACAACGATAAACTTAATTAAGTTTGATAATTAACTCATTAAGAAACTTATTAAATTTTTCTGTTTTTTACATTGATCGATTATTATTTGAAATTCTCTCTTTCAACTGTTAGTACTTTTGTAACAACCGGATGGATATAACTTTTATTATTTTACTTTTTCTGCCGGTATATCACAACAAATATTAATACAAGTAACTGTCAATTTCTTAGTTATTCTTATCTTTAAAGTTGTAGCAGTCTTCTTAATTGAATAAAGTTATATTATTAATTTGTTTTATAATGAAATTATTTTAAATGGTATATTTTTAATACACAGTATGCTGCTACTAAGTTTCCAAATGTACGTGTGTCCAACGAAACCCTGTGTCTGTAGATAAAAGGATCTCTCAACATAGAAATAACACAAAATACAATATTAAACAAATATTTATTTAAATTAACCAGCATGCAATTAATTATTAAATTTATATAAGTTCTTGGGACTTACGATATTCAAATTTAAACTTAAATACGAATTTATGGATTGATCTCACTGGTAGTCGGAGAATAGGCGGATATTCAATCTGTAACTGCTTCTACATCTTTGAAATTCAGTATTCGAGTGGTTCGTTTTCACGTCCATTTATTTAGGTAAATATTTTATAATCATCTATAATGATCATTTATAATCATCTCAGCACACTGTAACTATTCAATGTCCATATCCCAAAATGTTTAAAATGAGCGGCCGTGTTGATTGTTCACGTACGAGAGTCCGAATCCAAACTCACAAACAACTGTTCCTCTAACACTCTCATGTACCACTGCCTATGAACAACTGCCGCTGGACACTCCACTCTGGAAGACCGCACACCATTTCTTGTCCGGATTAATCCGTCAATCATACAGTGATATTTCACCGTTCTATTTTTTATATATAGTTCTACATCTGTTTATACATTACGATATTCAACTCCCCGCTTTCTTACGCATCAGTCCCATTTAGTTTAAACAAAAATGTATCTTTAAAATTTACACAATTAGTAACACATTAAGATATTAACCCTCAACTGGTATCATGCGGTCTGTGAGACCGCTGTCATTTTTTACCCCTCCAACACTTCCCTCCCAATGGCCCGACATCACGTATATTTTGTATACCTTTCAACTGTTGTTTGAACTATGCGTGATCAAGATCGTTTTCGGTACGAGCTAACAAGTTGCGAGTTATTTGTATTTTGTTTTCTACTGGCGGTCTCCTGGACCTATGATACCAGTTGTGTAACTTTTTGACGACTTTAAAACCAAGTAGTACATGGATTGTTTAAAGTTTTAATGAATATACAATAATTTTTCATACATCATTTCTTTGTTTAGTACTATTATAAAATATTTTCATATGTAATTTTATAAAATTTTCATTATGGATGATACATTTAAAATTTCTGAAGCGGCTTCAACACAACTAGATCCATCACGTAAACAAGTTGTACGTGTTAATGATGTGAATTTTTATTAACATAAAAATCTTTAAATTTTATTGTAAATAATCAAAAAGTAAAAAAAACGAATAAATTTTAATAAATGTTTGTCAGAGTGTACTGCCCAACAATAGACATAAATAGCAAAACTCGGAACCAAAATGTAAGTTGTACATCATAATTTTGTAATTAAATTTGTCTTTATCATATTAAATACTTATTTATTTATAATTATTAGACCACAGAATGTTTCTAGGGCCCAAAAATTTTATTGTTCTGTTCAAAATGGAAGTAAAAGTCAAAAAAATGCTTAGTGTTCGTTTTTTACTTTTTTAAATAGTAATTTTGCATTTATGCTAAGTATTTTACATTTACATCTTCGATTATACATGGTTTTATAAGTTTAATATTAAAACAAATTAATTAAATGAGTATGAAGAACTTAAAAAAAAAACAAATTTGGAGGTCTGTCAGACCGCTGATACCAGTTATGTCACAAAAAATGATGATACCAGTTGAGTGTTAAGATGCTTGAAATAAATTATCCGTTATTAAATAATTCATCTTAGAGAAAATAAATACTTTAGAATCAGACCAAAATGTCACACTATAAAGTGGAATTACCGAAAATCTAATTTTCTGACATTAAATTGTACTTTTCTCAGATGCTGCTAAAGATATCAGTGTGAAATTTTTACAGTGTATTCCTTGCAGTAAGATGTGTCGTTTAACATACAAAAATGTAAAAATATTATACAGAAAAGATGAAAAAGAAATTTTTGATATTTTTTAATCGGCGAGAAACAATCTTTATAAGAAAATCATAACTATTACAATTATGCGCAAAACATACAATGCATTAATGTTAAAATGTAGAGCAAATTTTATAGTTTCATAAAGAAACCCAGACGTAAAGTACCTTTAATGGTTCTAGAGAAAAACGAATTGTCATTAACATTGTTTAGTGTAGGGCGCACCACTTTCCTTAACGTTAAAAAGTGTTTTGTATCCAAGTCCGGTCAATTTAACGATACATTTAAAACAAATTAATTACTTTCTCTTGACCTACATGAAAATTGGAAGGAGAAAATCGTTTTCATATCGACTTTTTGAAATCGAGTTTTCACCGGGCCAAAAAACACGTTTTTAGCAAAATTGGTCTGTGCGTGAACAAAAATTTTTAAGAACGGAATATAGTAGAATTTTTAAGTCGAATAGAGGTTGATTTTCATTAGGTGTCTTCACTCATAATTAAAATTAGGTTATGACATTCATTTATATTCTCTACAAATGATTATGTATAAGTATTCCACATCAAATTTTTTAATCGCAAAAATTAAACATCATGAAATATCTAAGGTGTTGCGAGATTCTTGAAGCTGTGACTTACTGGAAATATTGCTTTTGTTCAATACCACATCGTCATTGTTTGCTTTTAGTTGTACCAACTTAGTGGTTACACCAATAGATATTCACGAGACTAGACTACAGTTCTAAACATCAAATGAAAGTGGATAGACAGACACCTCACTTGAGGCGATCGTATCAAAAGCAAACAATTGTTGCTTAAACAACGATCCGTTTGTTGCTCTTTGTTAAACTCCATTCATATCAAGAAATACTTAACAAAAACGTTATCTACGATTCCTTGGGTAAACAGTTGTGGATCTTCACCTGACGCAGTTGCAAGAAACTTTAAGTTTCAGGTATCTAAACATTTGGGGTTCTACACTGAAACTACCTGACATATCGAAAATTCCCAAAGAGTTAAGGAAATAAAAATTATTTCAAAAGATATTTTGGACGATTCGAAAATATATAAAACCATATCCTTTGGTATAATTTGAAGAATGAATGTTGCGATATCATATGATCAAATGAGTATTACAATAAAAAAACTGACTGTGAATTTGCACAATATAAATTAGTACTGTTTGTTCTTAAATACTGTAGAAACTCTTGGCTTTTAGCAAATTTACTACTAAGTATTAATACGTATCTTAACTCAAGAGAAAATTTGAATAGGATATCAACTTGTTGTAATAATACGAAAAATTAAGTAGACAGCGAATAAATATTCAAGAAATTAAAGCTACTAAAAGTTGCTAGCTTTAGCTCATTTGGTTATTCGTGGACAATTTCTGTTGCAAGGTTCTCTAATCTGTTTTGTTATTTTTCGATTTTGTTCTGAATAAATAGGTATTACATTTAAAAATATTGAACTTTATTTTGTAATTTAATTTTATAGAAAAGGTATATTGCCCATAACAGGCAGATGGAGTGTTAAATTATTTGCATTCAATCTGCTAGTTTTAGAGCTACAAAAATAGTTCAGATTCTTATTACATAGTCAGTCAATTATATGATTGATGCATTTAGAACAGAAGAGGTAGAGGTGTAAAAAAAACTAGACAGAGTTATCTCCTCTGAAATTAACGAATTTCATAATACAGCCAGACCCTGTGGTGAATGAAGAGAAGATGCTTTTTGCAGGGTGGAAAGTAGATTCTTTTGAAGGGCTTGGCATGCTGACAAGCATACTTTTCCACTCAGTGAGAAAGGTATGGTAAATCACCTCACTCCTTTTTTTACTTAGTAAAACCTCTAGAGGTTCAAACCAGCCTTTTGGCTGATAACCTATACAACAACAGCAATTAGTGCTATCTTTTCGATTTGTCTTATATTATCTAAAAGTGGTATTCATTAAATAGAAAATTGCGTAAATATTATATAATGAACACACAAAAAAATGTTTGTAATTAATTTTGATTTAAACTGTTAAAAAATAAAAGGTTTTTAGAGTAGAATCCTTCAAAAGTTATCAATACTACATTGGTTTTGGGATTTCAAAAGCTTTATTTGGTAAAATTTTAAATGATTGTCTCCAACAATCACACCCTACTACCCGTAATCCCGACTAATTCAGAAATACAATTTGTTGGTGGCAATTTCTTAAATTGTCATCTATCATTTTTTTTTTGTCCGTCCGGCCGTCACACTCAGATATTAGGAACTACAAAAGATAACAACAAACGGTTTCGGATTCGTAATTTACACAAAATGTTAGTGGGCATAAATTGGGTTAGAATTTCCGGTTTTGATTGCAAGTTTTCCAAAACCGGAAGAAAAAACAAGCAAAGTCACAAACTAGAAGAGATAGCAACAAACAGTTTTCAGATTCGTAATCTACACAGCAAGTTAGTGGGCTTGAATTGGGTTTGAAGTTTCTGTTTTGATCAGAAGTGGCCCAATACCGCAAGTCAAAAAATCAAAGTAGAAATTTGGAAACAAAAATAGTGTTATTCGATTCCTTTTAATGAGTAGATACAGAAATCACTAATGGCTTTTGCCGGAAGTCATAGGTGAGCCTTTTTTAAAATTTCCGCCAACCATGAGATGCATCGTCTCGTGAAAGGGATTTTTCAGTTTCATTTTCTTCTTCTTTTATCGTTTTTCTCTGCTAATGACCATATTAAACAACTTTTTCGCACTTCTGATGTTTTGTCTTTTTCATTACTATTTTTCATATAAATTTTTAATTTTGATCTTAGGCTACTTGTTTTAAGTATAAACACATTGAAATGAAAAAATCATAAATATGATGGTAGACTGATTGTTAAATCAATCTAAAATTATAACTACAGAAGTAAACTGTCGAGTACTTCTAGGTATATTTTTAAATAATAAAAACTAAATTTAACACTTATACGTCGTAAGTTCACTATAAAACAGAACACAACTGCTGTTTCACTACTTACTTAAAAATCTGGTGTGAAATACTCACACGAATTTCTCTTGCCAATGCAAAAAAGTTAGCAATATAACCTAATATTAGAAATACAAAATATAACCAAAACTAATATAACCTAATATTAAATACTAAAAATAAACAAAAACATTAACCTCGAAAAACAAAACCTATTTTTAATCATGAGTGAATGATGCAAAATGAAAACCAAACTTCAGTTTGGCTTAAAAATACGGAAAATCACTCTTTCACGCTAAACTAGGCTCTGTAGAAAAAAATGCTCTAAATAAAAGTTGTAGATCTTTTAATTTCCTATAAATTTGATTTGTACTTTTTGTCGTTAAATGCATACTAAAGCTGAAATCTTAAAAAAATTCGATTTTTTTTTACACATTTTCTTGAAAAAAGAAGAAAAACACTAATTACTACTAAACTAAGCGTTATACAAAAAAAATGTTTATAATAAACTTTTATTATAAACACTTTTGTCGTTAAATGCATACTAAGGCTGAAATTTTTAAAAAAATTCGATTTTTTTTTGTTACACATTTCGTGAAAAAAGAAGAAAAACACTAATTACCGCTAAACTAAGCGTTATACAAAAAAAATGTTTTTTAATAAAATTTGTAGTTTTTAAATTCCGAGCAACTTTCATTATATACATTTTTGCGCTAAAATACATACTGCCTGTCTATAGCTCGATGGCCTACCGCAGAGAGGAGCAGAATCGGCCCGCTACTAGCCTTCTCAATAACACTTCATTATGTACCAATTCCAGTGTACTAGTTAGTAGTAGTACATAATGAAATGTTATGGAGAAGGCTAGTAGCAGGCCGATTCTGCTTCTCTCTGTGGGAGGCCATCAAGTTATAGACAGACAGTATTAAAGCTGCAATCTTAAAAAAAAATATTTTTTCTACGAGAGCACAGCCTCCCCAAGAACTTTAGCAGACATGACACGTACCCTATTTTATTGTTTAGGTAATCAGCCAAAAGGCTGGTTTGAACCTGTAGAGGTTTTACTGAGTAAAACGAGAAGTGAGGTGGTTTACCATGCCTTCCTCACTGAGTAGAAAAGTACGCTTATCAGCATGCCGGGCCCTCTGAAAAGCACATATTTTTCACTCTGCAAGTGACACCTTCACTTCATTCACCACAGGGTCTGGCTGTATTATGAATTTCATTACTTTCAGAGGAGATAACTCTGATTAGTGTCTTTTACACCTCTACCTCTTCTGTTCTTAAATGATTCAGTCATTTAATTGGCTGACCATGTGATAAGAAACAGAACTATTTATTTTAGCCCTGCAACGAACAGATTGAGTGTAAATAATTTGACACTTCACTGTTTGTTATGGGCAGACCCTGTCTTTTGTCCCAGAGGTTCGTAAATAAAATTTTCAAATTATTTTAATCTCTTCAAAATTCAAGGTTCTTTATTAAAATTTCTTAATAAATATTATAAAATTCTTAAAATTATTAAAATCTTTAAAATCTTTTAAAATGTGTTAAAAATCCTTGAAAATCTGTTCCACCAAATCTTCCAAAATTGTTTATTATCTCTCAATACTATTATTTAAGATTCGAAAACTTTTTCTATTTTAAAGAACAGTAAATCGCATCTCATTCCTTAAAAGTTTTAAAATAGAATGAATTAACAATCCATTTTATTTCATAAAAATAATATGTTCTTTTTTTTTCCTTGTAAATTGTTTTTTTTTATTATTATTCTCGTTGCTCACATCTGAAGGTGGTAAATCATCTGTTGTTTATATTAAGTGTGTGAATGTGTATGTTTATGTTATGCGTGAGCGTATTTAGTTTGTCATTTGGATGTACGTAGGCGTTATTGTTTGTGTGTATAAGTGTCTCCTATTACAATCTTCCCCTCCCCCGGGGGAAAATGCAAAAGCAAAAGGATAAGGGGTGGGTGCTTAAACTGTAAAAAAAAGAAAAGGCGAGTATATAGCAGTTGTCGGCTTGAGGCGGTATAGTACGTTCATTCGGGGCCCCTTTCACAACACATCCATACAGCATGCAAACATCAGATACATTTTTTATTACAATCATCTCAAGCTCGAGTGTCGCGACATACATCACCTAAGAATATGAGTAATTGTAGCGGATTATGTAACCTTTTTAAGATTAGAAATGTGTTCTTTTGTTATTTCTCCCCCAACAGTCTTACGTATTAAGGCTGTAACTGGTGTGGAGAAACCTATGATATAAAATGGGTCCGACCATCGGTACGCCATTTTCGCACAAATATTTTTCCGTTTCGAACTTACGGGATGAGTTTTAAGTAAAACTTTATCTCCTACCGAAAACGGATTTGGATGGCGTGTAGCATTATATCTACGTGCCATATCATGATGAGACTTACTTAGATGTCTTCTAATTGTACTCATCACGTTGCTCGAACGTACAGGATTCCGATGAAGGATATCTTGTATATTCCACGCTCTATCCAATGGCGTTTGAGCTGGAAAATTATGTAATATGTCAAACGGGCAGACACCATGTGCTGTATGTTGAGCCATATTAAAAGCTAACTGAAACCAAAAGAGAGATTTATCCCAGGTTGTTTGTGTAGTTGCGTGGTACGCAATAAGAATAGACCTGAGATTTCTGTTTAACCTTTCGGCGTGAGATGGTTGTGGGTGATAAGGAGAGAGTGTGGTCCTTTTAATGCCTAGGCTGAAACAAAAGTTTTTAAAAATTACTGAATTAAATGTTTTGGCGTTATCCGTGACGATTAGTCTTGGGATGGAATAATTTTGAAAAATACGTTTTAATTCTTCTATAATGGACGACGTATTGGTATTTTTTAATGGAGCTAACCATGTAAATTTTGAAAAACTGTCTACCACCACTAGTATATATTTGTACCCTTGGTTGGTTTTTGGTAGACTGCCTACTGTATCAATAAACAGTGTATCAAATGGTGTTGTTGGAACTCTAGAACTGAGATTCCCCCATTTGTAATTTATTCCAGGTTTGCTTCGCTGACAAGTTGTACAAGCATTCACTTTTAAAGGAATTTCTTTATATATATCTTGCCAGTAAAAATGTCTTGTTATTTTGTGGATAGTTTTAGCGACACCTAAGTGTCCTCCTATTTCAGAATGGTGGAAATATTTAAACACTAAGTCTTTTAAAGAATTGGGGAGAACGATTTTGACCGGATTATTGTTTTTGTCTTTTAGACATAGCACTCCTTTTGATAAACAAAATTTGTTATCCATCTTCTGTTTTTGTTGAAGGATAAAGGTATCCTGTTCTTGATGTTTCCGTATATCTGTAAAAGATAGAGGGAACTGCGATAATAAAGCATTGATATAAGATATATCCGTTGCGTTATCTTCACTATTAGTCTAACTATACATCCTCGATAACGCATCGGCAACATTATTATCGGAACCGCGGAAGTGATTAATTTTGAATTTAAAAACAGATAATCGGAGTAACCACCTAGCTAATCTACCTAACTGTTTAGGTCTGGAAAGAAGCCAAGCTAATGCTTGGTTATCGGTTTCTAAAAGGAATTCACGGTGCGTCAGGTAGGTTCGAAAACGATCTGTTGCAAAAACAACTGCAAGACACTCTCGTTCATATGCAGAAAACTTCCTCTCTGCCTCGGTCAATGTCTTGGAAGCGTACGCTATGGGTCGTCTAGACCCTTCTTGTTCTTGAAGCAGTACGGCTCCTAGACCTGTATCTGACGCATCTGTTTGTAAAATAAAATTTTTGGAGAAGTCTGGTATAGCTAGTACCGGGGGATTAGCAATTGCTTGTTTAAGATCTTCAAACGCGGTTTTCTGTGAGTCTCCCCAGATAAACTGAGTATTTTTACGACGTAATTTATTTAGAGGTTCGATTCTATCAGCATAATTTCTAATAAATTTAGAAAAATAGTTAATCATACCACAGTACCGATGTACTTGTTTCACTGACTTGGGTTCAGGATACTCCAATATTTTTTGTGTCCTAGTCGAATCTATAGAGACTCCTTTATATGATAATGTGTGTCCAAGAAATGGTATTTCGTTTACTGCGAATGTCACCTTATCGGGATTAACGGTAATGCCAGCTTTTCGTAAAATCGACAGTACTATTCTAATGTGTTTCATGTGTTCTGGAAAACTTTTGGAATATATTAATATATCATCCATATAATTAAATACAAATTTATATTTAACGTTCTTAAATATTGTATTCATAAGGCGTGTTAGAACTTGTGCTCCAGTTGATAAACCGAAAGGTAATCTTTCGTACTCATATAAGCCATCCGGAGTACAAAATGCAGTGATTTGACGAGATTTTTCTGTCAATGGTATTTGGTGGTACGCTTGGGCTAAATCTAATGTGCTAAACCATCGCGCACCTGAAAACCATTGAAAAGCATGATTTATGTTAGGTAAAGGTTGTGCCTCTGAGTCGATTATCAAGTTAACTGAGCGATAGTCCACGACCAAACGACTCGTGCCATTGGGTTTTGGAATCAAGAATGCTGGGGACGAATAAGGCGAAACACTCTCTCTTATCACTTTGTCTTTTAACAATTTTTCTATTTGATGTTTCATTTGAAGTGTTTTTATTGGATTTAATGGATAGGGTCTCGATTTTATAATTTCATTATTTTTAAGTTTAATATCGTATGTCAATACATCTGTACACCCTAATTTAGTAGTAAGTACATCTGGGAATTCTTTACATAAATTAATAATTTTATTTTTAATATACTCAGATTGCTCTACATTATTAATCTGATCAGAATATGTATTTGTTAGATAAAACTTCTGATTTTTTAACCATTCAAAAGTTATTATTGATTTCGTCGCATTAAATGTGGTTTGTAAAAAATGCATTCCTAATATGATATTATGTTGTATTTTTGTTAAAACTTTAAAATTTATTTTCCACGATATATTTTTTAAGTTAATTTTAACCCAGACTTGTTTATTGATTTCCAAAGGAAACTTGTCAGCTGTGAGACAAATGGCGTTAAAGTTTTCCTCATTTATAATCGCTTTATTATTTTTTTAAAGTTCATACATTTTTTGATTAATAATATTATGGGTTGAACCAGAATCAATAAGAGCATTAAATGTATCATTTTTAATTTTTATTGTTAAGGCCTTTAAAGCGTAGTTACAGTTTAACTTTTGTTCACCTATCTTTAAATGTTTATTTACGTTATTTTTACAAATACGCACCATATGTTTATGTTGTCCGTATTTGTATTCACTCAGTTTTTTGAAACATGGTTATTTCCTTTTTTTGTTGCCAAAGTTTACAGTTTCTTTTAATGTGACCTAATTTATTGCAATAAAAACACTTCAGTGTTGTGGATGATGTTTGTGATCTGATGTTGTTAAATGTTGTTTCCTTTAAGGTATTTTGTTTACCTTGAATAGATATTGTGTTATTTATTGTATTTAGGATGCCTGTATTATTCATATTTGATAAACCAAGATCATTAAGAGTTCTGGCATAAACTCTTTCGTAAACATAAGCATCTAGCTTATTAAAATCTTGTAAATTATTAGGTTTACCAATTATACCTATATGCGTGGCATATATTTCATTTAAACCTGTTAAAATTACATTAATTAACTCACCTTCTGTTAAATCTAGTCTCAATACATCATGATTCTCTAAAATTTCTTTCATATATTCCGCAAGAGTTTCCGATTGTGACTGATTTCGGTATAACAATTTTAATTTTAATATTTCTTTCATTTTTGGTGTAATTAATTTATTTACTAAATTTTGATGAAACTGATCTTATGATTATTCCTAATGGAGTTTTCAAAAATTTGTTCTGTGAAACCAGTCATAAACGGAGTTAACAAAACCAAAGGTAAATCAACTGCATAACGTTTCTGTATTTGTCTGATAATTTTAATATTTCTTTCTAATGTATCAATGTCCCGTCCATCAGTAATAGTTAATTGTTTTAACTCTTGTTCAATTGGGTTTGCAATTTTTGTCCAATTGAAATTTAATTCACGTTGGAAACATAAAGGATTATTGTTACCTGCTGCATTCGGTATGCAAATGTCAGGGGCTTCATTGCGAAGAACGGGGTTTAGTATTTCTGGATAATGCGCAAGGTTAATTTGATCACAATTAGAAATTCCTTGCCTTTGATCAGGCAAGAGATCATCCTCCAAATGTGCCCTTTCATGATTTAGATTTTGTTCACGATTAGGTCTAACTTCAATATTATGCCACTCATTTGCTTTCCAAATATCAAACCTTTCTCTTAAATTTTGAAAACCTACGACTTTATCTGGTTTGTTGGGCAATATAAATGTTAAAATTTTGTTAAGCCTATCATCAAAAATTTTGGTATTATATTTTTCTAATTCATTTAGATTTTCCATGTTTCTTAACCTTGCAAAATAGTTTTGACACTCTGTCAGTTGTTTGTCAATGTCAAATCTATGTAATATATTTAAGTCAATTTGTCGCCCATTCTCCAAGAGTTTTTGTAGTCTTTGTCGTTTTTGTCTTATGTTTCCTGTTGTTGTACTTTTCCGTATTCTAAGTTGGAAGTTAAGGTTTGTTTCGTCTAGTTTATTAGTTTCGAGAATCTGTCCTACTTGTCCCTCCATGTTTCTATTTGTTTTGTTTGTTGATTGCGATTATTTATATATGAAACAGATGACTTACCGGTCGGAGTCGGTATACCTGTCAGATGTGAGTTGTTTATAATTTAGTTTTTTATAAATTTTAGAAGATTTGTTGTTTTATTTTTGATCTTTCTCCTTGTCTCTTTCTTGGTCTTTGACTAATTTTGTTATATTTGTTTGATGATTTCTTGTTGATGAATTCTTCCTTTTTGTTTATTATTTTAATTTCTTTCCCAAATATTATATTACTAGCGGGTCCCGCGTGGCTTCGCCCACGCAAACGTAAACAAAGAATCAGCGTTTAAGTATACTCTCTGTATTTCTTATGGGAGAGTATTTTTGCGAATTCTACCACTTAAAATAACAATTTTGCAAAATCATTTCTTTGCGACAGCTGAGAAAACTTAAGTTGATCTATAAATCAGGACATCTCTTTTTATATAGATAGCGCCCCGTCGTGGCTTCGCCCATGCAATTTTAAGGCTATGATTCTGTATTTTAATTTGCTTATAAATTAAGTCACAAAAACTTCATTCAGTCATTTTACATAGAGACAAATACGTCCGTAAAAAACAAAATATCGTCGAGAAAAAATATCGTTTTGACGGTTCGGTGACGGCGACAACAATACTGACGCGCCGGTTTTGGGACGGTGCTGGTGCTCAGTGTAGACAATGTCATTATTTTTTCAAGAAAGAATATTTTTCTGTGACTGATACTTCTCGGAATGACGGAACTGAGACGTGACGTGACGGATGTGTGTGAATCGACCCTTATGGTGAAAAAATGAAAAAAGAAGGATTATAATACCATACTGCCTGAATTTACATAAATAACTGTTGTTTTTTAATTTAAGTTAGATTTAAGAAAATATCTTAACCGTATCTTATGCATTTTACTGAATTGGTTGACACATTTATTTTTAAATAGCGGGTCCCGCGTGGCTTCGCCCACGCAAACGTAAACGAAGAATCAGCTGTTTAAGTATACTCTCCGTATTTCTTATGGGAGGGTATTTTTGCGAATTCTACCATTTAAAATAAAAATTTTGCGAAATCCTTCCTTAGCGACAGCTTAGAAAACTTAAGTTGATCTACAAATCAGGACATCTCTTTTATATAATAGATAGCTCCCCGTCACGGCTTCGCCCATGCAATTTTAAGGCTATGATTCTGTATTTTAATTTGCTAATAACTTATGTCACAAATATAATTTTTTTTTAATTACGTATAAAGAACGATTCACACGTCACCGTTCCGAAACGGAACCGGTACGGCCACTCGAAGTCAAAAATGATGACAGTAGGCCTATTCACACATGTACGTCAGTTTTCCTTTCGTCAAACTCCATTCAGTCATTTTACATAGAGACAAATACGTCCGTAAAAAACAAAATATCGTCGAGAAAAAATATCGTTTTGACGGTTCGGTGACGGCGACAATACTGACGCGCCGGTTTTGGGACGGTGCTGGTGCTCAGTGTAGACAATGTCATTAATTAAGAAAGAATATTTTTCTGTGACTGATACTTGACTTCTCGTAATTACGGAACTGAGACGTGACGTGGACGGATGTGTGTAAATCGACCCTTATGGTAAAAAAATAAAAAAGAGAAGGATTATAATAGCATAATGCCTGAATTTACATAAATAACTGTTGTTTTATTTTAATTTAAGTTAGATTTAAGAAAATAACTTTACCGTATGCATTTTACTGAATTGGTTGAGACACATTTTTTTTTAATTAAATTTTAATTGTTCGGTTGCAAAAATCATTTTTACAATGTCAGTCAAATTACATTATGTGACCTAAGCAATGAAATCCGTATCTTGAATAATAATTAATAATACTATAAACTTAAAAACCATATCAGTTATTAGCCTATACTAATTACAACAACTCTGGAATTAATTCCGGTTAAAATGTAAATCCAGTGTTAGGTTAAACACTACGTACAGTACAACATCCGGAGTGACAAAAGTAAACCATAGATTAAAATCGTTTATAAAGTCAATTTAACTTCTGGGAAAATAGCTATAGTTTTGTAGTGATCTGCTATTTACGTGCGATAAGAATTGATATACTGGAAGCAACGGAATATGCCTATGGAGGGGGTAAATGTGTGTCGGAGCAAAACCAGTACATAAGCGTAGCGCTTCGCGCTGACCCGTATCATCGTATCAGTGGGGGGGAATTTTTGCTATTTCTGCCCTTTAAAATCAAAATTTTGAAAAATCCTTTCTTAGTGCGCGCTTACACAACATAAGAAAGCTAACATCCAAATTTCAAGTCTGTAGCGTCAGTAGTTTCGGCTGTGCGTTGATCTATAAATGAATCACCCTAGACATGGTTGTCCTTTTATATAATAGATTGAATTTATTTATTGAAATTTTTCATTAAGTATCCTGGTCACGGCACCATTTTTTGTCCCAGAGGTTCGTAAATAAAATTTTCAAATTATTTTAATCTCTTCAAAATTCAAGGTTCTTTATTAAAATTTCTTAATAAATATTATAAAATTCTTAAAATTATTAAAATCTTTAAAATCTTTTAAAATGTGTTAAAAATCCTTGAAAATCTGTTCCACCAAATCTTCCAAAATTGTTTATTATCTCTCAATACTATTATTTAAGATTCGAAAACTTTTTCTATTTTAAAGAACAGTAAATCGCATCTCATTCCTTAAAAGTTTTAAAATAGAATGAATTAACAATCCATTTTATTTCATAAAAATAATATGTTCTTTTTTTTCCTTGTAAATTGTTTTTTTTTTATTATTATTCTCGTTGCTCACATCTGAAGGTGGTAAATCATCTGTTGTTTATATTAAGTGTGTGAATGTGTATGTTTATGTTATGCGTGAGCGTATTTAGTTTGTCATTTGAATGTACGTATGCGTTATTGTTTGTGTGTATAAGTGTCTCCTATTACACTTATAGAGCATAACAGATGTAGTAAATGAGGCGATTTTTAAAAAAATCGTAAAAGCCGTTTTTAAGAAAATTGCTTAAAAGTGAAAAATGACACGAATAAACTACTACATCCGATTTTGATAAAAATGTCCGTACAGTGTTCTCTAGTAGTACCTAACTTAAGTTTCAAGGTTCAAGTTCGTACAATATTCCGTTTTAGAGATATTCTGTTTACACACGCGCGCGCGCATACACACACAGATCAATTGCTAAAACATGTTTTTTGGGTTCATGGGGTCTGAAAACGTGTAACTACGGTGAAAACTCGATTTCGAAAAATTGACATGAAAACAATACTTTTCTTCCTATATATTCCTTTAGGCAAGAGAAAGTAAAAACAGTTGCTAGTAATTCAAAATCTATATTTATAATAGAAGGAACTAGGTTTTGCTGATGAAAGTAGAGAATACTAGTCTAGATTAAACAGCATTTGGTATAAATAAAATTATTTTACCCAAGAATCTAACCTGGGACTTTCAACTTAATTTGAATAGATTATAGCATGGTTCAGAGATAAGATCTAGTAAGTTTTATTCGTTAATATTAATTTTTTGTTTAAAAAATAAATACCTAATCAGAATCGTTAATTAAAACGATCTTAAAATATTAGTATTGTTTACTGAATTTTTGTAATACTTTTCCAGAGTTATAAAACAATTAATTTTCCTGCAATTAAACTTCAAGAGATTATGTAAATGTAGCACGAATACACAAATCAATGAGAATTTAACAACCAAAAACAAATAAATAGAAATGAAATACGATGTAAGATAAATATTTTTAATTAAAAAGTTAACCTCAGCAAAACAAATGTATTTTTTC
This sequence comes from Catonia carolina, assembly GCA_035578175.1. Lineage (NCBI taxonomy): Eukaryota > Metazoa > Arthropoda > Insecta > Hemiptera > Achilidae > Catonia > Catonia carolina. The sequence continues at coordinate 177,980,851 of JAQMRL010000001.1, forward strand.
GTTTAGAAACATGAGAACAATATCAGATGTTTGAGTTTGTTAATAAAGTTTCGCGAATGAGCAATAATAAAATTATACAGATATTGTATTTTCCAAAATTCCACCCGTATTACTAAATATTCACACAACGTAATAAATATTTTTTCGACTCAATTAGGCTGAGAATTAATATTTTACATTGAACCAAAAAGCTGAACAATTTTGTTTAACAAATATGGTATCTTATCGGTCGGTTAAAAGGTTTTCATTTTTGTAAAACAGTCTACAGACAGTCAACAATTTACAGGATTGTAGTGATGACTGCAAGCTGCAGCAAGTAATTTAACTATTGGAACTGTTAGCGTCATAATTTAGAAATTGTTATAATATATTATTAACATATACAGAGTGCCCCATTTGTCGGTTATCCCAATATTGACGGAAAACGGAAGAAAGGTTAATGGAATAACTAATATACAAAAAACAAATTTATTATATGAACTGTACATTCATATATTACTTTGAAAATGTTATAGCAGGTGTTCAAAATGCCACCATGATTCACTATACACTGTATACAGCGACTTAAAAATGATTCACAAATTTTAACAGTAATATTTTATCGTCATTTTCATAGTCAAATGCAATTTCAATTGAACTTTTTAGTTTGTCCAGGTTTTGTGGCTTGGAAGAATACACCAGTTCCTTTACAATGCCCCACAGTAAACATTCATATGGCGTTAAGTCTGGCGAGCGCGCAGGCCATTCAATTTTATCACGACGACCAATCCATTTATCAACTTTGGAATTAAAAACTTTAGTTTAAAAACTCACGAACTTCGATACCAAAATCCTGTTGCCAGATGAGCGATTGGATATTGTAAACAAGAATTGTTTTCAAGTTCTGGAAACTACTTCCTGCAGCATTTTGTAAGTAATTTTCCGTTTTAACATTTCCCTAAAAAATTAGGACCTATCAGTGCAGTACTCAAAATACTTCCCCACACCCTAACACCAACTACATTAAGCTCTTTTTGAATTACAATATGAGGATCTGTATCCGACCAGTTCACGCCGATTAACACGTCCATTGAGTTTTAAACATGCCTTGTCAGATCATAAAATTGATCACAAAAAGTTTTGATCGACTTCTACATGGATAGCAACTGTCTCACAGAATTCCAACCGCCTGTCACTATCATCCTTATTAAGAGCTTGGAGTAAAGAAGGACGAAATAGCTTCAATTTTATTTCCTTCATCATCCTTTGCAAGCTAGTTCGTGATAACCTTACTTCAGAAGATGCCTTACGATTTGATTTACCAGACTGAACATAAACGTTTCAGCAACCTTTTGTAGGTTATCATCATTGCAAACCGATCGTGAACGACCACACTTCGGGGCATTTAATACGCTTCCTGTGTTTAATTTCTTATTTAACTTTTGTAAATGTTGCCGAGTCAGTAACGACAAACGTGGATACTTATCACTAAATTATTCTAGTACTTTAGCAGAATTTTTGTGATGCTTTTACCACAACTAAAGCATATAAACTCGTTGTTCAGTTGCAAACATTTTAAAAGTAGCCTACCGTTACGAAGGAAAAAATAGTAACTACATGGAGACGTACCTCACACTAGCCACTGTTGCAGACACCTAATGAATGTTGCACGTGAAAACTGCCAACATTACAATATTTCCAACTCATCAAAATTAAATATCCCATCCCATGGGGAAATCAACATATGGGCCAGCCGGTATATTGATAGGCCTACAAAATTTTCGTTGGCTACCCGCAACGGTTTCTAAGAAAGCTGGTTACAAATAGGGTCCATTTTAACATGTGTTAAGGTACCGATTACGGATTCTGTTAAGCACTGTGCAGCTGGAAGCTTGATCAAACGATTATGTGGAAAAACGTTTTACGGCTCCCCGACTCTAACGAAGATTCATGGAAAGAAGAAAAATATTTTTTTACCGAATGCGAGACACTTTGGCCCTGCCAAGACATACGTATAGTAAGGTCATTAACTTACAAAGTATTCAAAACGCGCTACTCATTATTGTAGTTATCTAATGAGGCTTATATTATACCGTATAGGTAATATATTTTAATGTATAGGCATATTGCATTAGGTTCATTTTCCTTACCATTAAGATAAATTGAAGGGATTGGGAGAAGAAAGTGCTAAAAGTTCGACACAAAATGGTGGAAGTGCACAAAATTTCCAGCATGATTTTTCTAAAATATTCTGTAAAAATAAAATGTTCAGCACGTTTTAAACAGGATGCTATATTTACGATCTTAAAAACTTAGATTAACAGAAAAAACAAATGTTTAACAAAATATTCAAAAACATGATTTGTAGATTTCAGTGAACTTTTACAATGACATTGTGTAAAATTTTGTTGATGTGGGTTAGCACTGTCTTCTCCCGACCCCTTCAATTGTAGTATTTAATATAGCTGATTTAAATTTGCTATGATGTATTCTTGCATATTCTTGTTAAACAATGATAAACTAGAGTGGCCGGCTCATTGGCATAGTGGTTAGCGCAACTGGCTTCTACGCCGCGGTCCCAAGTTCGATTCGCGGTCAGGTCTGGCATTTTTTCATCACTCATTTTCATATAGCATCATTCCCTACCGTCTGCATTAGCAGAAATTGCAAAACAGTCAGACGTAAAACCAAAAAAAAAAGAAAAAAGAATAACCTAGAGTAATACGTAAATTTATAAAATCATATACATTATTATGATAAGTTGATTATAATATTAGGCTTACTCTTAATTAATGGGCTGCAATTCATGGTAGTAACCGAAATTCAGTTAACATTAAGATGTTTCTGTTTAAAATCCTCATTAGATAGATTTAGAGATTGTAGTATACCTAAGATTCTTAATACTAACTAAAATGAGGCAAACGTTTTAGTTGATGTTAGAAAATTATGAGGTGTAGAGTACTAAGTTTAATGTGAAATTGTACTTCAGTTTCATCTTACATAAAATTACAGCTGACAACTCAAAAAGAATGTCTAAGAAACTGAGTAATTGAATAAATTCACTTCCCTCGACATTACAACAAAAATCAAGGGGAAAAACATAATTGCTACAGTTGAAGAAGATTCTTGTTTAGTTGAGAAAGACCTCATTGCAATAAATTGAGCCAACGAGGCTGTCATAATGCTATTTTAATACTTTATTAAAATTATTTAGAATCTGTCAGCGATAAAATTAAATATTTCACATCAATACTTTTAAACAACTAATAAGTATTTTCTAACATATTTATTTCTATAACAAAAAATATGTATTCACATTCATTATAAATAAAAAAGTAAGTTCTCTTTATTTGGTCGTTGTTTTATAAACAGCGTAAATTTTACCAATGAAGTAAAAAGAGCAATAATTTTTTTTACAACAGAAAAATCTATAATGTGCACTACGGAACAATGAAAATATACACTATGACTGAATTCGCAATAAATTGGTCTATTTGTTTTGAATGTAGGAATCACCCGTCAATGCATCTCCTTTATATGACGATTATTGTTAGAAATATACCATCATGATTGTATAAGTGTTCTGAGAATTTTAGATTGGTGTATCTAAATAATTTCTAACTAGGCTGTTACTGAAAGCTACTTCTATAAGTCCACATAAGCTTCAAAATGATATTGCGTACAATTATTTTGTTTGAATGTAAAAGCTTGACCTATTGCCTACCAACCAGTATGTTTGATTGGTTGTGTAAGAGTTCTGAGAATTTTAAATTGGTGTCTCTAAATAATTTTTAAGTAGGCTGTTCCCGAAAGCTATTTCTATAGGTCCATATCAGCTTCAAAATGATATTGCGTACAATAATTCTGTTCGAATGTAAAAGCTTGACCTATTGCCTACTATCCAGCAAATTTGATTGATTGTGTAAGAGTTCTGAGAATTTTATATTGGTGCCTCTAAATAATTTTTAAGTAGGCTGTTCCCGAAAGCTACTTCTGTAAGTCCATATCAGCTTCAAAATGATATTACGTACAATAATTTTGTTTGAAAGTAAAAGCTCGACCTACTGCCCACCGTCCAGTAAATTTGTTTAAATTTTATGTTCAGTTGTTTTAAAGGTTATAGAAGTGTAGATGTTACTTGTATATTTTACTCCGTTAGTTTTTTATTTTCCATATATTCTGCCAATTTTTATATGTATTTATCATTCTTTTATTGTAATACATTGTCTTATGATTAATAAATAATTTGTATAACGGTTTTATCAGTAAACGTTGCGATTGGTGTTTTTGGTGTTGCAGGTAAGCCTGAGGTAAATAAATTGTGTCTATTTAATAATAAATAGTTCCTATATTTTTATTTTCAATGAAAATCAACTTGCATTCATTATAATAATAGGTCTCTTAACTTATTGATCCAAAAGAGTAAATACAATGATAACAAACGAGCGAAAGATTATTTGTATAAAATTTTACATCTTAACCACAAACCATTGAAAAGTACAATTTGAATTTATTTCTCTATTACAACTGTTTGAATAATGTGTAACAGTGTAGAGTACACTTAGTTACAACCAGACCAAGTATCTCCTAACAGAGTTAGAATTAAATTACGTGAACCGTAGAACACTAGGTTTCCACATTGTGGTGTAATAAATATAGTATTCAATCGAAATTTTTATAAAACTACTAATACGTTTCCACTGTACGGTTAGTTACACAATCTGTCTCATAAATATATATTATATTTAACTGCAAATATTTATAAATGGTACCACCTATTTGAATTACATCATTTTATTGATTAATGAAAGAACTTTTATTATAACGTTATTCTCAAAGTTTTATAATAAAATTATTTTATCTTACTGCTACATTAATTTTAAATTTCAACTTCCATTTTCGTTGTATTTATATAATATTTCTACTTCTAAAATTATCTACTCAATTCAATACAGAAAAATCTGGTGTGAAACACTCACACAACTTTCTCTTTCCTATGCAAAAATGAAATATATAACCTAACATTAGTAATAAAACATTAGAAATAAACAAAAATACTAACCTCAAAAATCACAACCTTATTTTAGTCATGAGTAATGATGCAAAATGAAAATCAAACTTAGTTTTGCTTAATAATACGTAAAATCACTCATCCACTAAGCTCTGTGGAGAAAAAAGCTTATATAAAAATTGTACATCTTTTAATTTTCTATAAATTTTATTATACACACTTTTGTCGTAAAATGTCGAAATCTTGAAAAATCTATTACAGATTTTCATGAAAAATGTCACTTTGAAAAAAAACGATCGCTGATTATCGCTAACCGTTTGGAATTAAAGTTTTCATTTTTAACTTATCTACAACTTTTATTATGTACTCTTTTGCTCTAAAACGCATATTAAGGCCGCAATCGTAAAAAAAACCGTTTTTTCTACGAGAGAACAGCCTTCCCAAAAATTTCAGCGCCTACCCTATCTTGTAGAATATAAAAAACAAAGTAAATAAGCTAATTTAAAAAATTATAGGAGCCGTTTTTGAGAAAATCGCAAAGCAGTGAAAAATGACACGAATAAAGTACTACTTCCGGTTGACCGATTTTGATGCAAATGTTCGTGTCGGGTCCTCTAGTAGTACCTAACTTAAGTTTCAAGTTTCAGCTTTGTACAATGTTCTGTTCTTGAGATATATTGTTCACACACACGCGCGCGCGCGCACACACACACACACACACATACACCAATCGCTAGAAACATGTTTTTTGGGTTCAGGGGTCTGAAAACATGTAGATTCGGTGAAAAATCGACATGAAAACAATACTTTCCTTCCTATTTAAATTCATATAAGCAAGAGAAACTAAAAATTAATAATCTACCAATAGCATTATTTTAAAAACTATATCCTTTGTTAAAATAAACTAGATAAATGTTTAAAATGAACATAAACGATCCGACCACCTACGGTTGATCTTTAGAACAACTAACCTGAGTCTTTATTCTGCTTATCATTTTAGTGTAATTTCGATTTCCTAAAGGATGCAAATCTACTAATGTTGTATTTAAACTATTTGACAGTTGCAAAGGAAGTATGAAATACAGGAAACAAAATCCTACCTAGTAGTGACGATATTAAGACATACTTGAACGTCTTAAAAATCCTTTAGCAATGAACAATTTTGATAATAGTGGCCATTACTACAGACTGAAATGTTTCAAAATTTTATACTTTTTGTACAGACAAATCAACTGTTGTGGTAGTTGTATCACCGATAAAATTTTTATTTCTTTAATTTTTTTTAATTAGCCAACAATAATTTCTAAACATTGTATTTACTATAAACAAATTTAAAATTAACTTGACTAACAACTTTACTTAATTTTGAAATTGGAATTAAACTAGTGGGCTTGATCTCTATCAAGATTTGTTATCTATTGATAAAAAATTACTTATATAATTTAACTGATTGTAGACAGTTCTCATAGAAGTTAAAAAAAGCAGTGACAAAATAAACAATAAGTGATACGTCTTCCATTTTCAGCTATGACCTGAGGTCATTTAACGTGCCAACACAAAGGTGTGATAGGTTCAATGCCGTCTGGGTGGTACATCGTATGTTTATGAATCCTTTGGGAGCTTAGCGATCTCCTATAATGTTATCCTAACTCAAACACATGAACATTTTGCGTAGAATTGTATCATACTCCAAACTTGTCAACGTATGTTAAAAGTTTAGTTAAAATTGTTCCAAATGCTTATCTGTTAAATTTTTCCATCAAAGTATTTTAAATTAAGTTTATACTTTAAAACAATTTCAAATTTCCAAAAGTCGAAAAATGATTTTTAATATTATTTTCCAAACATTATGTTCAATTTTCTAAAAAAAAAAAACAAAATAGAAAGAATTGAAATGGAAAATCTAGAATAGAATTTTAACCACTCAATATCAATGCAATTTGTTAATTTTCTACTTTTGAAAACTGTAAACGCTATTTCTAATTCCACTATTCAAATAAATTATTTTATTCAAATATTCATTGCAGGTGCATTCACCTTTAACAAAGAGCATATTTGTTCCTGTCCGGATTAAATGTTTAAATTCCGTATTCCAAAATGACTTTAAATAATCGTTTCATTTACATCTCAGTCAAAATTAAATGTGTTTTACTTTTACTTTTCTACAAAGAATTTATTGAAGTCTCGTGAATTGTTAATTATACAAAAATCAATGGTAAGTATGAACAAGAATTAAACGGTTAACAAAAATGTACCCTTTTAGAGAGAGATTTGAAAGTGGTCAAAAAACTATTCACCCATTCTCTTTTTTACGTCGTTCCTTTGTCGAGGAATATCCTCCAAACGCGTAGGTTGACAATAGAATGAATTGAGTATTGATTTAATGCAAACATGTAAAGTGATTTGATGTTTATTGTAGCAAAGGAAATTATTGATCAAATATCTTTATCGGTTAACAGCATTTAAACCGAATTGAAAATTGCTATTTATATAGGAATTGCATTAAAGAGCGTTGTAAACAACTTTATGCTTCCCTCTCTCTGAAAATTGAAAATCAATTTCTCCTGTTACTTTAGACGGATTTTATCGGATTAAAAATAAAGTACAATAGCTCATAGCCAATCATTCATTGATAAAACATTTCAGGAAACGTTAGTGACACTATTTTACGATTAGAGTAACCTTCGAGCGCTCGCAATATTGAGTGTCCCACCAGCACTCGCAAAGCGACAATGTGGCCGCTATCCTACTTCTTTGTTTTATTTCGTTTCTTGCTGGTTTATTAAATTCATTAATCATTGTAAATGAACACAAATTATTATACAATTATTAATTTTTGTTAGGAAAGACTTTATTTATTTTTTTACAAAATGTATATAACTTAAAACTAGTAGAAAACATTATTAAAAATTAAAATTAATTAAACAAATACTATTTTTGAATTGTAAAAATTTAAACCTTTGAAACTTATGATTAAAATATATAGTATATATATATATATATATATATATATATATATATATATATATATATATTGTAATGCTCCTGTGAATACACCAAGAGAAAAATTTGTATGATTTAGTAAAAATTATCATTTCAGGTTAAAATGGAGTTATAAGTAAAATTCAAAAAGTGTTGTGCTCTGGAAACACCGTAGAATAAGCTGGCAATCTCCAAATACGGGTTTTCGAGAATTTTTATGTAATTTAAATTTAATGTTTTATATGGTCTTACCTATATTTTTATTTAAGATTTTACGTGTAACTGAGAATTTTACCTCAAATTACGATTATCTTTGTTGAAAAATTTTTAGGCTTAAAGTAATATTTCATGTCAAAGGAGTTGGTCCGACGAATATCGGCTTACTAGCAGACAATAGATGTAAGGGTCACTACCTGACTTTTGGATCCAGCTTCTTTAACTGAAATTTTTGTTACAGTCCTCGGACTGAAATTCTGATCACAGATTCGTGATCAGGCTGAAATTCTAAATAAAATAAGTCTAAACAGCACGAAAATCCGTAAATTTAAACCGTTTTTAGCTGAAGAATTTAATAAACCTATGTTAAATACAGCAATGTTTAGACCGCTAATTATAAAAGAATGAATGATATTTTTGTAAATCAATTCACACTAGCCTTTAGATACTACTCAGATGAGCATATTTCATTAAGATTAATTTTAAATTTAAGGCATTTCAGCGGCTGAAATCAGTCAAAAATGTTATAAAAATCATTTACATGTTATTCAAATGGGAGAACCCTCTCCAACGTTTAATTTAATTACTTATTAACCGATTTAGATATGGTATGTGTGAGTGTGGAATCGAAGGGTCCACATGTTGGGAAATAGAAAAATAATTTTAGATTGTTAAAATTCGTCGACGTTCAGATTTTATTAAAGTTTTATTTTGACGTTTTTTTCTGCATTTTGCAAATTTACTAATTAGTTAATAATTAACGAACCAGTTACAATTTCCACATGGGACTAATACTCACATGTGTGTTTTCTGAATCTAAAGTAATTTCGTGCATCACTTTAGTTGTACACGCTAAATTTCAAGTTTTTTTTTTACAAATTTCTCGTCGGCATTAATCCGACATTATGGATACATTTATTGGTGTTTTTCAAGACGTGATAAAATTTGAACCGACGAAGCGATTTACTTCGGATAAAAAGCATTGGATTCAGCAGAAAGAGCTGAAAATTTTGACACCACTCCGGACGCTGAAATCCAAAATTTTCGATTTTGATAAAATTAGCCGGTTGGTGGGGGATGAAATTGGTTCTGAGTGTATGACCAACCTATAAATCTTAATTTTCCCGATAAAAGAGGGTAGTTTTTAAAATCTGTAATTACATTTTAAAAATATTTATAAGGTTTATAAGTGCCAGAAACTTTACCCATGATGCCTTTCTAATATTTTGAAGGTTAGTTATAGCGTATTCAATAATGTAAAACATGTTTTAAACAAATTTGTTAAAATTATCAACCAAGGTAAATACGAGAATTCGGGTGCTAGAATTGGTATCGTCAGGGAATTTTTAGATCATAAAACTGTTTTGCGCCCCGAATCTCAGAGAGTCCGACTTGAGATCTAATGCGTGCAACCGTATTTTCGATTTTGTAATTTTTCTAACTTATAGTGAAGTACTTAGTGGAAATTTCAACATGGCAATAGTCATGTCGTGCCGCATACGCGTGATATAGTGCGATCATCATTGTGTGACTTTGAGTGCATTCATTGTGGAATACATAGTGCTGCGATTGATTTAAATTACTTATTTTTATTTTGAAAACAATTCCCGAGGATATTTTGTAATATTTTGAATATTCTTTGTATTTTAATTTGCATTTTGACCTTAAAAATATCGCCGTAACGTTGAACAGTTTGCTTTCATGAAAATAAAAAGGTCGGAAGATAAATTTAAAAATAATTAATGTTAATGTTTTCATTAACGCATTAGTTCAGCCGGTGCTCGGTCAAATTAAAGTCATTTGAGAACTATAGCAAATTTTTACATGATGTGCTAACGAATAATTAAATATTGGATTTGATAAAAATTACAAATAAAGAATAAATAATGACAGTAATAATGATGAAGTATTAGACTGAAAAGACAGCGTGTATAGCGTATAGTGAAACAACGAGGTGAAATCGCTAAAGCCACGTTCATCGCCATCACCACCGAATTGTCGCCCATACCGAGGACGACAACTGCATTATCCAGGTCTGCGCCGAAGAGTCCCTGTACTGCGGGATGCATCCCGATCACCGAGTCCCTCATAAGGATTATGTGCAGTGCGCGAAATTTTTCCTAACACTTACTCAATGGATTATTAAAGAGATAAGTAACAATTTTTAAGTTATTTTGAGCTCAAATAATTTATGTCTATGTCCATGTATGTTATTGTACTTTTCAGGAGCTATTAGTTGTAAGAACTAGGTTATATGATTGATCAGTATGTTTATGCGACGCAAGTATACGGCAGAAAGAATCTGCAACCCTGAGAATAAAGAGTAAACATTGTGTTGTCACGAAATTCATGTTACCTAGTATTTGTCGTATTTTTCAATTGTTTACGTTTTCAAATGTAGCGATAAAATTTGATGGCGCCCACAAGAATAATGTAATACTTGGTGTTTGTTTTACGTTAAATAAATTCTCATTAATTTTGATTTTGCGTACGATTCTTGTTAATTTAACACCTAATTCCATTGGTGATAGTTGGTCAGATAAAGTTTGGGGTTTTACTTGTTTTTATTTTATTTTTACAAACCAGTTGTCGATAGGACTAGTTTCACGATTAGCCCCGCTAGTCGTGAGCTGCGCATCGTTTAACACTGTGCACTGGTTTAGGGACAACACAGTTCATATCTCATTTAAAATTTTGTCTTTCAAAATTGTGAAGGGTCTTACTTTCATTTTATGCTTTATTTTAGTGAATCCCGTTTTTATGGCGTTGTTGGACAGCGTGGGGCTAAATCTACAAATTTTGTAAATTTGACAGTTTTTTGGAAAATTTTAGTTTTTGGAAAGTTTTTCTTTTGTTTGTTTTTTTTTATTTCGCCCACGTTGAAAAGCGACCGTTACAATATATATATATATATATATATATATATATATATATATATATATATTTATTATTAAAATACATAATATAGGCTATATATTTTAATTATATAATATATTTATATATATAATATATTTTTATTATTAAAATATATAAATATATTATTAAATATTATTAAAATATATATTTATTAAAATATATATATTTATTTAAAGCCAGTGAAGAGTATGGGCTCACATTAAACGCTAAGAAGACAAAATACATGGTCATTACTAAGCAAGACAATCCACTAGAACAACGTTTTGCTGGGCAAGACAGACTCGAACAAGTGGAAGCCTATAACTATCTGGGAACCCGAGTCAATTGCAGTGCAAGCCACTTGCCAGAAATAAAGATCAAAATTAAAAAGGCCAGGGCAGCATTCCTAAAAATGAGACCTCTTCTATCGGCCCGCGACCTGAGCCTCGAAACCAGGACCCGCCTCTTGAAGTGCTACGTCTTTCCCATCCTCTTGTATGGAGTAGAGGCGTGGACACTCACCAAAGAATGTGAGATTCGTCTACAAGCGTTTGAAATGTGGACCTACCGGAGAATGCTTCGAATACCGTGGACGGACAGGGTCAGAGTATGGAGGTCCTCAGAAGAATGGGGAAAGAGCTGGAAATCCTGCAGAGTATAAAGATAAGAAAACTGACATACCTTGGACACATCATGAGGGGGCCTAAATATGAGATTCTGCATCTCATAATTCAAGGAAAACTCGTTGGTAAACGCTCGGTGGGACGCAGACGAATATTCTGGTTAAGAAACCTGAGAGAAGCGTTTAACTGCTCGTCGCATGACCTTTTCAAAGCAACAGTGGACAACGTACGATTGACCATGATGATAGCCAACCTTCGTAATGGAGAAGGCACCTGAAGAAGAAGATATATTTATAATATTTGTATTTATATAGTATAATTATAATTATTAAAATAATAATAATAATGATAATTATTATTATAAATAATAAAAAAGTATAGAATACAATAAAAATAAGCAAGATATGTAGATCAAAGATTATGTTCATTTAGAAGAACCCAGAAACTCGCAAGGCAGTGGTTTGGCCAGCACTACGTAACGTTCACGACAATAACAAATTTGAGACTAAACTGTTGCCAACGCCGACGTTCAATAGGAATGATTCGAACGTTGTTAGACGGAAAAATATGTAATTAGAGAATACCTAAAGCCCCTATCATAAATTCACACCCATCATATTATCGCCGGCTTTTAGTATAACGCCGGCTTTTGAAAAAAGGCGGCCAATTTGCCGCCCACGCGAGCGCTCGAAGGGCAAATAAAAATTTTGAACAACTATTTTAGCAAAGTTTTCACCTGGCGTCGTTTTTAAATGGAAAATAGTTTTATATTCTAATATTTTACATTATAAAAACATTCAAAATTTACACAAATAAATATTTTATAATAGTATTTTTGTGACGGTTCCTGAATTACATAAATACCTACCTATATAAATAAAGAATTTATTTATTTTATTTTTTTTATTCTCTGTTGAGTGGCAAGGGTTTTATTTTACAGGACAATTAAAATTATGTAGCCTTTTTTTAGCCAAATTTGTTTTATTTATTACTAGTATACAATTTTTAGCGACTATTAATGTTACAAAAAAAAGTTATAATTTAGATGTTCTTCTTTCATACACATATTTAAATTTGATTTATCATAGAATAAAAAATATATATGGCACAGTTGTCAAGATCTACACTCAATTTAAAGTGGAAAGTTCTAGATTTGATTCTATGCCAGTATCTAAAGATTTTCAGTTCATTTGACTCAAATAATTGGTAAGAGTATCATCTTCAGCGTGTAAATCTACAAACCGTCGTAAGTAAAGGCCGGCAATTGATACACCTTTGAACATAGACAAAATCTGGTGTAAACCACTGACATGACTCTCTCTTGCCAATGTAAAGAATGAAAAATATAACCTGTTTCATTATTACATTACTCTACATACATTATCATTTATCATTAGTATCATTTATATTATATTAGTATCATTAGTAGACCTATATTTTGTCCTTAAATTATGAAGCCACAATCCTTGAGTTTTGAACCACGAGACCACAGCTCCCCGATGATTATCAACAGACTTACCACTTACCCCCACCTTGTAGAACACCAAAAATTTTATAAAAGAGGCATTTTAAACAATTTTTTTTTTGACCATTTGAGACTACTGCAAAAAATTGAAAAATATTTCAACTTCGTATGATTTTCCGTTTTTGAGTTATTTTGTGCGCGCGCTCACACACACACACACACACAAAGACCAATCAGTAAAAACATGTTTTTGGACTCAAAGGACCTAAAAACGTGTATTTCCGGAGAAAACTCTATTTCAAAAATTCGACATGTTGACATAATTTTTCTTATACGTATATTTCATACATGGAATCTAGAGTGCCTTAGGGTTTGGTTCTTGGACCAGTACTGCACTTTTTGTTTACTGCAGATAAACCTGAATCCGACGACGAAATTACAGCTACTTTTGCGGGTAATACAGTTATTCTGGCTTGTTGTAAAGACCCGCATATAGCTTCGGAAAACCTCCAAAACCAATTAACCAATATTTTGTTGTGGCTACAGAAGTGGCGGATAAAGGTGAATACAACAAAGTCATATCACGTTTAGCATGAACCAGAAAGTTTGTTTTCCAGTTCGAATGGATGAAATATATTGCCTCAAGAAAGTGATGTGAAATATTTAGGTTTACACCTAGGCAAGAGATTAATATGAAAGAAACACTTCACGATGAAACGCAAAGAATTTGACATAAAACGTAATAAAATGTATTGGCTACTAGGCCGAAAGTCATCTTTTTCATTGGAAAAAACAAAATAACATTGTACAAAGCTATCCACACCCCTGTCTGGAAGTAAAATTTTCAAACTTCAAATTTGGGCGACTGATAGTAACAGTAATATAAATATTATTCAAAGGTTTCAGAATGAAGTATTAAAAAATTTGGTAAATGCTCCTTGGTATGCAAGAAACACTGCAAGTAATTTTAATTAATTATGCATTATTATTTATTAATGCATGAGTACTTAAACATTCCATTTGTTAAAGAAAAAAGAAGGCACTATGAAAAATATCACGTAAAATTGTCGACACATATAAATGACGCTAAATTTACTAGAATCCCCAGAAGTTTAAAAGGGCATCATAACTTGTATTTCCGTGACAGATTATAAAGAAACAAACACTGAAAAAAAGAGAAATGAACAAACTAAAATAAAAAAATAATTAACATAAATAGCTAAAAACCTAATATTTTATTAAAACAAAAGATTTTTAACAACAAATTAGAAAAAAAAGTTAAATTGCATAAAATATATTTTTAGTTGTTTTTGTTTATGGAAGGGCTTTAATGGAAACCCTCTCCTTCATGTTATGTTGTGTTATATCATTCACTTATAGTTGCTTCTTACTGACTGTGGATAGTAATTATTCAATAAAAAGAAATGATTGTAGCAAAAAATAAAAAACATATTGGAAGCTTCATTTTTATTTAACGGAATCACTGTTTGATCGTATGCGTAGGAAGAATGGTGTGATATGTTTTATAATCTAAAAAACATTGATTTAACATTGCAGACGTATTTTTCCAGTTTTAATTAAAACTGTAATAAATTTATAAAACAAAAGTTTTACAATCGTTTTTATTAGCAGGTAAAATATTTTAAATTATCACTTAATCTGATGCATTTACATTAACAAATTAATTAAGCTCTCATATAATAGTATACCTTCATTAAAAAAACTTATATGTACTTATAGTACTTTTTTATCCGAGGTGGCGAGAAAAACTCATGTTCACTCTCTCGCGATGAGGGATGTAGTGTTGGACTCAATTGAGGCGTCGTCGTCCAGTCCCAAGGAGGCCGCAACCGCCTACCAACCAAAAACCTGCCGCCTGGCCACTTATCCGGCATCAACAAAGAACCCTCCACCTCCCTCGGAACTGTTTATATAATACTACAAGGGAAATGTAGGGTTAAAAAAAATTTACATACTGTCAGCGGGGCGTGGAAGGGAACCATAGCTTAACTCCCCTCTCACTGTCACTGACCAACACTCACTCTCTCACTTTCATTCATCTCTTTCATCATGAGCTCTGGAAATTAGTGTGCTTACCTTACCTACTGAGATCGGGACAGGATTAATTCACTTTGGGAGAGGGCGATCCTGCTGATCTCCATATGTGTCCTCCCTCCGCAGTCTCCCGACCACCCTCTCCGCAAACTAAGCAACCAACTTCCAGTTCTCCTCACCCTGCAGCATCGCTGCTCCTACTCTCTCTGGGATCCACTGTGCAAGACCTATCTTCTCAGATGTCTCCATTCTGTCAAAGCCAAAATAGGGACATCTTTCAAAAATATGAGGAATGGACTCCTTCTCTTCACTATCGCACAGTCGAGATTTCGGTACTTCACGAAGTTTGAACTAGTCAAATATGCCCCAAAGCAACCATGCCCTGTAGCAACTGCGTCACCTCGTGGGTGGTATCACCAAATGTCCTCCTTATCCACACCTCGACATTTGGAATGAACCTCCTTGTCCACTCCCCGACCCTAGCTTCGCTCCATCTTCTCTGCCACCTGCAGAGTAACCGACTCCAACATTCCTCTTTATCAGCACCAGTACGCTGCTCTTCCCTCCCGACGCCACTAGATCCCATGGAGGCATTCCCGAAATTACCAGGGCTGCCTCCGCAGATACAGTCCTATAAGCACTACATATTTTCAGAGCCAATTTCCACTACGTCCTTAGAAGCCTACCGCTGTAACTTTTAAATCTTAGGGCTCTGCTCCACACAGGTACACCATACAATACCACTGCTGTTGCCACTGCTGCCAACATCAATCTCTTTGCTTGCCTTGGGCCCCCAATATTAGGCATCAATCTATCTAAGGTGCTGCAGATTCTTTCGGTTTTAGCTAGCGCCTCAATAGTATGCAACCAAAAGTTTCTTCCAGAGTCCAACCACACTCCAAGGTACTTCATTCTCTTTCCAGGCACAACCTCGACATCACCTACCTTGAACTTAATAGGGCTAAGCTTCCGTCTTCCAGCCATTATCACCGCTTCTGTCTTATAGTACTTTTAAATAAATTTAAATAAAATAGGCTAAGGTCAAGAATGATGGTATGTGTAAGTAGAAACCTATACACAGTGAGTACATAAATTTGAAAGCGTATTGTATAATTAAACCGATTTCGGAATAAATCAAAATTTTATTGGGCCGCCTCCGTAGCATAGTGGTAGTGCGCTGGCCTAACACGCGGAGGTTCCGGGTTCGTTTCCCGGCTAGGGTCTGGAAATTATAACAAGTCACAACCCAACGTTCCATTACCCACTGTAGTCGCTAATGACCAAGCTCTTGATGGAACTTTAAATAAATAAATTTTAAAAAATATTGAAACGTGTCCTATTTTACTTGTATTGTCTTGATAAGAAGTTTTTATTTATTGTCTTTTTTTGTTTAAACAACTTGCAAGTAGTAAAAATACGGTTTACTTTTTTACGTACCTTGTTTGGAACTCCATTCTATTTAAACTCTGTGGTCACTTCCTTGACTACTACTGGTGAACATTATTCAGTTCGTACGATTTTTTTTTAGCTTTTATTTGTTATTGGGAACTGTACATTATTGACAACTACCCAATTTGATCACTGCTTTTCGCTGTATTTTTGAAGTGGATTAGGCATGAGTTTGAACAGGAACCCCCAGTTTGTTCATGGATGGCTGTCAGCTGGTCACCATACAAAGTCGCTTGCCCAACCGGTGTTACTTAACAAATAGTAGCGATCTTCTATCAACTGACTGACTGGGCTGGCCCGGAGATATGGCAATAGTTATATTCAATATAAAAGTTTATTGTTGGTATGCGGTAATCTATTTACCTCCTTATTAACCACTGTGTCGTAAACACAAATGTGAATATTTAGTTTTACTATTAATTTTAAGTATATGAATTAAATATTGTAGACTATTAATTGTAACTTTATTTTATAAAGAGTAAAACCATTGATACTTTGTTATTTTGAATAAAAATCCGTTGAATACTTTATAATAGTAAGTTTAGTATACTAAACTTCAGTCGCAATATCGCCAGAAGTCCTATGGTAAATATAGTGGAATCGATCCACGTGTGGGTAAAAGAGTCATTTTGATGAGTAAGTTAATGTGACATTAATTTAACAAACGTGATAAGTAATATAAATACGACTGTAGCCCGGAGAACGTAGTATGTGATTTCTAATGGACAGCAACGGCTGAATTTTTAAATTTAAAAAGTAAAATATTTAAATCCTATTGGGTTAATACATATAATTCGGTGGGGGAACGAGATAGAATAAAACCAAATTTCAGAAGAAATTTGGAACAGTTTTTGACAACCGACGATGGTCACAGTCAAAATCGTGGATGATATGAACTTGATGAACTTATAAAGCCGTAAATCTAAAAGTAGGCCTACTTATACGAAATGACTAAGTCACTTTAATGTACATAATTGAAATACTCGTATATCAACATACATTAAATGACAATTAACTTTCAAAAATTGTGTATTAAAAGTGTTACAATATTTTTAAGTTTCATTACCAATATACTGAAATGACTAATCAACGCTTAACATTTAGACAACAGCATCACCGTAAGAGATCAGATAATGACCTGCTAATACTACATCAACCAAATTATCAAAGAATTACTTCACTTCAAGATTCTGACATAGTAAAATTCTGTAGGTATCTGTAAATTAAAATTAATTTTCTTAAAATGGCCATTATTAGAATAAGTGTGCAGAGATTTAGAAATTGTGTTTTAGGTTTAAGATATTAATATTAATTTTCACTTTATTTATAAAGTAACAGTATTAAGGTAATTATTTTAATAAATTAATATACATGATTATTAATATATTTCTCAAAAATATTTCAATTTCCTGTAATTTTCAGCCCTTTTAATTACAGGATTTACACCTATGGACAGATAAATAGAATTAAAAATAAATTCGGGATTATTTTGATGTTTAGCCATCTCGTTAAACTAATATTTAATAATCTCTTTCGTATATATTTAAATTCGTATTTATATTAAACAACAACCGATTTTTGTGATCGTCACAACTAAAACGGTATTTACTCTGGGCTATATTAATTAATACACGGTAACAAAAAAGTAATGCCAATGAAAGAAAACTATGTTGTTGAAGTTCACTCTATAGGTAACTGGTTTTTAGTATACCGTAACTTTTAATTTATAATTATAGGCTATCGATTATCTAAAGAAAATTTTTTATGCAATAAATCGATAATCGTACACACGGACTTATAAAAATCAGCTAAATACGATTGGTTTTATAATACAATTACAAAAACCATTTACATCTTTGATTCGTGCAATTTACTACCGTAACATTTTTATGAAATTTTACCTAAAAAACTTTTAATATACCTTTTGTGAGATTGGAGACAAAAATGACACCGTAATGTTTTTTTAACAGAAAA
Organism: Catonia carolina; assembly: GCA_035578175.1. Classification (NCBI taxonomy): domain Eukaryota; kingdom Metazoa; phylum Arthropoda; class Insecta; order Hemiptera; family Achilidae; genus Catonia; species Catonia carolina. The sequence continues at coordinate 177,999,500 of JAQMRL010000001.1, forward strand.
ATGAGTGAAAGCGAGAAAAATGAAACGTACCTAAAGCTACATTTTTGCAAAATTGTATAATAAATATTTCACGGAACCGTAAGCTACATTTAACATTTATACAACGTCCAGTCACTATCAACTTAGGTTTCTCGAACAATTAAATCTCAGAGATAAAAAGTATACATTACAATGTGAAATAAACAAAATATTTTTGAATACAACATTTATTTCAATTCATTAATTTCGGTAAATATTTGTGTTGTAACAATGATTATCATTGATTGAATAACCAAAACTATTCAATTTCATTATCGTTGGTTTTTTGAATACTGATCTGTTAGCGTTAAAGAAACAATTTAAGATTGTGTTGTATAGTTTTTTCTTTAATTCTTACCGGTAAGTATAATCGTGTGTTTGTCATGTGCAATCAATTCAGCAGTTTTTTTCCACGAATAACCCTTTAGAGATAGCACACGAAATCAACATTTTAATTACTTTTTCATGTTTTGCTCATGTTTCTTTTCCTCCCGCAATCTTTTCATTCTGTCAGATCTTTCCTTAAGTTGTTCAATGTTGTGGGGTTCACGTCTCTTTTTTATGCTCTCTCCCGAAGATCACTCTCGGGCTTTCTTTCCCAAAAGATTATTTATTCTGTATATCTTTCGTATCGATTTTTGCATCGAGTTCTCATTGTTATTGTGAACCATAGCTATTTGGTTTTCAGACTCATTATTTTATCGAAAATTATTCGGTTTTTCTTGCCACATATTCGAAAAACACAAGTCTCCTTTTTCTCATTACATTGATTATGTTTTCAGTTTTTCGTATATATCTTTGTTCAAACGGGATCTATTGTATTTGTCATCTTTGTCCTTTCTAAGATATAGTAGATGTTTCTAGACTGCTTGATTTGTCCTATGATTTTCTGAACTATTTGCCTTTCTATGTTCATTATTTTATTCATACCATCTTTCAACATAATTTTAAGTGTTTGTACACCGTAGCCTAAGTGTTTCTACTTCCGGTCTGAAAATTCCTGATTTTTGTATCCTATGATAAGGCTTTTTTGTTATTATTATTATTTTATAAATATATTTTAACAATATTAAGGCTTTTTGTAATTAATGGAAATGAAGGTACGGCGATTATGAAACTAAGTATGAACTCGTTTTAGGCATCTTCAACGGCGGTAAAGTATATATTTAATTTATTAAACTATGAAACCTTTTTAATTATTGCACATCACGTGACAAAAACATAGTAGATCATTTAAAACTACGTGTAAAATAGGTACATTATTCAAAATCTTACTTCTATAAAAATTTATTATATTTATTATGAAAGGGACAGCCAATAAAAAGCACATACACCATTTCTTAAATAAATAAAATCATTTTTTCCTCAACTCCATTTGGGAAAAGGTTACTTCAAATTTAATAATGTAATGTGTTTTCCCGTCTGCTGTGATTTATTTTTCCTCTCCCTCGGTTTATTTATATTACATTTGCTTCTCCTAGTACTACTACTGTTACAACAACAACTGTTTTGTTCCTAATGTAGTTTCGATATACCTAGTTCATATAAATTTCATCAATTCTGTTTCATCTGATCATAGAATAAAATGTCAAAGATAGTATCAATTAATCATAGATAATTAATTTAGAATACAATTTATTAATAGGACCACAGTGGAAAATTTTCCTCTTAATACGAAAAACAAGAAAATTTACGCCATTATCATTGGGCCAGACAATTCTTGTAACCTTATGTTCGATTAGACCTACGTACTTGAATTAGGATATTCTTCGTCGAAAAGTGCTAATACCCATATTCTAGGTAATCAATGGAATATTTTCCTTTTAACTTTCCCTTCAAGTCAATTTTTCAAAATTGAATTTTACCGGAAATACGTTTTCAGGCCCCCTGAACCCAAAAAAACCTTTTGTTAGTCTCTGTGTGCGTGTACGTGAACGTGTGTGTGAACAAAATATCTCAACAACGGATCATCGTACGAAGTTGAAATTTATAACTGTAACCCCTTTTTGCCCGAGCGAAACAACCCAAGAATCGCTACAAAGCAAAATTGGCACAGGGGACACAAAAAGAAAAAAAAACACCCCAAAAGGAGAGACTGCGGTGATGTGGTGCAAAAAATTAACAAAAATATAAATTAGTTAAAAAATTTTAATAAAATTTTAAATTAAATGAGTGAGAACACTTAATAGATAAAGTTACATATAGATTTTAAGTTAGCACAGAATAAGAGTTACACAAGCGTTTAAATATTAATAATCATAAATAGCCAAAAAATTTAATATTTTTTTTTTAAATAAAAAAAATGAGCTCAATTTAAATTAGCATGCATAATACTGGATCCAGTTAATACGATTAACAAAATAAATTTGATATAAAAAAGAAGATCATGTCGATATAATAATAATTATTATTTAAAATGAAACAATAGAATCAAAATTAATTTGGTTAGGCCTTTCGTATAACAGATTAATATTTTAAAAATAAAAATTTAAATTAATAGGAAAACATAATTAGCTTTGCATTAAAAGTATAATCCAGTTAAGTAAAATAAATTTTAATAAGAAAAATAATTAAATACGTTTAACCAAAAGCAAGTTAACTAGAATAAGGAGAATTAATACATATTTTTTACAAAATTAATCATTAATGCAGCTTCTGCTTAATAAATTAAGTTTTACAGTAGAAATAAAAAAATTTTATGGAAAGCCCAAAAAAAAATTTAATACTATAGTAAGTAAACTAGATGGATGCAAGACAAGTCTTGACCAGACTATGCATAACAGCATAATTTAACAAAAGTTGAATCATTTCTTTATAATTTGCAAAAACTTAATGATGATGGATTTTCGTCTTATAGCAGATACATTAAAAGTAGTTCATTTTAGAGAAGTAAATTTGAATAGATGAGATACGAAGTTTCCGGGTGACGTATGAAAATTCATTATTAGCCAACGGGATTAGTACCACAGACTCAAAAAACATAAGGAGAATCTTCCCCCAAAAGTCGATTACATTTTGGTTATTTTCATCCCAAACTTGGTTACATTTACGATCAAACTTGGTTACATACGCCCATACTTGGTCCCTGCAAAGAGCAGAAAAACCAGGACTTAGAAAATGAGGGCTTCCGCAAAACACAAAAATAAAAAAGGTAGCTAAATCCCACCGGCACAACAAGAGAATTAGAAAAAAAATTTAATAGTTAGCTTTAAGAAAAGCGTAAAATTTAAAATTAAGAAAAATTTAAATTACCCAAAGGGTTTACAAAATTTACAAAAATTTAAATAAAACATTTTCGGCTTCAATGGGTTTTAACTACTAATAAAGAAAAGATGAACTTACCGAATACGGGAAAGCAAAATGGTCATACGTAAGGCAACATAACGACGCCCCGAAAAACTCAAAAGATTACGGTACTAACACAAGAATAAAAACACGTCCATCGACATGACCATTTGCTGCAAGAGAGCGAGAGAAGCAAAAATTTCTCAGAAGGAAACCTCGGATCTGACGTCACGGATCCCCTCCATCTCGCTAGTCATGAACGCAAGAACGTGAAAGAAAGAAGAAACGGAACCGACACGACAGATAAATTAGATAGCAGCAGTCGGTAGTACAAAGGCAGAAAGAAGTGCAAATCGATAACGAGATAACTAATTAACGACGACATAAGAAGATAACGAAATTTAAATCCAGCAGAACAGAACCAGGAAAAGTAATAATTAAATTGTAACATTAAAATAAAAATGTTACATAACTTAGGTTAGATACTATAAAAAACTCACGCAAATATTTTCATCAAAATTAGTTAACCGGAAGTAGTAGTTGATTCGTGCAATTTTTAACTTTTTGCGATTTTCTCAAAAACGGCTCTCACGGGTTTTTTAAACAATCCCCTCTTATACTACATTTTTTATTCTGTACATCTACAAGATAGGGTAAGCGGCATGTCTGATAAAACTCGTGAGGGGCTGTGCTCTCGTAATATGGAATGTATTTTTAAGATTACGACCTAAGGGCAAAATTTTAAGGCAAATTGTAGGCCATTTTAAGGCAAAAGTTGTAGAAAATATGAAATCTACAACTTTTATTTTAAGGCGTTTTTAACAATGCTTAGTTTAGCGAAAATTTTTGATTGTCAGTATTTACTGATCAAAATCGGTAAAAAATGGATTTTTTTTCAAATTTGCGGCGTCAGTATGCATTTTACGGCAAAAGCGTAGTATATAATTAAAGTTATAGGAAAATATAAAAAACCGACTACTTTTAATTCGAGAATTTTTCTGCAGAACCTAGTTTGGCATCAATTAGCGATTTCATATATTTTTAAGTTCCCAGAGGTTTATTTTCATTTTTCGCCATTCACTCACATAAAGTTGTGTGAGTGTTTCACACCAGATTTTTAAATTATTCGCGCCTCGATGTTATTTAAACAAACAGTAAAATAAAATTATTAAAACTTTGTATTAAAATTTTTCAATTTTCATGTAGGCTATCTATGTTCTTTTTTGTTAATAGTTTGATGAAAAACCAGATTCTGGGATCTCTTTAGATTTTCTTGATAGAAAAAGAAAGCTTACATAGAAAATGGCTTAGAACGATACCATTCCAAACCTGCACTACAAAAGCAATATTTTGCGTTTCAGATACATCACAAATTTGGGGAGAAAGTTAATATAACTACTGTAATAATTACAATTGAAGTAAAACGATAAAATCATTACCCAGCATTACACTGATAATTACATAACTTGTTTTTTAGTTTTTACAGTCGCCTTAAGAACTTGATCATTCGTGACTACGTTACTTTGACTTATGGAACGGTTGCGGTCGGTTATAAGTTCATAATATTTCCAGGCTAGATCAGATTTATAAGAGGGAATCAAACCCCGGAATTTCAGCTCCGTAGTTTAACACTCAAGCCAATACCCTTGATAGCGGTAAAACATATCTCTGTTTTTATAATTGTTCATTAAATCTGTATACTATTACGACCAAAGTTTAGGGACGATTTCCTACGGGTTATAAGTATATACTCACTTTTATTCTGGTATAGGCTTATTAAATTATTGGAACTTTTTATACAAATGGTTTTTTTAATTAACTACTGTATACTCAAATATTGTATTGAAATACACTGAATTTATGTTCGTGAACATTCAGGATCCTAAAATTTAAATTCGTAAGAGAATGATTGCTAAACTTATGCACGGCATGTTTCAAAAAAGTTTTAAACTAGTACCATTTTTAAATTAACAACGCTAGAAAATCCTTTTCTCTATGTCACACTCTGACATACGTTTGATAAAATATAAATAACGTACCCCAATTTGTATTTGCATTAAACAGAATTAGCTGGATACACAGAGACCATAGGCGAAACTGTTGTTTCATAAAAGCGTTCTTTTGTCCAACTTATTTTGTCTCAACTAAACGGAATAAAGCGAAATTGCTTTTTTAATATTTCATCATGCTATGAAAAAGGCTTTTTGCTGTGAAACTACGACAAAATTATTTTAAGAGTTGCTTACAGCGTACGTATTTTTTCAATATTATACGTGCAATAAACAAGATGCTTGTTTTTTTATTAGTATTGTGGTTTCTTGTAAATTCATATTTCACACGGTTTAACAATTTTATAAAGTTATAATTGTATTATAAAGAGTTATTGTGTAATATTTACAAACGGCATAATTTTGATTAAAATCTCTCAAGTGTAATAGTTGAGTTTTTACTACATACTTGATTGTTTTTTGGAACAACAAAAATATTGTGTGTATTGATTTTTTCGCTTTCCTTTTTAATTATTTATCACCATCGCCCACGTTCATTATATTGCTTTACCCGGTTTCACTTAATATTTTACTTATTTTAAGTAGTGCTACTAACTTAACCAAATCCAATTCCGATTTTCAGAATTACACTTTTTGGAAAAGCACAAAAATAGTATTTGTTCCTGCAAAGTAGTTGTACTCATTTCCCCCCTTTAGAACAGGTGATTGAAGTTTAGTAGTTTTATTACTTTCTCTTGCCTAGTTATGAATATATGAAGGAAAGTAACTTATTGTTTTCATGTCGATTTTCCGAAATCAAGTTTTCACCGGAAATACACGTTTTCAGACGCCCGGAACCCAAAAATACACGTTTTTAGTGATTAGTGATTAGTGTGTGTGTGTGTGTGTGTGTGTTTGTGCGTGCGCGCGCGCGTGTGTTTGTGTGTGCGCGTGTGCGTGTGCGTGTGTGCGCGCGTGCGTGCCTGCGTACGTGTGTGTATATGTGTGCGCGTGTGCGTGTGTGTGTGTGTGTGTGTGTGTAAACAGAATATCTCAAAAAGGGAATACCGTACAAAGTTAAATCTTGAAACTTAAATTAGGAACCACTAAAGGACCCGACACAAACATTCTGATAAAAATCGGTCAACCGGAAGTAGTTTATTCGTGCCATTTTTCACTTTCTTGCGATTTTCTTAAAAACGGCTACTACAATTTTTTTCAAAATCGCCTCACTTACTACATTTTTTTTGCTCTAAAAGATAGGGTAGACGCCATGTCTGCTCAAATTCTTCGGGAGGCTGTTCTCTCTTAGAAAATTTTTTTAAGATTGCGGCCTTAATAAAATGCATTTTAGGGCACAAGAGTACAATGAACGTTGTAGACAATTTAAAAACCTACAACTTTTATTTCAAACATATTTGTGTTAGGTTATATTGGTCATTATTTGCATTGTCAAGAGAAAGTCATGTGAGTGTTCACACCATATTTTATTTTTCTTGGGAATCATTAAAATACAGAAAACACACAAACTTAATATTCAATACAATAGTAATTACGTATATGGCTGAGTGCTGGGAGGTGAATAAAACGAATAGGGGTAAGATTATCGAGACCGAAATGGAGTTCTGGAGGCTAAGCTGTGGGCTGACAAAGGTGACTAAGACCTTTGCGTAAGTTAAATTATTTTAAGACTTAAACTAAATATCCCTAAATACTAAATATCCTAAACAGTCAATAATTGTATTTTTATTTAACTCATAAGACAGACTAGAAACGAGTATAAAATGTTACTAACTTTTGTTAAATGAACAAATTAATCCCATTTAATCTCATAATTTAATAATAATAATCTCTATTCTACATATCATAATACAATATACATTCAAAATACACAAATCAATATATAATTTAACCTAAATACAATTTTACATTAGTGCACTTTTAATTAAAAACAATTATTAAATTAAATTATTTTAAACTAAATAGAATTTTATATAAAATGTGAAATTAGGTATCTCTTGTAGCAAAAGCTGTGATGGAGGATACAGGAAATACCTAGTTCCACATTTTATTTAAAATGCCTATTTTGTTTATTTTAATTTTTTTTTCATTTATTTATTTATTTATTTAACGTCACTTCAACTGCAACGGTTATTAGCGACGACGTCGGGGTGTAACTGTGTACTGGAGGATAAAGTGTATTATTTTTGTAACGTATGAAAATATGCCTTGCCTGAGTGAGATTCGAACCCACGACCGCATGATGAGAGGCGAGCGCGTTACCAACTACGCCAATGCGGCCGGCATTGTATACAATTTAATTAATTTGGTTTTAATTTTTTTTAATTTAAGGTGCACTAGTATAATTTTATTTAGGTTACATTTTGTATACCGATTTGTGTATTTTGCCTTTATGTTCTATTATAATAATGTAAATAATAATTAACTATGGATTGGGTAATTTTGTCGTAAGGTAAAGATGACTAAGCTGCAGGCTGACCATGGTACCAATAAAGAAATACGAAGGAGAATGAGGGTGGAGAATGACGTTTTGAGTTAAATTGAGGGAAAGAGGCTGATAAATTTTGGACACGAGATTGGGATTATTTGATAGCGCGGGTAAAGGATTGGCGTCCAGTGAAAAGGTGCAAGAGAAGCAAACGCCGACGGTCCTTAACAGACAAAGTGGACGAGGCTATGGAGAGGAGAGGACTTCGGGAGAAGGAATGTATGGATCGGGATAAACGGAAGCAAATGTTAAGAAGGGGAAGCAGCGACAACCTAAGAAAAATTTAAAATAAAAATCACTTAAAAAATTCTACTCCCGATTTTTGAAACTATAACTATTCGGGAAAGTATAAAAATAATATAAATTGCTTTAGATTAGTCACTCGATTTTTACGCCTTAGGCGCAAGTGGTTGAAATGAAAATTCTTCAGTCTCTTTTGTTCAACCCTAAAGGAACAAATATGCCATTTTCAGCTCTCTAGATGAAGTTAGAATATCAGTGACGAATGAATAGGTCAGTGGGTCAGTGGGTCAATTGAGTCTGTGGTATTTATACAGATCTAAAACTGTTTATTTTCCAGTAACTGCAATTAACCTACGAAATACTCAATAATTTTTATTTTTATTAATATAAAAAAACAAACTAAAAACGGACCTTAAATGTACAAACTATTGCAGAATGATCAAATTAATCTCATAATATAATTCTCCAAATATACAATTTACAAATAATTATTTTTGCTTTAATGTAATGTTGAAAAATATTATCGTTTAATATGTTTTATATGCTGTTGTATTAACAATTATTTTTTTGTTTAATCATTTTGTTATGCAATTTATTTAGCAAATAAATTAAGTAAATTTATTATTATTATTAATTTCCCATAAACCTGATAATATGTGTTTTCCCTATCTTGTTCGTTTTATCCCAGTTTCTCAAAAAGTACAGAAAATAGTGTTACGAGATTTGTTTCGTTGTTTGATTTTTTTTGTCAAGAAATATATTTAAAAAAAACCAAATTTACCTTGTAATTTGTGCTTCAAGAAATTTCAGTATGGCTTTATTCTATTAAAGATCAAAGGTCAGGGCGAAGATTTTAGCTAGCCGTACACACAAGTTTTTAAGTGGGTTTTAAGAATTTCAACAAGGTTTTATAAAAGTGCAACCTTAGTAAGCATTTTAGGGATAAAGTTCTAAAGCTGGAGTCAGAGAAAATTAAAAACAAACCGACAACTTGTATTTCCAGAATTTTTTTTTACAGAGCTTAGTTTAGCGTTAATTAGTGACTTTCCGTATGTTTATGTTCTACAGTGATTGATTTTCATTTAGCGCCATTCATTAATGTTGAAATTAAGTTATATTCTTTATTATTTACGTAGGCAATAGAAAGTTGTGTGAGTGTTTCACACTTTATTTTCCATCGTTTTCACTTACAAAAGATAAATATCTCAAAAGTTACTCCGTTCTTCGAGATTCGTAGGTAGGCTACTGTACTACAACGGGGAAAAATCGCGTGTGAAAAACTCACACAACTTTCTCTTGCCAATGGACTTAATGAAATATATAACCTAACATTAGTAATAAAACATTATAAATAATCAAAAAAACTAATCTCAAAAACATAACCTCATTTTAATCATGAGTGAATGATGCAAATGAAAAGCAACCTCTGTTTGGTTAATAATACGGAAAACACTGTTTCACGCTAAATAAGCTCTGTAGAGAAAAATGCCTAAAATAAAAGTTATAGATCTTTTAATTTCCTATAAATTTCATTTTATTTACGTTTGTTGTTAAATGCATACCAAGGCCGAAATCTTAAAAAAATACATTTTTACAGATTTTCAAGACAAAAAACAAAATTACTAATTACCGTTAAACTAAGCATTATACAAAGAATTAGTTGAAATAAATGTAGGTTTTTAAATTGTCTATAACATTTGTTCACTTAGACTATATACACTTTGTTATACATACTTTTGCCCTGAAATGCATTTTTAGGCCGCAATCATAAAAAAACAATTTTTTTATGAGAGCACACCCTTCTCAAGAATTTCAGCCGATAGCGCCTACCGTATCTCGTAGAACATAAAAAATATAGTAAATGAGGCGATTTTTTTTAAAATCGTGGGAGGCGTTTTTGAAAAAATTGCAAAAAATTGAAAAATAACACAACTAATCTGCTGCTTCCGATTGACAAATTTTAATAAAAATATTCGTGTCAGGTCCTCTAGTAGTACCTAACTTAAGTTTCAATTTTCAACTTCGTACGATGTTCTTTAGATATTATTTTGTTCACAGACACATACACACACACCAATTGCTAAAAACATGTTTTTTGGGCTCAGGGGGTCTGAAAACGTGTAGACCCGGTGAAACCTAGATTTAGAAGAATCGACATGAAACAATTTTTCCTTCCTATATATTCATATAGGCAAGAGAAAGTAAATACAAAAAATATTGGTATAAATCAATAAACAAATAAAAAAAGGTGTTCAATTCAACTTTTAAAGTACAAATCAGGCCATTATCAAATATTGTAAGCTACAGGGTGCTTAAAAAAATAATTTCCATGAATTTACACTGTTACATTCAAAATGTGTACATGTTGTATTTGTTGATTATATGTGTTTCACGTGCACGTATCAGAAGGCGAAAACTCATCTATTTGTAATGAACATAAGGGGTGAAAGACATTCATTTTTAATGGAAATGAGAGGAAAGTTTCACCACAAATTTTCATGCCGTATCTCGGTTTTCCTCGGTTAAATTCTAATTTATTACAATCGTAATTGCAGTACTGAACAAAGACTATTCATTGATCTAGGTATTAAATTTTATTTATTTGTAATACTTAATAATTTTTATAAAAGAAAATATCAATCTTTACTTACATTCCACTTAATTATTCGTTCTTATGTATCCCATCTACCATTTTCAGTTTTTCAATCTAAAATTAAAGTATTGTCGTGATCACAATTTTTTAATTTTTTTTACATTTTATAAAGAAATAGTATTTTATTACTGTAACATTGTACAAAAAAATTGCAGAAAAAATTGTTCATTGTAAGAAATATTGTGTTCTACGAAGTGTTGTGTATTGAACAAGAATAATGTATTGCGATGAATGCAATGTTTGATTAGGAATTCCCGGAAATCAAGACTAATAGAAAAAGTTTTTTGTTTATTTTTATTTCTTCTAAAATGTTTCGAAAGCGGTAAAATTGTTAGAAGGATTTTGATTTTATTGAAAACTATCAGACAGGAGATATAAAAACAGTTATCGCCTCTGTAGTTAGTCAGTCAATATAGTTGAACTGTGAATGGAATGTGTTATCGGGCAGTTCGAAATAGTGTCATTACGGGACAGGTTCTGAATTACGTTAATAAAGTACGTTTTTTTGTGCGTGTTTGTGTCTACGTATGATAGCTAGTGGATGTGGACAGGTAAATCATTTGTTTTGATTCAAATGGCATTGTATTTCTTATAGTCAAGTTTAGTTTTAGCCTAAGATTTGTGATTAGTTTAATTAAAGTTATCTAAATTATATTTGTTAGTAGGGTAAGTTTAATTATTAATTTTTTTAAATAACTAATTAAATGTTTTAAGTTTAAAGTAAGGCTGTTAGTTATTTATTATACCAAGACGCCGAAAGAACCTTACCATAGGTGTTACAATACAATGACGGTATGGACATTCTCAAGATGCAATATAATGTGTTCGGATATCACAGTTTGGAAATATTGTTTGTGTATAATTGCAGTTTAGGTAAATTTTAGAACCTTTTCTATCTAACGAAATTGTTTTTATTTCGTTTACCGGTACACGATTATTTTTTTGTTAATTCTTTATTTGGAACTATATAAAATATACACAACCAAATGTTACAATTAAATTAAAAATTCTGACACGTAATGCTTAAAGAAGGCTGAGCCCAATGGCACGACACCTATTATAGCTAAGGAAAATAAAATACCATTGTATACTTAAAATAACTGGTTAAGAAATATTTTTTGATTTTAAGTCTATATTACTAGTATCAAAGAAAAATGAAAATATAAAATTAAAAAATGATGATGATGATTGTGACTTTCAGTACATTGATGTAGATGTATTGATAGTAATGACTGATTATCGTATACAAAAATTAGAAATAAGTCAGTTCAGTAGATTTGTGAATTTGTGTAGATTAGTTACAAAAGCTACGAAGTCTTTTTGTATCCAGGAAGTACTTACTGACAGCTTTTGGGTAGGAACTTTAGCGTGATTTTCAAGGTTAAAAGAAAATTTTGAATAGGGGTCTATGTAGCTTCAAGAATTTAAATAAAATTTAATTTTAATTAATAAAACACTACAAAACTGCTAGAAAGTGTTTAAATTGGTCGATAAATAATTTCCTTTGTAATAATACAATAAATTAGGTCAGTATGTTAATAATTTATTTTTATGTTAATCGTGGAGCAGTAGTCTGCTCCATTTTCTATTTAACCTCCTCTGTTGAACTTCAAGTAGGTAGAGTGTATTCATTTGATTAAATTATTTTTATGTTTGCCAGTTTTTCTATGGAGTAATTTGTAGTGTTATTTACTTATATTAAAATTTTAAAATTCACGAACTAAATTAATTTAAAACAGGCTAACGAATAGTATAGGATTAAAAGGTTTTCTTTATTATGATTTTAATGTCGTCACTGCAGAGGGAAGAATAAATAAATTCCAGAAACCTTATAATCATAGGAAAGAATGTTTTTGAAACTTATTTAAATTCCATATTTATCCCATTTTGATAATAGGTGGAGTGGTTTCACAAAATCCGGTTTTATTACATTTATACGTCTGGCATCACACTGCCTTCTAAGTAAACGTGACTGTAATTTAATGTCTACGTTGCATTTAACGTTTTTTACGCCCACCTCAGCACAAAGGTTAAAAGAGTTACACTGTCTCATTCAAAGAAAGGTTGAAGTGAGGTATAAATTATGAGGTTCATACGTCTGTTGTAGCGGTAAGGGGTTTTTAATCTGTGGCCGGGTTTGTGGCAATACGAACACCGCCACCACGTATTAATGCTGTGTTGAGCCATGAAATTACATCGCTCTACTATAAATTCAGAGTTGCAAAGGGTGCTGAGGTGCGGCAACTGGAACGTCCTCTTGTGTCACGGATAGAGAGATAAATGTATCTAATACCAGCGAGAGCAGTACAAACCACTCCGGAATCTAGATCTTTTGCTCTAGGCTTTAAAACGTAAAACGTCTTTACTTCGTTTGCCATTTTAAACTCTTTAAAACCTAATAATTTTGCTAAATTACTTACTTTTAAATGCAACGTTTTTTAATAAATAATTGGTCTCCAGATTTTCATTTTTAAGTTATTTCAGACAATATTATTAATACATTTTATAAAAATATAAATTATATAATAAAAAAATATATATATAAATTATATTATTATAAAACCATCCATCTATCGTATGCCTACAGTTTATACCATAAGCATGTTAATGAAATGAACATATCCATTATCGTTTATCATATCCATTCGCCGAAATGACCCGAAAGATATAAAAACTTATTGTCAGTGCTTCATTGATTTACCGGATATACACCAGATACTCTTCCAAGTGTGTGTTTGTTTGTGTGCTTGTGTGCGCTAAAGATTATTTGTTTACATTCAACTGTTTTGCAATTACTGTACTAGGCCTACTAATTCAGATGATTATAAGGATAATAGGTAAACAAGAGTAATGAAGTAATGACCGGGAATCGAACCCGAGACTCCTGACCTAGGAAACCGAGACTACAGCACGGACTGGCAAAAAATATATTTAAGAAAGGGATATTAATTATTAATATACGTTCTCTTTCCGTTTTGATTTTAATGGACATTTTTATATTTGCAATTGTTTGTATAATCCTGCCTGCAATCAAGGTGTTGCTTTATAGGTTGCATTAGCCTACATTTTATGTACAGGTGTCTGTTTATTTTCTATGTATTAATCATTTATATTTTGTACTACTATTTATTAATAAATATATATTGAATTGGTTTTTGTATGTTCGTCTATGTGAAATAGAAACTATAGTCTATGTTTATTTAAGACTGATTAATATTGAACGTGACTATATGGTAACCCAGTACAATGAGGCAAGCTCGAACTCCAAACTTTGAGCACAGCTAAATCAATAATGATTTTCATCTAGTACATGTTTTCTTTTTTTTCTTTCTCATACCTATATTAATAATAGGAAGGAAAGTATTGTTTTCATATCGATTTTTCAAAATTAAGTTTTCACCGGATATAACGTTTACAGACCACCTGAACCCAAAAAACATGTTTTTTCAGGAAGATGTTAGTTTCACTTAGGCCTTTATGGTTTATAACTTAAAACCGTAAACAATTATGGATGCAAAACGGAAACCGTTCACAGTGATGGAAGAAATGTATAATAAACAATGTCACTAAACGTTGAGATGAAGAACGGGTTACTAATTCACTTAGTCTTCCTTTACAGAAAGTTACGTAAAGAGCTGTAATTAACAATTTCCCGAAATTAAGATTCCAATACAGTTATTCGTTCAAATAAATAGTGGTGATAAGTAATGGTAGTAGTAGAATACGAGCGCAGTTTATTATCATGCAATGCGCGCCGCGCAGTAGCGAAATTTGAACTGTGCTAATTTTACAACGGATGATCCGATTTAAATGATTTTTTTAAAGAAAGTATATTTAAGCTCTGCTAATAACTTCATGTGTGGACTTTTTCGAATGACCGAAAAATTTTCTCGATGTTAACTTTTCAAAACCGCGCTCGACAATGTTACCGTTTTTTTAATACTTAACGTCAGTACAATCAAAGTACAGCGTTTTTCAAATCCTTGTAACTCCTATACGGTTTGTCCAAGTTAACCTCGTTCACCTCTTCACCACTAACCGGTTCTCTCTCACTCTCTCTCTCTCTCACTCTCTCTCTGTCAGAGAGAGATACTCTTTCTCTATCTAAAGACCTCTCATTCTGATTTTGTTGCATATGGAAATATTTTCTCGGTTTTTCCAGTTTTTAAGGTCCCTCTTGTAGTCTTCGTCTTGTATAAATAAGAAAACAATATTGACAATAATAAACAACTTGTTAAACAAAATAAATGGAGTTGTATTGCCAAAAAAATATTTGGGTGAATATTGGCTTACGAATAACTAAGCAACTACAACTGTTAAGTAATGACTAACAAATTTTAATATTGGTGTTGGTTCTATTAGCAACTGGTAGTATTTATAAAAATCTGGTGTGGACACTCACTCTACCTTCTCTTGCCAATGCAAATAACGATCAATATAACCTAAAATTAGTAATAAAACATTAGAAATAAACAAAAAACTAACCTCAAAAAACACAACCTTATTTTAATCATGAGTGAAAGACGCAAAATGAAAATCAACTTCAGCTTGGCTTTAAAATACGGAAAATCACTCTTTCACTCTAAACCAGACTTTGTAGAGAAAAATTCTTTAAATAAAAGTTATAGATATTTTAATTTTCTATAAATTTGATTCTATATATAATTTTGTCGTAAAATTCATATTGGGCCTAAGTGTAAAATCTTTAAAAAAAATCGATTTTTTTTTACACGTTACCGTGAGAAAAAAAACAGAAAATCACTAATTACCGCTAAACGAAGCGTTAAAAAAATGTTTGGATTAAAAGTTGTAGCATTTTAAATTCTGTACAACTTTTATTATAAAAATTTTTGCGCTAAAATGCATATTAAAGTCGCAATCTTAAAAATCAATGATTTTCCGAGAAAACAACCTCTCCAGGAATTTCAGCAGAGATGGCGCCTACCCTATCTTGTAGAGCATAAAAAATGTAGCAAATGAGGCGATTTAAAAAAAATCGCAGGAGCTGTTTTTAAGAAAATCGCAAAAAGTTAAAAATGATACGAATAAACTACTACTTCCAGTTGAACGATTTTGATGAAAATGTTCGTGTCCGGGTCCTCTAGTGATATCTAACTTAAGTTTCAAGTTTCAAGTTCGTACAATGTTCCGTTCTTGAGATATTCTGTTCAAACACACACACACACACACACACACACACACACACACACACACACACACACACATACATACACACACACCAATCGCTAAAAACATGTGTTTTGGGTTTAGAGGGTCTGAAAACGTGTAGATTTGGTGAAAACTCGATTTCGAAAAATCGACATGAAAACAATACTTACCTTCCTTTATATTCATAGGCTATAGGCAAGAGAAAGTAAACATATGTGTGTTGTTCTGCTTTCGTTTAGACTGAGAAAATCACCAAGTGGCAAACCCTCGTCCGTGTTTTATACAAGATTCTTATTCTACCATCTCTTTAATCTCACTTGTGGATTTTCATTTAGGTTTGGTGGTAACAAAGTTTCTATTTCTTGATTTTTGTGATAAATTAATTACGAATAACAATGAGCGTACAAAATGTATAAGTTGTGCGTACCGTGTCTTCGTTGAGGTCTCGATGTATGACAAAGGTTTATAAATGTAGTAGAGACTACAGTCATATAATTAAACATAAAAATTTGTCTTGTAAACCTTACATCCTGTTTACCTTTGACTTTTTCGCGAAACTACAGATCAAAGCTCAGTACATTCACATGGCTGAATTAAGAAGTTTTAACAATTTAATGGTTGTCTAATTTGCAAATGCGTTTAACGTTGGAGGAGAGAGTAGTCATATAAAGTCTTTCATCTGTAATTCAGCAAAATTCTTCAAATTTGTTCTTTTAATTATCACGCTTTTAATACTTTACTTTAATTGACATTGTCTAATACCTAAAAGCGTTTTGTGTTAAACGTTTATAATGTACTTTATTTAATACTAATAAATGCGAATATGATTTCCGTTTCCATAATTTCTACACCAGTAACCGACAATAAAAATATAAGTTAAAAAGTTACTTGTAAAAAGCTTAATTTGTCTCAAAGTGTCATAAAAATGTTATGGCACTAATAATAAAAGCAGATGCTGTACGGTATAATGAGATCTAAACACAGATGAACCTTTAAACTGTATTTCAAAGAAAAGTAGGATTGCTAAGCTTCTACCAAAATTACAGATGTATTGACGTACCGCTGAACTTTTTCGGTACCAGCTATTTCCTCTCTTTTTCATTCATTCACTTCATACAACCACCATACAAATTCCTCTTCTTTTCATCAGAGATGAATCTAAATGCTGAGTAGCAACAGAAGTTGAATAGCTATGTGAACATTGCAATTCAAGTGTAGATCGGGAAATAAAAATTATACAGTTTTGTTATAACGTTGAAAGTAACTTTACATAATACGAGACAAAGTTGTGATAAATACATATTTACATAAATAAGAGAACTGCAATATAGAAATATGTTGTACTGATCAATTTAGATATTATATTTCGCAGTTCTGTTAACTTGAAATAGCTGTAAAATTAAATTCTGTATTGAAGTTCTTTATTTTTATTTGATTCTTTGATGATGCCTACACAAGCCTTAGCTTGTGCGTCAGTAATGATACGAGATAATATACAGATAAAGAAATGTCAGACCTCACCGGGAATCGAACTCGCGACCCCGCAATTAAAACCAATTGCGCTGACTGTACAACGTAGTATTTTAATACAATTTGTAAAAAAAAAATATGAAATTGGACAACCCATAATAATACTAAAAAAAATTATTTATAGCAAAAGTAAAGACCAAAAAGAAAAATATAGGCTAATCTTAAATTTCTTCATTTAAAATTTATAAGAAATTACTTTAGAGGAATTTATTCTCTGAAACATTAAAAGATGATTCATCAGATTAGTTTGTAGAAAAATAGGTTAATAATCCTAAGAAAATAGTACAAAACTATAAATTTAAAAAAAAAATATTAATTGCTGTCGCCTCTGTGATTTTGAGTTCAAGCAGGCTTACGGTAAACTGTAAAATGGAAGTTTTCAGTGTAAGTTTCCGACTACGGTCTGGAACATTTTAATAAATAGTTACTGTTTAACAGAGATACTGTTTTACGCACACTTTGGTAGATTATGATGAACCTTTAAACAAACTGAAATTGTGATGCTGCCAAATTTTCTGATAAGCCTAATTTTGGATAGATAAAAAATTATTGTAAGTTCTATAGTTTAAAAACTAAACTAAACTAAACTGTGGCTCACTTTTTCATTCAAATAGTCAATACTTTAATTGACATCACTTTTACACGTACCTAATTGTCAAATTTATTTGATTGAGATGATTTGTTTCATTATCAAAATGTCATTACCGTTGATTTTGTTTTCTTGTTTTATACAGTATAAAGTGACACTTATTGCCGTTTATTTACTACACTCACATCAGTAAAAATTTATAGAAATATAAATTATACTGGGTTCTTAGACTATTTTATAAAAAGTAAAACAAATTAACAAAACACAAACTAAAATTTCTGAAAAAAAAATCTTAAAACTACTATAAAAAGTATGCATATACATATACTTGGAGTAATATTTACTAGACACAATGCAAAATCTGGTGTTTTTATCATCAACGATTCAGTTTTATGAAATGCTACTGGTAAGAACTGTATACATTAATGTATAACTGTATGATGTACATTGATGTATGTCTATAAGTATGTCTATAATAGAGCTAATAATGTTAATAAATCAAAAGTTATAATAAACGTAATTTGGCGCGCAGGGTAGGGATAGATTGTTCGACAAGTGGGAAGGCACAATGTGGGCTGGTAGGAGGAATAGCCAATCAAATATCCCCTCCGCTACACTACTACCGCTGGCATCACTGAAAGTTGGTCTACTGTGCGCCTATGTCTTCACGCTTTATTAACTTGAATGAATGCCCATAACGGGCAGGTGGACTGTTAAATTAATTGCACTCGATCTGTTGGTTCCAGGGCTACAAAAAATAGTTCTGTTTCTTATCACATAGTCAGCCAATTATATGACTGAACTATTTAAGAACAGAAGAAGTAGAGGTGTAAAAGTCACTAGTCAGAGTTATCTCCTCTGATAGTAATAAATTTCACTCTACAGCCAGACCCTGTGGTGAATGAAGTGAAGGTGTCATTTGCAGGGTGCCTAGTGGGTGCTTTTCGGAGGGCCTGGCATGCTGATAAGCATACTCTTTCAACTCAGTGAGGAAGGCATGGTAAACCACCTCACTCCTCGTTTTTACTTATTAAAACCTCTAGAAGTTCAAACCAGCCTTTTGGCTGTTGACCTAAACAACAACAACAACAACTTAAATGAGTTACACACAGTTTACTCTAAAAATAGCTTTCTGCTGCACCCTACAATTTAAATTTTTAAACTAATTTTTTAAACAATTTAATATTTTTAATACCAAAAGATTTTGATTAATTTCTCGATAACTTTCCTGCTTTTAACATTAATTGCAAAAATATTTCCCAGCCTTTTGCTATAAAATCCTGCTTAAAAATACTCAAAGAAGTAAAATACCAGAAGAACATCGTTAATTAAAGAAACGAAGCAACCTACACAGAAAAAGTATGAAAGAAACAACATAAATGATTTTAGGACCATAACGACTTATATTTTCCGAGAATCCAACATAATCAGACCATATTAACACAAATAACTGAAATTAATTAATTTAAACCTGTTCAGAAGATGCAATATTTATAGTCATTTTTCATAGTTATACAGATCTAGCGTCTTCTGAAAAGGTTTTAATAAATTATTTTCTAGTTTAGTGTTTTATATAGGCTACGCTGATATTAGTGAATAAGTAAAATAATAGTTTTAAGTAAAATTCAAGTATGAAGAAAGTTAGTGAAAACTTCGTGTTTCTTCATTCTGATTACTAATTACAACTTCAAGGATGTATTTTAAGAATTTACTCGTAAATTGTTTTTTGCGTATTTAGTACAAGTAAACGCTTCTCTTATTATTGTTCTCCCATAAGAAATAGGATACAGTATTTATACTTCTATTAATTTATTTATTTTTCCAAGAAATAATAAGTTACAAATAATTAGTAACATAATAAGTAAGTGGTAACAAGTAATAGTCACATAATTTCGCTTACTACTTGTCACATTTTTACACTATAATAGCCGTATCAACAATAGATCCATATTACAATCGGCAGAGTGTATCAATGGTAAGTCTTGTCCCTTAGCTAAGTAAGTCAAGTGCATTTTTCTTTATTTTCAACATTATTTGCTTTAGTGTTTCTTTTATCATCAAATACAATGATTCTTATGGCATTTTCCGCACCAATAGAATGCACACAAGTCCATTTCAAAGTTTTTCAAAACCAAAGTAAAGTACACATACAACATACAAGACAAGCTTTATAGAGTTTACAGTTAGGTCTAGATATACTCAAAGTTAATAGGTTTATGTGCGTACACCTACACACAAGAGCAATACAGAGCAAAAACCATTATTTATTTGCTTGATGTTCAATCGTATTTTTAAAGATTAAGCACATAGTAAATTATTGTTTATTAATATATGAACTTCTATTGTCACCTTAAGTAATTTATATTTAAACATTATTATGACATATTAATTGTAGGTCACAAGTGGGAAGGTTATGTGACAGTACAATGAACACAGGAAGCGAACTACAATTTTCTCAAAGCTATCTACAAAACAATGTAATAAACATGACTTCAGTAGATGAAATACTGTATTGTTTAATCGATATCTATCAGAGTAAGAATACAAATATGTATTTATGTACGTTTACTAAGTAAAATATATTTGTTTAGGCTTAAAAAAATTACAAACCGTAGACGTCATACATGAACACATTTTCATTGCATTGTTGTCTTAGTAATGAACTGAAAGAAAAATTATATTTTAACTAGCTTTAAAACCCAGCCTTTCCGAGTACAGTATGTATTAGACAATATTAAAAGTATTTATTTTTGTTTGATAAATGTTCATGTTAACCACATTTCTGACTCAATGTTTCACAGTGGTCAGGGCAACTGACTTCCCGGGTTTGGTTCCCGGTCAAATCTGGAAATTTGTTATCACTCATTTTCAACTTTTCATCATTTGCGTTGGCATACGCGTATATGCTAAACAATCATACGTAAAACCAAAAAATAAATAAATAATGTTTCGGACAGAACCTGCAAAGGAATCTAATATTCCTTATACCTCTCTTAGTTTCCTGTAAGAATATAATATTTAAAAACAAAAAAAATCACTATTTATGAAGAAGCAATAAAGTACTGGTACAGGATGATGACATTAAGTGTCAAGGTAAAGCCTTAATTATTTAGTGGCCCTGAAAAATACCGGTTAAAACCTAAATGGGTTGGTCCTGTGAAGGACCGATTTATTGATCTCGAAAGATCGTAAGATGTTCCGTTCTTGAGATATTCTGTTCACACACACACACACACACGCGCGCGCGCGCGCGCGCGCACCATGCTAAAAACATGTTTTTTTGGGTTCAGAAGGTCTGAAAACGTGTATATTCGGTGTAAACTCAATTTCGAAAAGTCGATATGGAAACAATACTTTCCTTGCTATATATTCATATGTAAGGAGTCAGCTCCTACATATGATTTAAAATTCTCCCGCCTGAACTCAGAGAGTCGAAATTACAGAGCTCTAGAAGAACAAACAGCTGAGCGTTAATAAACAAGTGCAATACATAGCAATGTTCTTATTATAATTGAATTTAAATTAAAATAGTTATAAACCGTGTGCGAGACAAGATTGCGAAGAATAAACATTGAATGTTGTTTCTTGTGTTTTACAGGTATGTAACAAATGTAAATAACCTTTGTAATTTGCGAAATAATAAAACATTTCGAACTTGTGTTTTACAGTGAAACTTTTCTGTTTTATTCTTAACTAATCCGGGACCCACACGATAACTAAAATAAACTCCTATTATAAAACAACATTTGCGTTTAGTCAAGCAATGGACAAACTTAGATTTGAGTTTAGATTAAGAGGCACAGCAGATGGAAAAACGAACATCATGTGCATAACCTCAATTGAAACCGCCGATAAGCGTTTGTTTGGCCTACCAGATGAATTGCAGCTAGCTACCTTACACGAGGAATTAATTAAACATACAAGTTACAAAAAAGTAAAAAAAACACTTACAAAAAGGAACCAATACCGAAAAATTTGGATAACTATAGATGAGAACTTGAAAAAAGTGTACTTTGACAATGAAGAAAATCTGCAATTCAATGATTTTTTTTTAGAAGAAATTACACAGGGACATTTAGGAGAATCTACAATCACACAATCATCTGCAATAGAAGAATTATTGCAAAAATTATTAGAAGTTAATAAAAAACAAGAAAAATCTGCAGACAAAATAGCAAAAGAATTTATTCTGCAGAAATTCGACAATAAAACAGTCGATACAAACCAGTGGATAAAACAGTATGAAGATGAATGTGAAAGATTTCAAATAATTCAAGATAAAAAAAAGATTGAAGTATTAAAATTCTTTTTAGAGAAAAACTGTTTAGACTGGTATGAATGTATACTAATGAAACTTACCATTAATTCGGAGTGGTCTGAATGGAGAAAAAAATTCTGTAATACTTTTGCAAATAAAGGTTGGTCTCCAATCAGGTATGCGATAACATTTAAATACCAAACAGGCTCTCTAGTAGAATTTGCTTTAAAAAAAGAAAAATTACTTCTGGAGACAAGAAAATCAATTGATGTTGGTACCTTGATTGATCTAATATCAGTAAGTCTCCCAAACTATGTGAGTGATAAAATAGATAGAAATGCACTGTTGGAAACGGAAGATTTGTACAATGAACTAGGAAAATTAGAACACTTGGTCCATAAAAATACTGGTAAAGAAGTAAAAAAACAAACAGAATATACAAAAAAATCTAAATCACCTTGCGAAATTTGTAAAGAAAAAACCAACAAAATCAGATTTCACCAAACTCAAGACTGCTGGTTCAAGGACAATATAGAACCCAAGAAGAAGGAAAATAAGGTAAATAGAAACTTGTTAGAGTTAAATGTAAATAGTGAAGATCCAAAAAAACTTGGACACACACCATTAATTGAGGTTAAGGTTATGTTAAATGGTGACTTTGAGGCATATGGACTATATGATCCAGGCTCAAATGTATCACTTATTAATGCAAAAATATTAAAACTGAAATTAAAAAATGAGCATGAAAAAAAACATAACGTCTGCATAAAATCAATTAATGGTGTTAATAATGCAGATTGCATGATAAAAATAAAAGCAAGAATAATGGATATGGAAGAAGATGTCTATGTGTTTGTAGTTAACAACGAAAATTTTAAACATGAATTTTTAATCGGACTAGACTTAATAAAAATATTTAAGCTGAGTCACGATAATAATTTAAATATAATCCAAAATAATACAGTTAATACACGTAACACTAAAGACACTACAGTAAAAATCTCTAAAAAAATAGATTTAATGAAAAATGATAGTAATAAAAGTTACGAAATCAATTTCAACGAGAATTTAGACACAGATCAATTCTTAATAACCACAGAACATTTGCAAAAAGAAGAAAAAGAACTTATTTTAAAATTGGTAAATAAATTTGATAAAATATTTGCAAAAAATAAATTCGACATTGGCACAGTATCAGACTTCGAGGCCAGAATAGATTTAATCATAGAAAAATACTGCAGCAAACGACCATATAGGTGCACAATACAGGACAAAAGGGAAATAGAACAACAAATTTCAGAATTACTAAAAAATAATCTAATAGAAGAGTCCTACAGTCCTTTTGCAGCCCCGGTCACGCTAGCATTCAAAAAAGATGAAAACCAAAAATCTAGACTCTGTATAGATTTCAGAGATCTTAATAAAATTGTAGTACCTCAGTCACAACCATTTCCTCGTATTGAAGACTTAGTGACAAAAACAAGAAATTGTAATTACTTCTCAAAATTAGATATTAACTCAGCCTTTTGGTCTATTCCACTAAGAGTGGAAGACAGGCGAAAAACTGGATTCGTCACACAGAATGGACACTATCAGTGGACATGCCTCCCGTTTGGTTTAAAGACAGCGCCAGCAATTTTTCAGAGGGTCTTGAGTAATATCATAAGAAAAAACGAATTATCAGGTTTTACAACCAATTATATAGATGACATACTTGTATTTTCGAAATCATTCAAAGAACATCTAGAACACCTAGAACGATTAATGAGTGCAATTAAAGAAGTAGGTTTTAGGCTTAAATTTTCTAAGTGTTCGTTTGCCTCAAAGACAGTAACATATCTTGGTCACGTCATCGGCTACAATACGGTCAAACCAATGAAAGACAATCTAAGAGCTATTCGCGATTTTCCAACGCCAGCAAACCAAAAAAATATTCGACAATTTTTAGGTAAAATAAATTTCTACCACGATTATGTGCCTAAGATCGCTATTGTGCTTGAACCGCTTCATAATTTACTTCGAAAAAACCGAAAATTCATCTGGTCACAAAAATGCGAAAATGCATTTAAATTTTTGAAAGAATTCTTATGTAATGAGCCAGTTCTGACTATTTATGATCCAGACTTACCAATAAAAATATACACAGATGGAAGTATTCATGGTCTGGGAGCAATACTAAAGCAACCTCAACCCGAGGATAACAAAGAAAAACCAGTAGCATATTTCTCCAGAAAATTAAATGATGCACAAAAAAAGAAAAAAGCCATATATATAGAATGCTTAGCAATCAAAGAGGCAATTAAATTCTGGCAATACTGGCTTTTGGGCAAATCGTTCGAGGTTTATTCGGATCATAAACCATTAGAAAACTTGAAGATCAAAGCTAGACCGGATGAAGAGCTTGGCGATATGACTTACTATTTATCACAATTTCAGTTTCAGGTAAAATATAATCCTGGTAAATTTAATGCAGAGGCCGATGCACTGAGTAGAAATCCGGTACTCGAAACAGATGAAGAACAGGAAAAAGAAATAAGAACTGTAAATTCTTTGGATCTAAAAAAAATCATTGAAGACCAAAATGAAAATAATGTAGTAAAAGGTAATAAAATAATTAAAGATAAATCAGATTTACTGCTGAAAAAAGGGAAAATAATCTTATCAGAAAAATTAAGCAAAGAGTTGATAAAAAAAGTCCATCATGAATTTTGTCACATTGGAGTACAGCAGATGACAAGTTTAATAAGACAATGCTACTCGACAAAAAATTTAGACACAAATATTAAGGAATTCTGCAGGAATTGTGAAATCTGCATAAAAAACAAATCCAGAGGTCAAAAGAAGTATGGTCAACTCTCTCAACTGGGACCAGCGAAACACCCATTTGAAATAATATCCATTGATACAATTGGAGGATTTGGCGGATCAAGATCCACAAAAAAATATTTACACTTGCTGGTGGACCACTTTACCAGGTACGCATACATCTTAACGTCAAAAACACAAACGGGAAAGGATTTTATAAAACTGACCAAAATGGTAACCGATGAAAATGTAGGTAAAATTCTGACAGACCAATACCCCGGTATTAATTCAGAAGAATATAAAGATTTCTTAGAAAGCCAGAATGTACCACTAATTTTCACGGCTGTCAATGCTCCCTTTTCAAATGGTTTGAACGAACGATTGAACCAAACTTTGACTAATAAAATAAGATGTATAGTCAACCAAAAAAACAGGAAAATAGCATGGACAACTGCTGCGCACGAATGTATAAAAAAATATAATGAAACTATACATACAGTGACAAAATTTAGTCCAAAATATCTATTAGAGGGTGTTGATAGGCCTACATCAATAAAGCCAAACGAATTAAAAAAAAATTTTCACCAGAAGACCTGAAGATAAACAGAGAAAGGGCTCTGGAAAACAGCATCAAATACCATAATTATAATAAAAAGAATTATGATAAAAACAGAGTTACCCATGAATTCCAGGAGGGCGAGTCTATATACGTGGAAAATGGTAACAAACTGAACAGAAGAAAAACGGATGAATTAAGAATAGGACCATACCAAATCGAAGAAAAAATATCAGATTCGCTCTACAGAATTAACACAGGCCACAAGAAAAAGGAATCAAATCTGTTTCACATTTCGAAGCTGATCCCTAAGGACCACGATCAAGAAAAATGAATTTTTCTCTCCGAAGGGGGGGAGATGTAAGGAGTCAGCTCCTACATATGATTTAAAATTCTCCCGCCTGAACTCAGAGAGTCGAAATTACAGAGCTCTAGAAGAACAAACAGCTGAGCGTTAATAAACAAGTGCAATACATAGCAATGTTCTTATTATAATTGAATTTAAATTAAAATAGTTATAAACCGTGTGCGAGACAAGATTGCGAAGAATAAACATTGAATGTTGTTTCTTGTGTTTTACAGGTATGTAACAAATGTAAATAACCTTTGTAATTTGCGAAATAATAAAACATTTCGAACTTGTGTTTTACAGTGAAACTTTTCTGTTTTATTCTTAACTAATCCGGGACCCACACGATAACTAAAATAAACTCCTATTATACATATTTAAAGACAAGAGAAAGTAAAAATGGTTCCTTCAAGGAAAAATAGAGGTGGCATAATAATTATGCCACTAATGCTTAAAGGGTTATGAACAAATTATTACACATATTCGCTTAGAGATGTTTAATTTACACGCTACAAGTTTTGCGTGTTTTATACCTTATAATATTTCATTTCATTTTATTGAAACGGTCGCTTTTCCGGATATTTTGTGCTTGGATGTATGCATGTGTCCCAATTAACAGGATTTTTTTACATTATCGTTAGTACGCTTAAATAAAAATAATTGCTGTTAGAAATCCGTGTATTATATATATTAAACGTTATTTATGGTGTGAAAAATAAGTAAGTAACATAAAATATTCTACTGCGCTAGACATATTAATCCTCAAACACATAAACAATAATTTCTTGTTATTGTGTGGTGTGCTTAAAACCCATTTTTGTTCTTGTTGTAAAATCATACTCACATGTATGTTAGATGCACTTACATTTTACAACATTTTCCCATAATAAAACCGTGAATAAACAACGGACGCATTCTTTCTCATTGAAATTAATTTGTTTTTGAAACTGCGTTAAGAAATTATGTCTGGCTGTATGATAACTGACAACGCATTGTTGTATATTCCCTTTCAGTAATAATAAAACATTGGCGGGATCATCGTGGATAATATTCTTTTTGGCATTCCACCACAGGATTTATCAGCGTTCTAAAATTCTGATTAACAGTTAAAACCCCCTTAACATAAAAACACAGTAAAAATCATACTGGTTGGAATTTACATTGAAACAATGTTTTTCAACATCAACAAATAAATTCACTTGACTCTTACATAGGAGAACTTACATAGGAGAATATTTTCTGTTATTGGCAGACGGTACCAATGTATTCAGTTACATGTAAAAAAGTATTTCAATTCATTATTATTCTCAGAAGTGCTTAAATAAGGTCAAATCAATATGAGATTCGTTGGTGTTATATGTACATATACTGGGTGTTCCACGAAGAGGTTGCTATTTTTGAATTAATATGCCGGACGTATCGCACACTCTACAGACTGGAAACTTTAAAGTTATAATAAAAAGATATGCAAAAAAGTACCCTCGAGTTTCATTTGCTTATGATTAATCAAACAAAACGGCGGAAAGTAATTTAATATGCATAACCATTTCAAATTTGTGATTTGGTACAATGTTACTTAAGTAATAAAATGAAAGAAATATGAAAGTGATATGCTGATCCGTCAGGAATGGCAAAAACAGCTTTCTTCTATCTGAATCCTATTGTAAATATATAAGTGGTTTCATCCACAAGATTATTGTTCATATTTGATATTACAGTAATCCCTCGTTATCCGCGGGGGTTACGTTCCGGAGGGTTACCGCGGCTAGTAAAACCGCTGATAATAATACCTTATATGAACGAAAAGATGGGGGTTAGGTTCTAAAGGTAAAGCCTGTAGTCGTTTTAAGTGTTTAATAGTTTTAGGAACATTTTACCCCTATTATAATCTATGAATATTTAATAAATACAGCAATGTACGCATAAAAATTTAAGTTGCTTTAAAATAGTTAGATATGGCTCTTTGCTTCTTTTTCTTTTCAAACACCTTGTGGACTTCTTCGTATGGTATCATCAGTTCCTGAGTTCTCTTTTGAATTGAAGGGCCCTTTCCATCACGGGATCCGTCTCCAATACGTGGTCAGCCAATGCGTTGCCATGCTGAGGATCTCGTTGATGGTTTGTGAAGAAATGCTTGGCTTCGTTTCAGTATCGAAGAACTGTACGTTTCACAAAAAGAACTGTACGTACGTATGTAGGAACAAGTTAGACTGACACATGGAGGAAAACGTACGGAGAAATTACAGTATGCTGCCTGGACGTACGTATGGCGGTGAGGGTGGAGTGCTACTGGCGGGGCCCGGTACCGGTGACTGGCTTACTACGTACATTACGCGGAAATCTAGCTTGGCTCATGGCGGCCGTCGCCATACTAGTGTGTGACTCAACATGATACGATGCCAAAACATTTATTCAAACACATTTTTTCAGAATTGTATGACTTCCCAACCAAGTACGGTGTACTCAAGGTGAGAAAACGTACGTATTTTAAGGTTTTAGGCCCACGGACTAAGTCCGCGGATAACTGAAACCCGCGGATGCTAAACCCGCGGATACCAAGGGATTACTGTATTTTCTTATTCCGCCATTTTGTTTTGATTAATCATAAGCAACTGAAACTCGAGGGTACTTTTTACATATATATTTATTATAACTGTAAAGTTTCCAGTCTACAGAGTGTGCGACACGTCCGGCATATTAATTCAAAAATAGCAACCTCTTCGTGGAACATCCGGTATATCATACAACCCACATAACTTGAGCGACTTGTGCATCAATTTTTTCAAATAGTTTTCGAAATTCAATATATATATTAAATATAATAGTATAATTTAAGTTTTATATAATTTTGTCTAGACCAGTAGAATATTTTGTTACTTATCTTTTACGCAATAAATAACGTTAATACAATACACAATTACCTAACCGCAATTATTTTTACTAAAGATTATGTAGTAGAATTTCTTAACAGTGGTAGACTACACAGAATCGACTGCGCGCTATTCATTGGACCAAAATTATGTTTCTATGGCAACAGAAATTGTTTAATTTTTAAAAAAATATGTAATTTAGTACTATGCTGTTGCTGTTTTTGTGAATGAGTCTATTTAGTATTTTCTCGTTTTCCGAACTTTAACTTCTTTAAGGTTTTTATGCCAGATTACTTAGAACTGATAATTGACATTCTAAACAAATTTCCGTGGTTTGGTCAACATGTAAACTCTAGTTTCTTTTTGAGAGAGAAATTAGAATATCTAGGCTTTTAATCATAAACTTTTATTTATGATTTAAACTTTAGATAAATTTTATCTAAACTAAAATTTGTGATAGAGAATTTTGGCACCGAAATTACATTTCATTTCATTAAAAAATATATAATTATGTTAATATGATGGTCCATTTGATTGGGTTTATAAACTAGTTAGAGCTGTTAATTAGAACACTGAAGAAATAGAGTGCACTAATATTTTTTACAGATATTTGGAAATTAACATTTAAGTAACTAAAAGATAATTATCTAGTAGGCTACTTTTAACAAGCAACTTATTATCAAGCTAGGCTACAAGAAACTGTTTGAAAACTTTTGCGACGTAATTGGCGTGAAAAGATTATTCAACATGTTATTTCTTTAATTTTACGGAATATTTTACTTTTCTTGTTTTTTCTTCTATTTACACTTAGTGCAAACCCTACCGGGCGATTAGGGTAATACTACAATTAAAATAGAATCTTAAAGCTTTTGATTACAAAATTCAAAATTAAATCTTAAATACTAACCAGTTTTCTTTATTATGTCATAGTTTTTCAAATGCTTTAGCCAATGGATTAAAAAGTATGAAGATATGAAGAAAGGCATTGAAAAGATGCTTGAAATCAACGTAAACTGAGTTTTATTCTCGATTAACTTTATCGCTATTAACACCAGTAAAAGGAAACAACTACAAAAATAATTTCTGAAAGTATACTCAAATAGACAGATGCTTGGGCAGTTATTTTTGAAAGTTACTCGGATTTTTAAACGTTTGGTTGAATAAAATACGATACAAGGCGTTTTAAGAAGTTACTATCAGAAACAGAAATTGTGAAACTCGGGTAATCGGTTTTCTTACTAAACAGTGAACAAAGATTCACATCCACCAGAGTAAAATGGGAAAATTTTCATAAGGTGTAATAAAGTGGAAGTTTCTCCATCACGTCTCATATAATATATCTAAGAAATGTCTATTTGACGTAAATAGACCTGAAACAAAATAATTAAATTACATCTGTCTTATAGATAAAGAGACATAGTGTTTTTACCAGTTGATAGGAATGTTCTTGCGTTCATTATTATTAAATTTTTAAAAAAAGTAACTTGAGTTTCAGAAAATTCATGATACATGAATAATTAAGGGACAACTCTCTATATAACTCAAAGTTAAATATTTGCTTGCCGTATTTCTTAAGAGCTTTAAAATAAAATAGGACTACACTTTATTTCTTTTGTAGATCTGTTTTTATGTCGCTCCTTTCGTATTTATTGATATGAATTAAACTAGATTAAAAGAAAAGCTGAAGTTGTCTAACATCCAGTAAATCACTAACTTTGTTCCTCAAAAAATAATTTAGATATTCCTATTTCTCTCCGTAAAGGAACACGTTAAGGTTTACGTATTAACCATACCATGAAAATTCCATTACAATGTAATTTGTCAATTCTGAGCAATCTGGCACAAAAACCTTTAAAAAGGTAATATTCGGAAAACGAGCTAAACGAGCTAACGAACTAAACGGACTCTCATTCACAAGGATAGCAACAGTATCATTAAATGACATGGTTTTCTTTTTAAATAAAAATTTCTTGTTACCAAAGAAATATGATTTTGGTCAATTGAGTTAATTCTTTATATGACTTTTAAGATCTGAGAATCTACGTTTTTTTAACCTTCTACACCGGTCCTCCGGGGAGTCCTCATCAAAAAAGTGAACAAACAGTAGATTTTCGGGTTTTAAACCTAAAATATAATTTCAAATTCCCTCTTTACAAAGGTGTAGCAATTATGTCTGCGATAATACCATAGGTAATTTTAATAGTTCTTTTTCGAACTCATTGTTTGTCTAGCATACAATTTTTCTTTTTCCAAAACAATTAGAATATACCCGATTTCTTGAGGTTTTTAAAATGTTTATAAAATATGTTACATTGTCAATGTGTATTACTTTGTCTACTTTATTCTACTATGTACAATTATTTACGACCGTTTATAGAAAGAAACATGATTTGCCAGTGCTATCCTTTTTGATCTCCTTTTCACCTCTTTTAAGTATAATAAACACCAACTTAAGTAATTTAAACTATGTTTTAAATACATTAGATATCGACATAGATTAACATTGTCTAGAATTACAGTTTTATTTTCTAACATGTTTTTCCCGAAAATTACATTTTTTTGGATGTAAGTACTTACCATTTTCTCAGCTTCTATTTGAAATACTAGTATGAAATGTTCGTGGGGTATTCAGCAACCCGAGTTATTATTATTGGATGTACAATTTCACATTTCATAAAATATTAAAAAAAGAGGAACACTTCTCAGTTTTTTAATGTCAAAAATTTAATTTTTTTTTTAAATTAGGAAATTAAAATTATGATTTAATTAAAAGTTACACATTAAAATTATGTACCATATATTGATTTTACATTTAAAACAAAAATTAAGTTTCTTTCTGTTTCGGTTCCCAAAAAAAAGTTATAAACGTTAAAATTTAAGTAAAGTTGTCATGGGGAATTACTTTAAGTATCTTAATTATTAAATTCAAATCGTTTTTCCCGATTCTGTTTATGGTTTATTTGTTTCCTTATTAAGCTAACTTTCGAAGGAAATCAAAGTAGACGAGTACAGTAAAATAACATGAAAGCGTTGATAAAGAAAGTATTAAAATTAAGATAATATTACTAGTATTAGAAAAACTAATCTAAATGTCATCGATTAATTGAAGAAGAATCAAAAGTGGGTTAGTAATGTAAACGATGAACTCCACTTTTCCCAATAAGCTAACAACCACTTTCCGTGACGGCGTATCAAACAGCTCATTATCCTCAATTTCCGATGTTGATATCTGTATCAGTAGGTAAAATGTCTTAACCGACTATAAAGGGAGAGAAAGATAGAATAAGGGTAACTATGATGGTGAAGGGTGTCGCAATCAGGTCAACCTTGTAATTCCCTGTTTTTGATATCGACCAGAACTGGGGCACTACACCCCTAGTTTCCTTGACAACCGGGTGAGCGGGCGTTCTAAATAACGCAACGCTACTTGCCCGCCCAGTGTCAACATCCGTCCGCCGTCTGCCTACCCTCTCCTGTCGGCCTCCTTTATCATCAACTTCATCATAATTCTTCTTCCTCTTTTACTATTCTTCCCCAGTGCTATCCTTTTTTATCTTCTCTTCACCTACTGGCACTTGTTTACCGGCCGCTGCCAGTCCACCCAGTGATTCATCACCATATCAGTCACGATATTTACGTTTCCCTTATTCTCTAATTTGCTTATTACATATATTTCAAACATTTATATACAAAGCATCATAAATCATTGTGTACTATTGTTAAATGACAATCCTGACATTTATACATTGACCCCAAAAAATCAAACTACAATATCTATATGTACTTAAGTGATAAATTTATTGTTGTCACATGAAATTCATTTATTTTGTGATTCTTTTCTATTTTGAATTTGTATTTTTGTAATCAATTTTATTTATATCGTACTTTATTTATTATCTCAGACGACAAACAATACGCACCACTGGTTACGTGTAAAGAAATATAATGACCCCACATTTTACAATTAATTTACAAAGAAGACAACTTATTCAACATCATACATTTCACTCCAACTGATCTGATTAATTTTATAAAATTACTAGCATGGCACACGCGGCTTCACACGCGAAACATGTGGAGGACCTAATCAATTTTTTAAAATAAATATGTAATAGAAATTGTCTAGCTGCTAGAGCGACTGTATATACTCCAACGTACACGCGCGCGCGCACGCACACACACACACACACAAACGTTTTGATAAATTCCCCCGCGCATGTCTCTCATTCATCTCCCCTTTCAACTATCTACTTCAGCAATAAATACACACACACATACGACGTTTTGATAATTTCCCCCGCGTACGTCTCTCGATGTCATCAAACCCCTTCATTTACTTCAACAGTAATACCTACTCACATGTACACACACACACACACACACACACACACACATATTTATGTAAATCTTCATTAGGGCCTTAGGGTCATATTTTTTTTTTAATTTAAAAAGAAAAATTTTTTGTGAATAAAACAAAAAATGTGCTGTCAAAATTTCATGAAAATCCGTTCAGTAGTTTTGGAAATTAGCCTGCACAAAAAAAAACGCTGTCTTTATAATAATATTATTAAAGATGTGTTCTTTCCGTCGATAAATATTTGCTGAAATTATTAATCTTCTTAGAATGCCAACTCCATCCCGACAGATCGTCTACAATTCTTTCCAAAAATAAGTATGTGTAGATTTATCACATTTTCCCGACTCTAATATTTTTTTACCAAGATCATTTTCTTCGTAAAAATTTGCACCTACTCTCATTTTTCCCCTCAAGCATACGTCTCGGAAGCTTGTATTATCGTCAGCTTTTTAAAAGTTTCTATGGTAGGCTCTCCTCCTCGTAACATGAGAATTATTATTGGCCACTTCCGGGGCTTTATAGTTAACATGCTACACTGCAAAGCGTGAATCCCGAGTTTGATTCCCAACCAAGGTCAAACCTACTGTTCCTTAACCTAAAGTAACGTTAAAAACTAAGCTGTTTATGCGATTTG
Source organism: Catonia carolina (assembly GCA_035578175.1). Lineage (NCBI taxonomy): Eukaryota > Metazoa > Arthropoda > Insecta > Hemiptera > Achilidae > Catonia > Catonia carolina. The sequence goes on from JAQMRL010000001.1 coordinate 178,033,313, forward strand.
AAAAATTAAAAAAAGTTATTTTTGTATAAAATGAGAACACTTGTTGTCTCCAAAACCACCTCACATAAAAAAATAAAAATACAGAATGATTATGTAGATTCGTAAAAATAGTAGACTACCTAATAAAATAAATAATTTTATAAGGAACCCTAGACATATCATATTAATGATAATTTAGTTTCTAGATACGGGAAAAAATCGTAGAAGCCGTTTTTGAGAAAACTGCAAAAAAGTGAAAAATGACACGAATAAACTACTTCCGGTTGACCTATCTTGATGAAAATGTTCGTGTCGGCAGTCCGTGATGCCTGACTTCAGCTTCAAGTTTCAACTTTGTACGATGTTCCAGTCTTGAGATTTTTCACACACACACACACACACACACACATGCGCGCGCGCGAACGCACGTTTGCACGCACACGCAAAGGCCAATCGTTAAAAACATTTTATATTTTGAGTTCAGGGGTCTGAAAACGTGTATATCTGGCGAAAACTCGATTTTGAAAAATCAACAAGAAAACAATACTTTTCTTCCTATATATTCAAATAGGCAAGAGAAAGTAAAAAGTATAAAGTTAAGATTCTAAATAAAATTAACGTTAAAAAAAAAAAAAAAAAAAAAAAAAGATATTATACTTCTCATTGTCACTGTGTCTTTTGAAGTAGGCCTATGTTTATGAAACCAAGTTGGTGTACCATTTGACAACAAAAATATGTGTTAGTTAATTTACTTGTACATTACTTACCAATCCTACTTTCCAGTAGGGAAAAATTTGAAAGTAAGAAAAAGGAATTCAGTGATAAATAACAAATAATATCTGTGAAAGACATTCTTAATGTAGTCTATTAATATAATATGTAGCTATGTTACTAATGTACTGAATTATTTTCAATTTTTGTTAGAAAAAACAAAATAACACTTTTTCAACAAATTATAAGTGCCTTACTTCCGCGTTTAGAAATAAAATTAGGTAATTTACCGGTAGAATCAGCAAGCATAGCAAAAATGTAAAATTAATTATCTTATCTTTGCTTACGCAGACAATTTGTGTATTTCAACGGTGCACTGCTGAAACGATATTTTTGCCGGCATTCGAACCCGGGAAATTTCGCTTATTTATTGCGGTAACATAGGAAACCATACGGACCGATTTGGATGGGTGTAAAACAGCTACTGTCTTTCCAGTAGTTAATTTATTTTTGCCACGTTTTATAACCACATGATCCTGAAAACCGTTCGAGCAAACCACAGCACGAATCATTTTTTTTATGGTTGGCTTCTCGTTTTTTAAAAGAATAATGTGCTTTCTGTAAAAACTTAACAGGCCTATGTTTTATTGACACCAAACCTATAAAACGACATTTGTATCGTTTTACTACACGCATAATATAGCCAACTTCAAATTAATCACATTTAATTCGATTAATTTGTTATTTTTAAAAATACTTATAATTAGCATTAATAATTTTAATTATTAATTTTTTTTATTAATTATCATTAATTTTGCTCAAACAAAAGCATTCACTGTTTTCTTTGAGATAACGGAATAAATTCGTTAAATGACTTCATAAACTAATGCCAGCAAAATTTAAATTTTATCTTATACATAAATTATTATTTTGATTACATACTTTTCGACAGAAGTAATTTTTTCATAAAAAGACTTTTTAAATTTACTTACTAAAGGGTACAAGCTTTGGTAAATATGACAATATATAAATTTAAAGTTGTTTAAAGTCTGTTCACCTGTAAAGGGTTATAGCTCTGACAATAAATCGCAACAGATACGCATGAACAATTGCTACATTCAATTGATTGAAATATATTTCCCTAACGTAAATTTCTATAATAAATTTTCATAAAATGTTTGAGCCTCGAAACAGTTTCAAGATTTTTATCACATAATCCTTGAGATTTTTGTGTCCTTGAGATTTTTTTTGAGATACATGTCCTGTTTTTTTGTGCTACCAACCACTTCCCCCTAGGAGATTTGATTCAATACTTCAGACTATCAGACGAACGCTTGACCAGAAACAGGCATCTTCAAACAGAAAACAATCAAAATTCCTCACACTTCACCGAAAACTACACTATGAATGATGCAAATCTTTCCTTACACTATTCTGGAATTAAAGTGGCCTAATTTACGAAGCAGCAAAACATTCTATTCTCAAAGAATTTTATGATTTCAAGGTTACTTAGACAAATAACTCACGCACCTTTCTACATTTCCTATTGCACCTGCACGAAGATTTGTGTTCCATATATTAACGACAAATTTTGTCACTTTTATTAACAGTTCAAATACAATCTTTAACATCATAAAATTATCTCAGTTGAACACTAGCATCCCCAAATTTACCCAGAAATCCCCAACGAAGACTGAACGTCAATGAAACAGAGATACCAGAGTCCTATGTTGTAGCGTCATAAAAATTATTCCACAGTTAGAGTCGCGGCCTTCATTGCCATTGCTTTATAACCTAATCACAGCCTTCATTTTTATTCATGGAATGTCACAAAGCCATTTTCATTGCACAAAATATTATCTTATTCGTAAGTTGTCTACTCTCACAGGTGTGGATAAATGACTAAGTTAAAAATAAAAATTATTTATAATTTTAGGTCGCATGAGAAAACGAAAAAACTCAAAGTAGCATACATTCAAACCTCGACATTCAAAGTTTAAATTTTGAAACTTTAAACATTAACCTAAAACTTCAAAACCTTCCAATTTTAAATTTTGAAATTTCAAACTTCATCTCTAAACTTTCATATCTTCAAATATCAAAATATTTTGATCTACCCAACAACTTTGGCGGCCGAACTTCACCTTGTAGCAAATGGTTCTGATCCACTTATGAATTCTGATCCACCTACCCCTATGAGGCCGAGGCACGTAAGCGGCGCGAAGCACCGCTGGAGTGACGAGTAACTAAGTTAAAAATAAAAATTATTTATAATTTCAGACAAATAATAATTAATAATTATTTATAATTTTTTTAAAGTAAAAATATCTATCAGTATTAAAAAAACAAGTTACAGAAAAAGATTTTTGTAATTTATACTTGACTTTCAGTTTGAGTTGGTGATCCGTTTACACTGAAAACTGACTTAATGGAGACAATTTACTAACTTTATTTGTTTACGGTGGTTTTATTTACAAATGTCTATAAAAACAAGAGAATGTGTCTACATTAACCTTGTAACCTATTGAGAGTTGTTTCATAATGAATGTGATAGCAAAGCCTTGGGGTTTGATGCCTACATATTTGTTTAGCAGAATTTGAGCGGTACTTTAATTCAACAGCAAGAGAAAATATAGACATGCGTTCTGTTGCAATTCACACTCAACCGTGTTGAAACAAACAAAAACCTAAAACTCTGCCCAACAGTACATTAAATAGTTAATAAAAGGAATTTCAAAGAAACTTTTTCCTCAGGGTTAAATTGCAGTACAGACTCAAGCACTGTTCATGTGCAACTTAACACTGCTATTTCATTCTTTATTTGTATTTTATATAACATTTTTACTTTTGTATTTTTAAAAGAACGTTGTATTTTTAACTTTCCGCTTTTAAGTCAACTCTATTCAGTTTCATAATGTCTTCATAAATTTTGCTGTTTATACCGTTTCTTTTTGAGCAATAAATTTTGTTTTATATTTTCTTTACGTTAGACCGATGTGAAATTTATGAACAATTGTTAAATGAAATAAAATTAAAATTTTTATTCCTTCTAAAAACAATTTATTTATAAAATGGAACTTTCATGTTAACAAAAATACTTTACGTTCAGAAAACTTTAATATATTATTTATTCTTTTGAGAATAAATCACCCTTAAAAATCGATCTAAATATTAAGTCAATTTTTTATCTTGTTGCGATCAGAAAATAATATGTAAAAACAAAATTTGTTTTCAGATAAATGTTACATGCAGCATTAGAAACGTAGAACTAGAACACGGTGAGTTGATGTATATCTTGTTTTGTAAGCTACTCTACTTCTGCGCAAAGTAATTAAGGACATGAGGTTTCCCACCGTGACCAAGCGGTGACAGTTTTACCGCTGAAAATAGTACAAGCACTACCTCAACACCATACCCTCTGTTTCTAGAATTTTACTTTTATTACTTCTCTGCTGGTGCTGCTTCACTGGTAGTGCTATTTATTAATGTTTCTACTGTTGCAGTTGCAACTAATGATACAATTTTATGTACAGAGAGAATTGAAATAGGAAAAACGTTTTGATAACAAATTGCTAAATAAACCCAGAAACGTTTGCTTTTGAAAAATAAATCAAACCTTATCAATCGTGAACATAAGTTTGTATTCCCGATCCACCCCTAATTTGGCAGTTATCAAAACTCTATTCTATTCATCTTATTGGTGGCAATTTTTTAAATTGTCATCTATATTTTCCCATGTTCGTCCGTTCGTAAATTTAACCATTTTTTTCATCACAGATTAAATAGAAAAACTGATCAATTAGTGAATAGCTACTATAAGTATTATAACTGCACTTTTAACGTCACCTATCCTTTATTAATAACCTAGTATTATTCAAAGGCTACTTTCTTAGACCGCATTTTAAAATATCAACGAAATTTTGGAGAATGCTGGATTTTAAATAATGTCTAGACGACATACAAGGTTTGATAAAAAAAAATAACGGGAATTTTGAAATTTCGTGGCCTTTGTAAATCTGAGTTGCAATTGTTTTTTCCTTGTTCACCTGGTACACACTTGGTCCACCTGTTTCTAACATATATTCGCATTAGCAGCCATTTTTAATACACAGTTAATTGTTAGTAGTTGTAAAGAGTACACGTGTTTGCATTGACTCGGCGATTTGTTACTTCCGATAAAATTGAACTAATCATTTGCATTAAATTTTGTATGAAAATGATATAAAGTGTAGTACCGCATTTTAAATGTTGACAGTGGCTTTTGGTGAATCTACTAAGAGTAAAACAAGAGTTTACGAATGGTACAACGTTTCAAAGATGGCCGTGAAATTTTTGAAGATGACGACCGCCCTGGACCCCCTAGTACATCAGTAACCAACGACAGCGTTGTAGAAGTGAGGCAAATGGTTCTGAAAGATCGCAGAATCACTATCAGAGAGGTTGCTGATGAGGTCGGTATATCACTTGGATTATGTCAAGCAGTTTTTAGGATGTTATGGGCATGAAACACGTGGCTGCAAAGTTCGTTCTGAAATTACTGAATTTCGAACAAAAAGAACGTCGAGTAGTTATCGCCCAAGAATTGCTGAATCAAGTCAACAATGATCCAGAATTTCTTCAAATGATCATAACAGGTGACAAAACATGGGTATACGGGTATGATGTCGAAACCAAGGTCCAGTCATCCCAATGGAAGCTGCATAAAGATCCAAGACCGAAAATAATTCGTCAGGTCCGATCAATCGTAAAGGTTCTTCTCACTGTTTTTTTTTTTTTATTACAATGGTGTAGTGCATCATAAGTTTCGGCCATGTGGTTGTTCGGTCAATAAGGAATAACTACTTGGGAGTTTCGCGTCGTTTGCGTGAAGCAATCCGCCAAAACCGCTCCGTAACGTGGCAAAACCGCTCGTGGAAATTGCATCACGATAATGCTCCGTCTCGCACTTCACTGCTTGTCCGTAATTTTTTGGCAAACAACAACACCATTATGTTACCCCAGCCACCATATTTGCCAGACATGGCCCCTTATGACTTCTTTCTATTCCCGAAGCTGAAGAGAACCATGAAAGGACAACGTTTTGCCACCTTTGATGACATAAAAACAGAATCACTAAAGGAGCTGAAAGGTATACAAAAAAGTGGGTTCCAGAAATGCTTCCAAGATTGGAAAAACTGCTGGCACAAGTGTATTATATCTGAGGGAGATTACTTTGAAGGGACAAAATGGATATAGATGAATAAATAAAGATTTTTTTAAGAAAAACTAAAGTTACCATTATTTTTTTATATCTCGTATTTCTCTGATAAGAACGAAAGTAAATGTTCATTTACTTTTTTCTTTACTAATAAAGCTTTATGGTTTAAGTAGGGCTACAACTCATCTTTTAACTTTATGGTCTACAGCTTTATATAACTGTAATTATTAATTTTGTGTATTTTGAATAACAATTTTTCAAGTGTTTTATTTAGTTAAATTTGTTAACTATTCCGATTTGTTTTCAACTTTTTAGATTTTTGCATTACCCTGTTTTAAAAAATCATATTTTAAAATAAACTTAACGACGGAAGTAGAATATGAAATGACGAAATGGAATTAGAAATACAGTTATTTAAAATTAACTTAAAATTTATCACTTAGAAACCAATATAAAAACATTTTTTTATTCCTGTACAAGTTTTAAGATTAGTACAACCGCCGGGCGTTATCTTGGCTACAGGGAGGCCATCTTATGTTCATGTCCCACCGTTGCGCAAGTACACCAAAGGGGCGGTACCTGCGTACTAGACATGCTTTTACTATCTAACTAATTAGAAATACAGTTGTTTAAAATTTACTTAAAACTTATTACTTAGAAACCTATAATTTATATAATTTATTTATATTTTATATATTATATTTCATTATATTTTATACACCTAGAAACACATTTTATATTTCTGTACAATTTTTAAGATTAAAAAAACCGCCGGGCGTTAACTTGGAAACAAGGTGTCCATCTTGTTGTCATGTCCCACCGATGGCCAAGTACATAGAAAGGGGCGGCACCTGCGCACTAGAAATACTTTTACTATCTAACTGTTCAGAAATACGAGATATTTAAAACTTATCACTTAGAAACCAATATAAAAACACTTTTTTATCTCTGTACCATTTTTAAGATTAAAACCACCGTCGGGCATTATCTTGGCGATACGCCGTCCATCTTGTTGCATGACCCACCGATGCACATGTATACCGAAAGGGGCAGTACCTGCGTACTAGACATACTTTTACTATCTAACTGTACAGAAATACGAGATTTTAGGAGTTTACTTAAAACCCACCGCCTAGAAACCTCTGTAAAAGAATATTTATAGTTTTGTACCATTTTTAAGATAAAAAACAACCGCAAGGCGTTATCTTAGCGACCGGGTGTCCATCTTGCTGTCATGTCCCACCGATGCGGTAGTACACCGCAAGGAACGGTTCCTGCGTACTAGACATACTTTTAATATCTAACTATTCCGAAATACGAGATATTTAAAACTAATCATTTAGGAACCTATTTAAAAACACTTTTTTATTTATTTACCAAACTTTAGATTACAATAACCGCCGGGCATTATCTTGGCAACAGGGCGTCCTTCTTGTTGTCATGTCCCACCAATGCGCATGTACAACGAAAGGGGCGGTACCAGCGTACTAGATATACTTTTACTATCTACCTATCCAGAAATACGAGATTTAAAAATTTATTTAAATCTCAACATTTAGAAACTAATATAAAAAAATGTTTACAGTCGTGTTCTATTTATAAGGTTAAAACAACCGCCAGGCGTTATCTTGCCGAACGGGTGTCCATTTTGTAGTCAAGTCTCACCGATGCGCAAGTACACCAAAAGGGGCGGTTCCTGCGTACTAGACATACTTTTATTATCTAACTATACAGAAATATGAGATATTTAAAACTTACTTAAAACTTATCACTTAGAAACCTATATAAAAACACATTTTATATTTCTCTACAATTGTTAAGAATAAAACAACCGCCGGGCGTTAACTTGGAAACGAAGTGAACATCATGTCATCTCCCACCGATGGCCACGTACACCGAAATGAGCGGTACCTGCGTACTAAACATAGTTTTATTATCGATTTCTTCAGAAATACGAGATATTTAAAATTTACGTCATACTTTACACTTAGAAACGAAAATAAAAACACTTTTTTTATTCCTGTACCATTTTTAAGGTTAAAACAAACGCCGGGCATTATCTTGGCGATACGCCGTCCATCTTGTTGTCATGTCCCACCGATGCACAAGTACCCCAACAGTGGCGGTACCTGCGTACTAGACAAACTTTTACTAACTATTCAGAATTACAGTTGTTTAAAATTTACTTAAAACTTATCACTTACAAACCTATATGAAAACACTTTTTATATTTCTGTACAATTTTTAAGATTAATACAACCGCCAGGCGTTAACTTGGAAACGGGGTTGTCCATCACGTTGTCATGTCCCACCGATTGCCACGTACTGCGAAAGGGACGGTACCTGCGTACTAAACATAGGCTACTATATCTATTTAACTGTCCAGAAATACGAGATATTAAAACTTACTTCAAATTTTTCACTTAGAAACGAATGTAAAAACGCTTTTTTTTATTCCTGTACCATTTTTAAGATTAAAACAACCGCCGGGCATTATGTTAGCGATTACGCCGTCCATCTTGTTGTCATGTCCCACCGATGCACAAGTACACCAAAAAGGGCGGTTTCTACGTACTAGAATTAATTTTAGTAATTAACTATTCAGAAATGCGATATTTGACAAATTTACTAAAATTTCATCACATAGAAACCTATATAAAAACTCTTTATATATATCTGTACCATTTTTAAGATAAAAACAACAAAAGGGCGTTGTCTTGGCTACGGCGAGTACTTTTTTGTCATGTCCCACCGATGCGCAAGTACACCAACTGGGGCGGTACCTGCGTACTAGACATACTTTTTAAATCTAACATTCAGAAATAATGTTATTAAAAAATTACTTAAAACTCTTATCACTTACAAACTAATATAAAAACAGTTTCTTAATTCCTGTAACACTTTTAAGATTAAAACAACCGCTACGGATTATCTTGGCGACGGGGCGTCCTTTTGTTGTTATGTCCCACCCATGCACAAGTACACCAAAAAGGGGCGGTACCTGTCAACTAGACATACTTTTACTATCTAGCCATCCAGAAATGCGACATTTTGAAAGTTTACGTAAAACTCAACACTTAACCAATATAAAAACAATTTTAATAGACCTGTACCATTTTAAGGATAAAAACAACCGCCGGGCGTTATCTTGCCGACCGGGAGTCCATCTTCTTGTCATGTCTCACCGATGCGCAAGTACACCCAAAGGGGCAGGCCCTGCATACTGGACATACTTTTACTAAATAACTAATCAGACACAAAGTTGTTTAAAATTAACGTACAACTCATCATTTAGAAACCTATATAAAAACGCTTTTATATTCCTGTACCGTTTTTAAGTTATCTTAGCGACGGCTAGTCCATCTTGTTGTCATGTCCCACCGATGCGCATATTCACCAAACGGGACGGGTCCTGCGTACTAGACATAATTTTACTAAATATTGAAAAATACAGCTGTTTATAATTTACTTAAAACTTATCACTTAGAAACCTATATGCAAACACTTTTTATACTTCTGTACAATTTGTAAGATTAAAACAACCGCCAGGCGTTACCTTGAAACAGGGTGGTCCATCATGTTGTCATGTCTCACCGATTGCCACGTACAGCGAAAAGTGCGGTACCTGCGTACTAAACATACTTTTACTATCTAACAGTTTAGAAAAACGAGATATTTAAAACTTACTTCAAACTTTTCAATTAGAAACGAATACGAAAACGCTTGTTTTATTCCTGTACCATTTTTAAGATTAAAACAACCGCCGGGCATTATCTTCACGACACGCCGTCCATCTTGTTGTCATGTTCCACCGATGCACAAGTACACCGAAAAGGGCGGTACCCGCGTAGTAGACATACTTTTACTATCTAACTGTTCAGGAATACGAGATTTTAAGAGTTTACTTAAAACTCACAGCCTAGAAATCTTGGTAAAACAATATTTACAGTTTTATACCATTTTTTAATAAAAAACAACGCCAGGCGCTATCTTAGCGACCGAGTGTCCATCTTGTTGTCATGTCCCACCGATGCGTAAGTACACCGAAAAGGGGCGGTACCTGTCAACTAGATATACTTTCACTATCTAACTATCCAGAAATACAAGATTTTTAAAATTTACTTAAACCTCAACACTTAGAAACCAATATAAAAAGCATTTTAATAGTCCTGTACCATTTTTAAGATAAAAACAACCGCCGGGCGTTATCTAGCCGACCGGGAGTCCATCTTCTTGTCATGTCCCACCGATGCCCAAGTACACTCAAATGGGCAGGTCCTGCGTACTAGATATGCTTTTAGTAACTAACTAATCAGACATAAAGTTGTTTAAAATTAGAGTACAACTTTTCATTTAGAAACCAATATAAAAACACTTTTTAAATTCCTGTACTGTTTTTAAGATTAAAACAACCGCTGGGCGTTGTCTTGGTGACGGGGAGTCCATCTTGTCGCCATGTCCCACCGATGCGCATGTAGAACGACAGGGGCGGTACCTGCGTACTAGTTATACTTTTACTATCTACCTATCCAGAAATACGAGATTATAAATATTTACTTAAATCTCAATACTTAGAAACATATATAAAAAAAATTTGTACAATCTTGTTCTATTTATAAGATTTAAACAACCGCCGGGCGTTATCTTGCCGAACGGGTGTCCATCGTGTTGTCATGTCCCACCGATGCGCAGGTAGGCCCTACACCGAAATGGGCGGTACGTGCGTACTAGACATACTTTTACTATTTAACTATACAGAAATAAGAGGTATTAAAACCTTACTTAAAATTATCACTAACAAACCTATATAAAAACATATTTTTTATTCATATACCATATATTACACTAAAACAACCGCAAAGCATTATCTTGTCGATGGGGCGTCCAACTTGTTGTCATGTCCCACCGATGCGCAGGTACACCGAAATGGGCGGTACGTGCGTACTAGACATACTTTTACTATTTAACTATACAGAAATAAGAGGTATTAAAACCTTACTTAAAATTATCACTAACAAACCTATATAAAAACATATTTTTTATTCATATACCATATATTACACTAAAACAACCGCAAAGCATTATCTTGTCGATGGGGCGTCCAACTTGTTGTCACGTCCCACCGATGCGCAAGTACACCAAAAGGGGCGGTATCTGCGTACTAGACATAATTTTATAATTTAACCATTCAGAAATGCGATATTTTAAAAATTTACTAAAAACTCATCACCTACAAACCTATATAAAAACCCTTTTTATAGTTCTGTACCATTTTAAAAATAAAAACAACCGCCAGGCGTTATTCCACTGATGGAGAGTCCATCTTCGTGTCATGTCCCACCCATGAGCAAGTACACCGAAATAGGCGGTACTTGCGTACTAGACATACTTTTACTATCTAACTATTCAGAAATACGAAATATTTAAAATTTACCTCAAACTAATCACTTAGAAACCTATATAAAAACACTTCTTTTATTTGTGTACCATTTTTAAGATTACAAAAAACAGCCAGGTATTATGTTGGCGAAGAGGCGTCCATCTTTTTGTCATGACAACGTAAAAGTATGTCTAGTACGCAGGTACCGCCCCTTTCAGTGTACTTGCGCATCCGTAAGACATGAAAACAAAATGGACTCTTCGTCGGCTAGATAACGCCCGGCGGTTGTTTTAATCTTAAAAATGGTACAAGAATATAAAAAGTTTTTTTATATAGGTTTTTAAGTGATAATTTTTAAGTAATTTTTAAAAATCTGTATTTCTAAGTAGTTAAATAGTAAAAGTTTGTCTACTACGCAAGTACCACCTTTTTTAGGTGTACTTTCACATCGGTGGGACATGACAACAAAATGAACTCCCCGTCGGCAAGATAACGCCTGGCGGTGGTTTTATTCTTATAATTTGCTCAGGAATATAAAACGTGTTTTTATATAGCCTAGGTTTCTAAGTGATGAGATTTAAGTAAAATTTAAATAACTGTATTTCGGAAAAGATGGATAGTAAAAGTATGTCGAGTACGCAGGACCACTTTTTTCGGTGTACTTCCGTATCGGTTGGACATGACAACAAGATGGACTCCCCGTCGGCGGGATAACGCCCGGCAGTTGTTCTTATCTTAAAAGTGGTACAGGACTTAAAAAATTGTTTTTTATATGTTTGTAAGTGATGAGTATTTAGTAAATTTTAAAAATCTCATATTTCTGGATTGTTAGATGGTAAAAGTATGTCTTGTACGCAGGTACCGCCTCTTTCAGTGTACTTGCGCATCGGTGTCACATGACAACACGATGCATTCCCCGTCAATAAGATAACGCCCTGGCGTGGTTTGAATCTTAAAATTGGTGCAAGAATATGAAATGTGTTTTTATACAGTATCTAAGTGATGAGTTTTGAGTAAATTAAATAACTGTATTTCTGAATAGTAAGATAGGAAAAGTATGTCAAGTACGCAGGACACGCCCCGTTTGGTGTTCTTACGCATCGCTAGGACATGATAACAAGATTGACTTCCGGTCCGCAAGATAACGCCCGGCAGTTGTTTTATGTTTAAAATGGTACAGGACTATAAAAATTGTTTTTATATAGGTTTCTAAGTGTTGACTTTTAAGTAAATTTTTAATATCTCGTGTTTCTGGATAGTTATATAGTAAAAGTTTGTCTAGTAAGCAGGTACTTCCCTTTTCGGTGTACTTTCGCATAGGTGGTACATGAACACAAGATGGAGTTTCCGTAGCCAAGATAACGCCCGGCGCTTGTTTTATCTTAAAAATGGTACAGAAATATAAAAAGAGTTTTTATATAGGTTATTAGGTAACGAGTTTTTAGTAATATTTAAAAACATCGCATTTCTGAATGGTTAAATAATAAAATTATGTCTAGTACGCAGATACCGCCCGTTTTGGTGTACTCTCGTACTTTGCCATCGGTGGGACATGACAACAAGATTGACAGCTCGTTTCCAAATTAAGGCCCAGCGTTTGTTTTAATCTTAAAACTTGTACAGAAATATAAAAAGAGTTTTTATATAGATATCTAAGTGATATGTTTTAAGTAAATTTTAATCAAATGTATTTCTGAATAGTTAGTTAGTAAAAGTGTGTCTACTACGTACGACCCGCCCCTTTTGGTGTATTTGCGCATCGGTGGCACATGACAACAAGACGGATTCCCCGTCGGCAAGATAACGCCCTGGGATGGTTTGAATCTTGAAATTGGTACAGAAATATGAAATGTGTTTTTATATACGTTTCTAAGTGATGAGTTTAAAGTAAAGTGTAAATAACTGTATTTCTGAATAGTAAGATAGGAAAAGTACGTCGTAATACGCACGACACGCCCCGTTTAGTGTTCTTGCGCATCGCTGGGACGTGACAACATGATGGACTACCGGTCGCTAAGATAACGCCCGGCGGTTGTTTTTATCTTAAAAATGGTACAAAACTATAAATATTGTTTTACCGAGGTTTTTAGGCGGTGAGTTTTAAGTAACCTCTTAAAATCACGTAGTTCTAGACTGTTAGATACAAAAAGTATGTCTAGTACGCAGGTACCGCCCTTTTCCATGTATTTGCGCATCGGTGGGACATAACAACAAGATGGACGGCGTATCGCAAAGGTAATGCCCGGCGGTTGTTTTAATATTTAAAATGGTACAGGAATAAAAAAAAGTTTTTATATTGGTTTCTACGAGAACACTTTTCTGTAAGTTTTAAATATCTCGTATTTCTGAACAGTTAGATAGAAAAAGAATGTCTAGTACGCAGGTACCGCCCTTTTTGGTGTTCTTGGCCATCGGTGAGACATGACAAACGGATTGACAGCTCGTTTCCAAGTTAACGACCAGCGGTTGTCTTAATCTTAAAAATTGTACAGAAATATATAAAGAGTTTTTATATAGATTTATAAGTGATGAGTTTTAAATAAATTTTTAAAATCTCGTAATTCTGGATAGTAAGATAGTGAAAGTATGTCTAGTAGGCAGGTACCGTATCGTTCGCTGTACTTGCGCAACGGTGGGACATGACTAGTCTAAATAAAAGACTCCCCGTAGCCAAGATAACGCCCGGCGGATGTTTTTATCTTAAAAATGGCACAGATATATAAAAAAACTTTTCATATATTTTTTTAGGAAAAAACCAAACTTTTTTTTTTAAAAAAAAATTTTTTTTTTTTGAAAAATTTACTGAAAACTCAATATACGTATCATATATTTGTAAATTTTTTTTATATAAAAACACTTTTTTGGTACGAAAGTACCAGAAATACGAGATTTTAAAAATTTACTTAAAACTCAAAACGTAGAAACCAATATAAAACAATTTTAATAGTCCTGTACCATTTTTAAGATAAAAACCACGGCCGGGCGTTATCTTGCCGACCGGTAGTCCATCTTCTTCTCATGTCCCACCGATGCGCAAGTACACCCAAAGGGGCGGGTCCTGCGTACTAGACATGCTTTTACTAAATAACTAATCAGGCACAAAGTTGTTTAAAATTAACGTACAACTCATCATTTAGAATCCTATATAAAAACACTTATATATTCCTGTACCGTTTTTAAGTTATCTTAGCGACGGCTAGTCCATCTTCTTCTCATGTCCCACCGATGCGCAGATACACCAAACGGGGCGGGTCCTGCGTACTAGACGTACTTTTACTAAATATTCAAAATTACAGTTGTTTATATTTTACTTAAAACTTATCACTTAGAAACCTATATGAAAACACTTTTTATATATCTTAACAATTCCTAAGATTAAAACAACCGCCAGGCGTTACCTTGAAACGGAGTTGTCCATCATGTTGTCATGTCCCACCGATTGCCACGTACAGCGAAAGGGGCGTTACCTGCGTACTAAACATACTTTTACTATCTAACTGTTTAGAAAAACGAGATATTTAAAACTTACTTCAAACTTTTCAAATAGAAGCGAATATGAAAACGCTTGTTTTATTCCTGTACCATTTTTATGATTAAAACTACCGCCGGGCATTATCTTCACGATACGCTGTTCATCTAGTTGTCATGTTCCACCGATGCACAAGTACACCGAAAAAGGCGGTACCTGCGTAGTAGATATACTTTTACTATCTAACTGTCTAGGAATACGAGGTTTTAAGAGTTTACTTAAAACTCATCGGCTGGAAATCTTGGGAAAACAATAATTACAGTTTTGTACCTATTTTTAATAAAACACAACGCCGGGCGTTTTCTTAGCGACCGGGTTTTCATCTTGTTGTCATGTCCCACCGATGCGCAAGTACACCGAAAAGGGGCGGTACTTGTCAACTAGACATACTTTCACTATCTAACTATCCAGAAATACAAGATTCAAAAATTTACTTAAACCTCAACACTTAGAAACCAATATAAAAATAATTTTAATAGTCCTGTACCATTTTTAAGATAAAAACAACCGCCGGACGTTATCTTGCCGACCATGAGTCCATCTTCTTGTCATGTCCCACCGATGCCCAAGTACACTCAAATGGGCGGGTCTTGCGTACTAGACATGGTTTTTGTAACTAACTAATCAGATATAACGTTGTTTAAAATTAACGTACAACTTTTCATTTAGAAACCTATATAAAAACACTTTTTAAATTCCTGTACTGTTTTTAAGTTTAAAACAACCGCTGGGCGTTGTTTTGATAACAGGGAGTCCACCTTGTCGCCATGTCCCACCGATGCGCATGAAGAACGACAGGGGCGGTACCTGCGTACTAGATTTACTTTTCTATCTACATATCCAGAAATACGAGATTTTAAATATTTACTTAAATCTCAACACTTAGAAACTTATATAAATAAAAATTTGTACAGTCTTGTTTATTATAAGATTTAAACAACCGCCGGTCGTTAACTTGCCGAATGGGTGTCCATCGTGTTGTCATGTCCCACCGACGCGCAGGTACACCGAAAGGGGCGATAAATTTATACTAGACATACTTTTACTACCTAACTATACAGAAATACGAGATATTAAAAACTTACTTAAAATTATCACTTAGAAACTTATATAAAAAACCCTTTTTTTATTCCTGTACCATATTTTAGATTAAAACAACCGCAAGGCATTATCTTCTCGACAAGGCGTCCAACTTGTCATGTCCCACCGATGCGCAAGTACACCAAAAGGGGCGGTATCTGCGTACTTGACATAATTTTATAATTTAACCATTCAGAAATGCGATATTTTAAAAATTTACTAAAAACTCATCTCCTAGAAACCTATATAAAAACTCTTTTTTTAGTTCTGTACCATTTTAATGGTAAAAACAACCGCTAGGCGTTATCCCGCCGATGGAGAGTCAATCTTCTTGTCATGTCGCACCCATAAGCAAGTACACCGAAATGGTCGGTACTTGCGTACTAGACATACTTTTACTATCTAACTATTCAAAAAAACAAAATATTTAAAATTTACCTCAAACTAATCACTTAGAATCCTATATAAAAAAATTTATTTTATTCGTGTACCATTTTTAAGATTACAAAAAACAGCCGGGTATTGTGTTGGCGAAGGGGCGTCCATCTTTTTGTCATGATAACGTAAAAGTATGTGTAGTACGCAGGTACCGCCCCTTTCAGTGTACTTGCGCTTCGGTGGGCAAGACAACAAGATGGACCCATCGTCGACAAGATAACGCCCGGCGGTTGTTTTTATCGTAACAATAGCAAAAAATATAAAAATATTTATATATAGGTTTCTAAGTGATAAGTTTTAAGTACATTTTAAATATCTCGTATATCTAAATAGTTCAATATTTAAAGTAATTCTAGTACGCAGGGACCGCCCCTTTCGGTGTACATGCGCATCTGTGGGATATGACAACAAGATGGACTCCTCCTCGGCAAGATAACGCCCGGCGGTTGTTTTTATCAGAAAAATGGTCCAAGACTATAAAAATTGTTTTTTTATAGGTTTGTAAGTGATGAGTTTTAAGTAATTTTTTAAAATCTCGTATTTCTGGATAATTAGATAGTAAACATATGTCTAGTACGCGGGTACCGCCCCTTTCGGTGTACTTGCGCATCGGTGGCACATGACAACAAGATGGATTCCCCGTCGGCAAGATAACGCCCTGGGGTCGTTTGAATCTTGAAATTGGTACAGGAATATTAAATTAGTTTTTATATACGTTTCTAAGTCATGAGTTTTAAGTAAAATGTAAATAACTGTATTTCTGAATAGTAAGATAGGAAAAGTACGTCGTAATACGCACGACACGCCCCGTTTAGTGTTCTTGCGCATCGCTGGGACGTGACAACATGATAGACTCCCGGTCGCTAAGATAGAACCCGGCGGTTGTTTTTATCTTAAAAATGGTACAAAACTACGAATATTGTTTACCGAGGTTTCTAGGCGGTGAGTTTTAAGTAAACTCTTAAAATCTCGTAGTTCTGGACTGTTAGATACTAAAAGTATGTCTAGAACGCAGGTACCGCCCTTTTCGATGTACTTGCACATCGGCGGGACATAACAACAAGATGGACGGCGAATTGCAAAGATAATGCCCGGCGGTTGTTTCAATATTTAAAATGGTACAGGAATAAAAAAAGTGTTTTTATATTGGTTTCTACGTGATCAATTATCTAAGTTTTAAATATCTCGTATTTCTTAACAGTTAGATAGAAAAAGTGTTTCTAGTACGCAGGTACCGCCCCTTTCGGTGTACTTGGCCATCGGTGGGACATGACAACAAGATTGACAGCTCGTTTCCAAGTTAACGCCCAGCGGTGATTTTAATCTTAAAAATTGTACAGAAATATAAAAAGAGTTTTTATATAGATTTCTATGTGATAAGTTTTAAGTAAATTTTAATCTACTGTATTTCTGAATAGTTAGTTAGTAAAAGTATGTCTACTACGCAGGACCCGCCCCTTTTGGTGTATTTGCGCATCGGTGGCACATGACAACAAGATGGACTTCCCGTCGCCAAGATAACGCCTAGCCGATGTTTTAATCTTAAACATGGTACAGGGATATAAAAAGTGTTTTTATATAGGTTTCAAAGTTTTGAGTTTTAAGTAAATATTTAAAATCTCGTAATTCCGGATAGTTAGATAGTAAAAGTATGTCTAGTAGGCAGGTACCGCCTCTTTCGTAGTACAGTACTTGCGCAACGCTGGAACATGACTAAATAAAAGACTCCCCGTAGCCAAGATAACGCCCGGCGGTTGTTTTTATCTTAAAAATGGTACAGATATATAAAAAGAGTGTTTATATATTTTTCTAGGAAAATCCAAATTTTTTTCTTTAAAAATAAAGAATATTATTTATATTTCTTTGAAAAATTTACTGAAAACTTATTATATGTATCATATATTTGTAAATTTTTTTATATAAAAACACTTTCCTGGTACGCAAGTACCAGAAATACGAGATTTTAAAAATTTCCTATAAACGTATCAACCTTTATAAACCTTTATGAAAACCCTTTATAACATTTAAGTAAATAATCATATTTTAAAATAAACGTATTAGCGGAAGTTGAATACATGGGATTCAAATACCGTTGTCTAAAAACTTTGGGAACGCCAAAATTATTGAAAACCCATTGAAGAAAACAATTTAAATTTCAAAATATTTTTTTTGTGTACGCTTCATTTTTAAGTGGCTTTCTTACTGTATATTACCACCTCGTTTTCAGGCTAATGAAAAATTTTATTTTTACTAGCACAATATTTGGGTACTACTGAGAATTTCAGAAGACCCTCTGATTTTATTTCATATCGCACATTATCTTTATTACACTTTCTTGTGCACTTAGAATTTTACTCACATTCTGACCGTGAATTAACACATATCTCCTTTCAATTTCTCACTGACACTACACCCGCTCAAATGGATTCTTAATTTTAACCATTGCATCAGATCATTATAGTCTAGCAGCTGAATCGCTTCAAAATTTTCGTGACATTTCAGCAACTCTGAAATTCACTTAAGATAAAGTCTAATCGCAAGTGTCGTTGTTATTGATAAATCAGAGTGCGTCGATGATATTTCTCAGCACTGTTTGGAAGCGTTTTACTGTTCATATTGCTTTGTTCTGTACGTCCCCAGAGTTTTTACCTCACACGTCCACAAAGGCTTTATCGTATGTTTGTAAAGCAGTCGTTTTTTATTCACTCATAAGGAAGATCTTTGCCGGAGCTCTTAGCCTTTTCTTTTTTAAGTTCTCTCCTCTAAGATACATTTTAAATTGCTCTTTCTTTTAAACGAAATTTATCGTCTAGTGTTTTATTGGTATTTGTTAGGCCTAATGACCGCATGCCTCACGGCGCTGCGCGGCTGTTCACTTATTCTGGGATATAGTACTGTTTTTCTCTTGGTGATTTTAACGTGAACAGGTTTTTTGTCATTGTGTAAGTACTTTTCAGTTATAATTTATTTTTTTATTTTTGGGGTATGACGGGAAGGCAACTCACTTCCTTTTTAAATGGTATCCCGATTGACTGACATTCTGTTAAAAATAAATTACTTAAAAGAGAAAAGTAGCTGGTTCAAAGAAAAATTTATAGAATTAGAACGTTATAGGTAGGCCTACACATAATGGCCGGTAAAATTTATGTACTTCTTTAATGCTGTTGGACCTAATTACAGTCGGCTAGGCAAGTTCTGATTCACATCGGGTATTATACTTCAACATAATGCATTTCGATAGGAATTACCATCTATGTTTTTTTAACAGCTCATGCTAAGTCCCTTACATACATAAACAGAAATTTCATTAAAAAAAATTTATTTATTTAGATTATCCACACATCTTCTGAATTTCAAGATTTGATATCAAAATATGAAAATTAATTATGAAATCTATAAATTTTGGGTACCTGTATAACTGTATACGCATTGCCTAATTCAAAAATTTATAATACCTAAATGATTAGGTGGGTGGACAAAATAAGTAGTTTAGAAGTTCTTAGACGAGTGGATGAAAGAAGTATATGGTGTTGCAGGTATGTAGTGTCGCCGACCAGGGCCGAAGACACGTGGCAAAACCTTTCTTGCGAAGTTGGCGGCCCTAAAAAGGGCAGTTTAATTGGTTGGGGGTCCTGAGAAGGACCGTTGATGTAGCGGATTGGTAGCCCTGAAAGAGGCTGTTGTTGGTGGTCGGAAGAGGCGAGCCGGTGTGTAGAGAGCGGATCCCGAAGAGTGACGGCTCGGCTACCTGGTTCAGGCCTAGCTCTCCCTCAGCGGTAGTTGAGTCCCCACTGCAGCAGTGGTGGCCTCTAGAGCTTCGCAGTGTCAAGTTAGTGTAGGCCGTCGGCCGATAGCGCGGCTGAGGCGGTTCTCTCCGGTCGCGCGCTGAACGCTATCTTTACCGTGGTGCCATTAGGCAAGCACGGGCTTCCTTCAGCGGCCGGGTAGGAGAAGACTGATTAGTGCGGGAATGTGCGTCCGCCACCGGAACCTTCGACCAGGGATGGTGCGTCTTGTCTCGGCTGGGTTCTTCTTTCTTGCTAGCTCTCTTCTTTCTTCTTCTCCGTTAGGGAGTTCAGTGCGGCCGCTTAAATCCCCCTCCGGTGATTCCACTTCATGGCGGGGGGAGGCACTGCCTGTTGCGCGCCGGTAGCGCTCCCCGCGGCAGGTTTTGGGACCGTCTGCAGGCACTGATAATGGTGGGGCAATCGGCGACAGTACATATGAAACAACTTCCACAAATAAGAACAGCTAGGAGAACTGCAATAAACCAGTTGAGAGATTAATGACAAACAAATACTTACATGTCATATTAATTCTAATAAAACTGTAATTATGATCCAAATACAGATATCAGTGAAAATGCACATTCAGTGACAATATTAGCCTACGTATTTTATATACCTAGATACATTTATTTATCTAGCCTGAAGGTATTAATCTTCAGTTTCGATTTTATCTATGTTAGATGATGGACTGATCCAACCCTGCTTACATCCATTCCATACCGCTTACAATCAAACTATCTGTAAAAATACACTATTCTGTTAATTAGATTAGTAAACAATAGTTAACTGATAGATCTGTCAAACCAACGTAAAAATATGCATTATTGTTTTGAAAACAATGCACGCTTAATTAAAGAAATGTTTTTTGTAATCGGAACAAATTAGTTTAAATTATGGAAACAGTCGTTCCCTGTTCTCTGTTTTTCCGATATAATAAATAAAAAACAGGGAAAATGATTAATACAAATTCATCTGTCAGGAAATATAATTAAAATTATAACAATATAACTTTTTTCATTTAAATATGTTGATAAAATTCTGTGAATGACACAATGGAATTTTTATCTGCACTTTAATGATACACATATTTCATAACATATTTTTAAATAAAAATGATTCGCAATGTAAAAATATTGTAATTGTATAATATATATCTTCAGAAAATTCATAAAAACGGTTAAAGCCATTGATTTAGTAGTATAACTCCAGCTTTTCATAGTAAACTATTTTTCTATTGAGGAAAAATATGCAATCAGTCATACTTAACATTCAGTTAATGGTTTGAATAAAATAAAATAACGAGATATTGTCTAGTGACCCTTCTAAACAAATTAAAATGTATGTATGCATATGGGGCAAGTATGCATGCATTTCCCCTATATAAACTAGCAAACCGGGGAACCAATTTTAATTAAGGTCATACCAAATTATTTTATAAATCTCCAGGCATATTTTAGACATAAATATTTAAATTACTGAAAATGCATTAGACGAATTATTAGGTAGGAAATTATAACCTGGTTTACCATTGTACCGTTTTATGTACCTTTGCTAGTAATAAAAATGAAAAATTACTGAAATTAAAATTAGATATAAACAAACATTAATAGAGGAATTACTTTAAAAATGTGAACTTGACAGCTACCTTATATAACAAAAATATTAATAATTTAAAAGTGACACTAAATAATTTACGATTAAGATACTAAATAACTTTGTAATAACAATTTCATGAAAAATTATTGGACAAATATCATATCATTTGAAAAATTGCATTTTTTAATATAAATATATTTGTTCACGTTAATTAAATAATAGACGCAAAATTCATTAACAAAATTATCAAAACAAATTGATAAATTTTACATTTAATTACTTTTTCATAGTTCTTATTTTATTTTTGTAACTATGGCGGGAAGATGTTAATCAACAGAGAAATTTAAAGAAATATAGCTAAAAATATAAATTTTATGCTATAGAAACATTTTTTAGAAATAGGCCTATAAGGTAGTTTATAGGTAGCAGTGAATTATACAACTGTCAAATAAGTAGTAGTAGTAGTCATTCTGAGCAATTCATCGCATCGTTATTCAAAAACTCCTGACATGTAGGCCTTATCTAAAAGGCAGGGATGTTACGTCACTCCCAAGAACCAATCAGAATGCAACAGTTTGATCAATGACGTAACTCTTCAATTAGACCATTTGACTGGTCGATATCAACCAATCACATTGGTGTCTTATAAGTACGTTTGTCGATTAGATTCAAGGTTCCTGATTGGTCGAAATTCTTGGTCACCCATTGGTCGGCTTTTCTATATAGGTTTGATGTCACACACCTATGTCGTTAACATCATCTTCACGTACGCGCATTGTACACACACTGCCCTAATAATTCGTTCAGTATTATCACATGAAAAGTAATCATAGTACTCTTTGTGGTATTCATGTTAGTTCAATTTTTATTATTTCGTACACTAAATAGATATTAACGACAAAGATAATTTTATTACAAAAATAATTAATTGGCCTACAGTTAAGTTGATACAATTTTTTTAAAGATTACGTATTTTCGGTATAAAAAAGGAATAGATCGTAAACATGAACTCAGGAGAGTTATCTCAGTATTCTACGTTAACAAATATATGAAAACCTTTATTATAGGAACGTGGCAGGAAACTGCTTTCCTTCATGGAGCGCCTAAAGCTATTAAGCATAGCAAGGATAGCATACCTATGAATACAAAATGCCAAAGATAATTTTTCATTTTGTTCATTACGCGAAACCATTAATAAATAATAATAATAACCATTAATAAATTTAAATGCAACGTTTTTATCTCCATATTTCTTTGCTGACCAAATATTTATCACATATGTAATTAATATTTCCATTAGATTCGGGTATTTATATAAATATACCTTGTTGTAGAAGATTCTTGGTGCATTAAAAGACAAATTCATT
The DNA here is from genome assembly GCA_035578175.1 of Catonia carolina. Taxonomy (NCBI): domain Eukaryota; kingdom Metazoa; phylum Arthropoda; class Insecta; order Hemiptera; family Achilidae; genus Catonia; species Catonia carolina. The sequence continues at coordinate 178,056,378 of JAQMRL010000001.1, forward strand.
TAGAAACTGAAATTTTGCACATGTTAGATTTGTAATTAATAAAATAAGTGGTATAATGGAATACATCCTAAAGATCGGATTTAAATTCGGTAATTTCAGATAGAAAATGTAAATTTCTTTACTTTTGGAGCAGGAAAATGCTTTAACGGAAATAAATATCGCCTTTCTGGATGCCATGTATACATTCTAAAATTAACGTAAAACCTCACACTTTCTTTCCGTGTTTTTAACAACCAAAACTTTAGGAGCTTAAGTCGGTCACAGCAGAATTGAAATACACAATATAGGAAATATTTCTATTAACAACTGATAATGATAACAACTGATCATTAGAAAAGAAATATATATTTTTTAAATAGTAAGTATAGTAAATATAAAATTGTATAGCCTATACAATCCACTTCATGAATCTTAGGAAATTTTACAATAAGGAATCTTAGAAATGAACACTTGTGTGATAATGTCGATCAGTGTTAACAAATTGACTACCATTACCCCGAAATCATGGTTTTTTAAAATTTAAGATAAAAAAAATATCATAAATATTTAATAAAAGATACCTATATGATACAAAATTAGAATATACCCTGCTATTGTATCATCAATCGTTAATCAACAGGGGTAGCGTAAGAAGTGTTTAATACTACGGTTTGAAGTTTATTTTCTTACAACAGGCAACACAAAATCAGTCGTTCTCGCACAAACAACGGCTGCCAACCAAGATGGCGTGCATTCAGGTAGTAGTTTCAGAGAAAGAAAACAAATGGCATCACCACAAGTTGGAATCTGCGATACGCACTTTACGGGAAATCAAAGTGATCTCGATTGCCAATTACCCCCAGTCTTCCCTAATCCACACTCACTTTTTGTTTTAACTTTTTTTATATTTGGAGTACACTTGACGCGAAATGTCCGTTTAAGGTATAGAACTAAAAAAATAGTGATAAACTGTGTTATTTACAGAAGTCATGAATGTCGTTTAATAAGTGATTTTTTTATTTTAATTTTTTTTGTCGCTTCAACTGAATCGATGTAAAATTAGATACAACATGGAATGAAAACTCAGATTAAATAAAAATACATTAATATAATAATTATTTATAATACATTAATAAATACTGTGACACTTACCTCCAAGGTCCGTTTCGGGATCTGGGTAAATGAAATAATATACACACTAAAGCTCAAAATTACAAGTATTTATTACAACTAAAAATTACAATTAAATGTGTGACTAAAATCTACAGGTCAATTACAATTAAATTACTTAATAAATAAAAAGCTAATTATAATTAATTTATCACAATAATTAACTTCAATTTACTGTATACTACTTACAAAATATACAGAAATAACATTTAACAATACACGGTAATTCACAGTAACGTCGACCTTTTCAAACGCACTGTTCGCACTACGCAATAAACATTCGTCAAATTTAGATTAAATACTAAACTCAGGACCAAACTCGGGACTCCTTTTATATCGTCAATGGCGCTGTGGAAGTCATCAGAAGGACAGAAATTTCGATATAACAATAAAAGTATAAAATCCTTCTGACGGCTTCTGGATAAATCTTAAAAAACTGTAAACAAATTAGAATTGAATAAAAGGTGTTACAAAAAGGCCAACTATCTAATAGGTACCCACTCTTTCACAATACCCATACAACAATAGGCAAGCCTACCTGACTATACAAGACCCTTTTTAACTATTTCTTTGAAACTCTATTCATCACTCTTATTATTTACGTTAACATTTTTAAAGTCTCGAAAATTCTCGAACACTCTTTCCTTTTCAATATTGGTACAATACCTTAATAGAAACAAAAATTTTATTAAAATAAACAATAATAGGAGGTGTTATAATGGTAGGTCTAATTGTTTTTATTTATTTTTTTTTAACGTCGCATCAACTACAACGGTCATTAGCGACGACGTTGGGGTGTAACTATTGTACAATGGAGGATGAAATGATTTTTTGTATCGTATGAACATATGCCGTGCCTGAGTGGGATTCGAACCCAGGACCCCATGGTGAGAGGCGAGCACGTTATTTTTAACGTTAGGCGAGGCCTAATTGTTATTTTGTATTAAATCTGTAATTTTCTGAAACTCAAAAATGTAATACTGTTTATAACTGCTTCGTTCTCTAATTCAAATTCTTTCCTAAATTATTGTAAATTTGGAACAATATTCGTGTCTGATGTATATTTTAACATTCAATGAGAATGTGTGTAATTGTAAACGGTGTGTTGGAATGTGCATAATGTTGTGGTTGATCTTTTGTCATGATGTTTATTTATGTAAATGAATATCTGATTTAAATTTTTAATTTATATTTATGTAAAAATGAATAAAATTTAATTCAGATAAACGAATTATTTAAAGTGAAACATATTTCTTTGCAATTATGTTAAATATACGACAGCTATTACGGAGTTAATGCACTATTAACATTAAAAATTTCTTATCAAAAATATCTAATGCTAGTGCTCATTAAACCTACCACGAGATCATAATCATAACCTAATAATATTTAGTGGCCCCAAATATTTGAACAAAAAACAGTATTTTAATATTCTTTGTGGTGAACATTAATGAATCTGCAATGATATATTTGTCAAATAAGCAAGAATATATTTACTTCCTTTCCGTTTTATACACCTGTAAGTAATATATTACTTTATTAAATTTCTCTAAAATATTTTATCAAAAATTAAGTAATAAAATTATTGCAATTAATTATTGTAAAAAATAATGTCTTGTTATACACAATTCTAATTGTTAGGGCACCTTTATGGGGCAGTGAGTAGATTGATAGACTGGATTACAAAAAAGATAATTCCGAGTTCGATTCTTAAGTTAAGGTTTTGATTTGCATTATGTTGCATCGACTGTTATTATCCAATTACAAAAAGTTTGATGCAGCGTTAAAATAGAAAATTATTGGATTAAATAAAACAAACTTTTTTATATTTGAACAATTTATAATTTATTTTTCTTTCGTATAGCACCTTTTTGGACCATAACGGGCTGGTGGAGTGTTAAATTAATTGCACTCGATCTGTTGGTTCCAGGGCTACAAAAAATAGTTCTGTTTCTTATCACATAGTTAGCTAATTATGTGACTGAACTATTTAAGAACAGAAGAGGAAGAGGTGTAAAAGACACTAGTCAGAGTTATCTTCTCTGAGAGTAATGAATTTTACTGTACAGCCAGACCCTGTAGTGAATGAAGCGAAGGTGTCATTTGCAGGGTGGAAAGTGGGTGCTTTTTGGAGGGCCCGGCATGCTGATAAGCATACTCTTTTAACTTAGTGAGGAAGGCAATAGTAAACCACCTCACTCCTCGTTTTTACTTAGTAAAACCTCACGAGGTCAAATCAGCCTTTCGGCTATTGACCTAAGCAACAACACAGCACCTTTAAGATTACGTAAAGTAACTTTTTGACATTTCTGGAAGCTCATTTTGGAACCCACACTCTGGGTATTCTTTCATTAATTCTTTCTTTTCTTTCGTCTACCTGGAGTTTTGCTTTTGTTATTCGTGGAAGCACTTGAAGTCAGTAATCAGTTGGCTAAATTTAGTTTGGTCCGTTATTTATTTTTTTATGTCCCCGTTTTCTTCCCAGTGTTTCTTCAACACCCTTTCTGACTTACTTAAACCGCTTATCTTACAATTACGTTTATTAGTTTATTGTTTATAAGTAATTGGATGTATTATTTATATGGCAACTTCATTACTTTGAAGTGACTTTACCACGGATGATGCAACAATTTCAAATTTGTATATAACTTCTATAATAACACACAAGAAATACTAAGTTTATGTTTAGTAATATTATAATTTATTGTTAATGACATTCCGCTACGACAAGATACGACAAACCACAATTCGCTTACTTTATCATCTTAATTTAGCCATATAGCCTACATGCAGCCACGTTTCGGTGTAAACTGTCACTCAAGCTTTTGCTTTGCATAGTATAAAATATCAAAAGTAGATTACTTTTCTCATTTCATATTATGATACCGTCAAACTAGGCTCATACTCAGATCGTCGCCTTACATAAAAACAGCACATATTTACCGAAATAAAACACTATAACTTATTTAATTTTTTGTAATATGCAATGCTTTTGGGAATAAATCTTATGTCAAAATCGAACAACGTAAATTCTTATAAATTAATTTTAAAACCTCTTTAGACATATAGAATACAATTTTGGGGTAGTATGTCTGCAAATTCCAAAATCAAAGTTTTAAAACGATTTCAGTCAAATACTATTAGAAACATGTTAGTCTTGAACAGAAAACTTACTTGTTTCAACATACACACACACACACACACACACACACACACACACACACACTCACACACATATTCACAAGTCACATGGTTCACATGTTGAACCTGTATTAGACACGACATGTTGACAATTAGAACATGTTGCTGTTACATGGTACATTAGCAACAAATACATATTTGTTAATCTCCAAACAAAGACAGTAAAATATGAAATTTTAGATTTTGGTGATATTTAAATAGGCAACACGAAAATAAAAATTTACAAGCAATCCATTTGTTAGACAATTGTTTTACTCGAAATTTTCATCGCTAAAACGGTTTAATTTTTTGAACATGCCTTTTCAATACTGTAATAAAAATTTAGCGTAACATTCTTTTGTATTTTACCTATTTTGATTTTATCAATTTTTCGTAGGCTATATAATATCATAGAGGATAATAGATGTTTAATGTCCTTTTTTTGCACTCTACTTGCCATATTGGTTACGTCGTATTGCTCAAATAAAACTAACAGATTTTATTGTAGTGCGAGTAAAAAAGTAACACTATTTTCGACTTTATCATTTTATTTTTCTATTAAAGTGATCATGTTTTTGTATATAATTATATCAACCTGACGACAGTGTATACTTTTTCTTTTTAAAGGTATCTTCACTGGGAAATACCTTTTCATGATAATTATCTGTATACTAAATCTATTTATTATTTCATTAAGAACATATAATAGATCATCATCATCATTATTTGTCAAGGATTAGGTTCAATGGCCTGTTCCGGCATTCATCTCTATTTAGTTCTTCCTAAGCCTCGCTTCCCTCTTGGCTTTTACTTCTATGCTCGTAGTAAATGGTTGGACCAGTTTCTCTTATATATATTCTTAACGTCTTACACAGTGACTGAACATCTAACTCGGCACTTATAGTTTCCTGACGTACTCTATCAAACCGGGTACAACCTTTGACTCCCCGCAAAAATCTCATTTCAGCAGCCTGAATACGAGATTGATTCCTCTGTAATGATACCCATGTTTTACTTCCATATGTTATGAGTGGTACGGCCATTGCTCTATAAAATTTCATTTGGGTGTCCTGTCTCATTTTCTTTCTTATTGTTCTGCGAATAGAAGCGCATACAGTGCTGGATTTTGCCAAATTCTCACTCTCGTCATCATCTTTGTCATAGGAAATCCTGCATCCTAAATATTTAAAAACTCAAACTTGTTCTATAATTCGGTTACCAAGTATATTTTTGAGCGGACTGACCATTTTCCCTTGAATGCCATAATCGTTGATTTTTGCACCGATATTCTCATGCCAAGCTCTGCACTTTTGTTGTGCAAATTATAATTGGCATATTGGAGCCTGTCTTCTGTAACAAAAATAATAACAGTATCATCTGCCTACATCGATGAATTTAGGAATACGTTATTCCAAAGCTGAGTGCCTGAGTCAACTACAGATTTATGTTTAACACTTACAGATATATATATTAGCTAGTTGACACAGATAATAAATAATTTGTAAATAAAAAATATAAGTGATTGAGAAAACTATTATATAAGTGTAAGATTTGTTTAAGGAATTGCTTTAACTAGGCGATAGCAAAGTACGGTAGATTTTTATAACGTTTTGCAAAAAATAAACAATTAAGTAACTGTTAGCAAATGATTATTGAGTAAAGTTAAATTGTCCCTCTCAATTTTGTATTAGTGGAGACTTCTGAATACTGATAGTAAGACCCCCGGAGATTCGCCCATCCCATAGCCACATTACTCATCCTACTAAACATGATTATAATGGAATGCTTATGACATTATACAATGGATTGTTTTATTATGTTGTATACATACTCGTATCATACAGTTAAACATTGTAATTAGTCAGCTGTCACACGTAATGAGATTTTTTATTCAATATTATAGGGCCTACTTGGCTGTCCGGACCTGTCTAAGTCGGTTTTATGAAAATTTATAACAAGTTTTTGGGAAAATTATGATAAGAGAGTACTACTTTCTTCATTTATCGTTGGTAAGGACCACGTTTTATTATTTTCTTCTCACGGCTAATGTTTTCCGTTTTAAGTTGCTATTTTTCGTCTTTACCAAGCCTTTTTCATTTTTTCACACTTTTAAATTTTATTTTGTCATTCGTTGTCGTATTTTGTCTTCTTTTGCATTTTAACCTTTTAACCTTAAGATATCTTTAACCTTTGCTTTTAAAATTCGTTTGGGTCCTCTATCCTATCTAACAACTTTCCCTCTTTCATATTTTTTTTAGTTTCTATCTTTTCAATGTTTTGTAGTTTGTGCATATCAAAAAAACTATATCGTAAATGTTTTCTGGTCCATCCTACAGACTAGTCCATAAAACTGAATTTTTATTTTTCTCGTAAAAATTTTTTCCTCATATTTTTTCATTAACTAGGTTATTACTTTATCCATATTTTCCATTTTCATTTTTCTTCAGACCATATATTTTCCTTATTACTTTTCTCTACAATAGACTATCTATTTTATCCTTAAAATTATCTTTTTGATGCAAGATGCATTCTCATTCACATAATGCTTCAGGCTTTGTAAGTGTATTTATTTACAACTTAACGAAGTTGATTCTTTATTGTAAATAGGTAATGTGTTTTGTTATTTTATATTTACTGTAGTTCAATATTGAAAGTAAAGCTCTAGATTTCGGATATTGTAACTGTAAACATTAATCTATCGTAGGTATCTATCCTAGTAATTTAACGTCGAAGTATTGATGTTTTGCAATCCGGACTTTTGCTGATCCGTGTCGGATCTCGTGCCGCCAATTCCGGATTAGTGATAGTCTAGCCATAAGAAAAAATTAATTGTTATATTTCCTATTTCAAAAATGACATTTCCTGCAATATTTTTAACTCACAGAACCAATCCTTTTAAAAGATTCTCATTGGTTATATTTTATTCAGTTTGTGATATAAACATTTCTCCATGTTTGTTCTTTTATCAAACACAGATAATGTTTGTAATATATTTTGCACGATGTCTCGTTATTCAATAAGCTGTTTTCTGACTCTTTTCACCGGTAATTTAATTCCAAAGAGCTTAACCGCTGTCAGCTTGTTAAATCTTCAAGAAAGCCCGCTTTGTTTGTAGAAAAACAGTTTACAGCCAAGAGAAATCATTCGTTTCGTAATCTTAAAGAATATTTTATTTATTACTAAGTATTCTATTTTATTTAATAAGTCTTAATAAAACACAATTAATTTGTCTACTTACTTTTGTAAAAAAAATCATCTTATTATAATCACCGTATTATAAAATCGCATTATAATAACCGTATTATAAAATTAAATGACCATCCTTATCGTTGTAACCTACAAATTTCATGAAATTCTTTATTTATTTTCAATTGAAATAATCTGTATAAAAACGAACAGGAATTAAACCTAAAAATTATTGCTGAAACTTAAGATGCTTTCAAAGCGTAGTTTTCAATCCGATTTTCGAGTTCTAATATAATATTGGTTTTACCGATTTTGGAACAAGCGTAATCCTTATATTTGAACACAATTTCTGGTGGTCTTATCTGGCTCATTGGGATTTTATTTATTGGTATTTCTTTCCACGGCCTTCCTTTGTTATCCTTTATCAACCCAGCTGTTCGTTTACTGCATTCGTAACTCATATTTTGGATGAGTCCCTTATATTACTTTTGTATTGAAATTACAACAAAAAAAAATACATGACATAGATTGTGTTCCAGAAGTCGTGAATTCAATACTGTTTTTTTTATATCTTCTGGTTCAAATTAAAAATAGTAATTAAATTTTTTGAGTTTTTTGTAGCTACTATACAAAAGTTAGAATTAGTATAAATTTCCATCAGAGTTTATCATAAAAATTGCCAAATATCATACGGGAAGGTTAAAGTAGTTTCTTATGTAGGCTAAATTTAGAGCCAACGTGTTGGCTTTTAAAAATTGCCTTTTTTAACCAACTATGAACAAATTTAAAGCAGTTCTCAGAAATTCTGTGTTTAGTTGTTTGTAATTTTTAAAACATGATCCTTTCGTGCATTTTCTCTTATTATCGGTTGGTTGTTATTTACTTCGATTTAAACACACTGATGATATTTTTCTTGTAAATTAATTTTAGTTTTTTAATAAAGTCCTCTACCAAAATAAATTACTCTCCAGTTATATAAAAAGATTCTAGTAATCAGAAAAACTTTTTATTTTGTAGTAAGCGACAGTAAGTGGGATCTAAGCGAGATTTCAAAAATTCTATTAAATTTTAAAGAAATACCTGAAGCCAAAAAGCTGCTAACTTATATTATTATTTTGGAGATTATGGCTACAAGAGCATTGGTTTCTCCAGGGGGAACCCCGGTAACTAATTTGGTAACGCACCCAATTACAAAGCCGAAGATCCAAGATAGGTTCTTCCCGTATAGGGTTTAAAACCTTTTTGCACAATACTACACAAATTACATTCCATAACCCACAGGTATTGTTAGTGACCGAGCATTTGATGACTTTAAATTATTGGGTAAACGAATTCCCGAAATAGGCCTATAAAAAATCAATATGAATAAAGGGTTTCATTATCAAACACTTTTATTTATTTTATATGATTTACTTTGTATTTCTACTGAGAAGAGACAAAATAAAGTTACTGCAATCAAACAATAAAAAATTAATACTTTTCAAGCAGGAGGTGGAGGTGGCGAAGAAAGGAAAACAATTTAAAAATCTACTAAAACAAACTTCCCTATCTAAGAATAAGACAACAAACCCCAATAAACACGACAAAATAAAATGAAAACTATTGTAGTTAAAACTGTTATTTGTCTCATAAGATTTAACTCACAAAAACTGACCACATAAGGTTTACAATAATATGGTGTAATAAAAACCCTTATCAAATTCTTTATTGTTATTTTATTGTCTCAGTTTTAGTATTAAGCCTAAATTAAGTGTGTGTGTGTCTAGATTATTTATCAACACGTTATTTACAGTGACATGCAGAATTTGTCTGCTCGGCTGTATTTTTCTTCCCTTGTTCATTGTGTAATTGAGAACAAAAAAGGAAAAAATAAAGGTAATTGGGAGAAGTTTCAGCTTACTCACTAATCTTAAGACAATTAAAGTAGCTTTACTGGTACAAAGGTATACAAGTTATACTGACTTTTTTCTGTGAGTCTTAAAAGAAACGAAATAAACGATAAAGAATAATTTAGAAGCACGTTCTGGTCATTATATTTTTACTCACTGAAGTTTTTTAGAGAAAAATTTATTACCAGGCTTAGAAAAACTTATTGCTGATAATTCTACAGACAGTTCTGTAAATTTGGCCCATCAATTTACTGATGTGATCGATAACCAGAATTCTCTACCATAGGCCCTACATACTGAGCGTCATGCACTTTTCTATAAAAATTCGAAAACTCTTACCGACTGACTTATTCATTCGTCACTAAATCACTAACTTCCCGATTACTTAGAAAGCTGAAATTTTATACAATATTTCCTTTTGGAAAAAGTGTTTCAACAAAAAATTTAAATAATAGAAATAATTCTTTTAAATTTCGACCACTTACGCCTAAGAGGTAAAAATAACGTGACAGACCTTAAGCCATACCACTCTATAAATTCTTATTATTGTAATTTTTAAATTTTTATTTTTACTTTCTCTTATCTATATGAATATATAGGAAGGAAAGTATTGTTTTCATAAAAAATTTTCGAAATCGAGTTTTCACAGGATCTGCACATTTTCTGGCCCCCTGAACCCAAAAAAACATGTTTTTGTGTGTGAGCCTGTGCGTATGTGTGTGTTTGCTCGTACAAAAAAAGTTTTTTTAAGATTGCGGCTTTAATATCCATTTAGCGCAAAAATAACAATAAATGTTGTAGAGAATTTAAAATCCTTCAAATTTTGTTTAAAAAATATTTTGTATAACGCTTAGTTTAGCGGTAATTAGCGATTTTCCGTTTTTTTCACGAAATTGTGTAAAAATCTATTTTTTTAAGATTTCAGCCTTTGTAAGCCTATGCATTTTAAGACAAAAGTGTATATAATAACATTTATAGGAAATTAATAGATATACAACTTTTACAGAGTATTTCTCTTTACAGAGCCTAGTTTAGCGTAAACAAGTGTTGTTGCATAATTTTAAGCCTAACTGAGATAGATTTTCAATTTGCGTATTTCATTCATGATTAAAATTAGGTTATGTTTATTGAGGTTAGTTTTTTGTTTATTTCTAATCTTTTATTACTAATCTTAGATTATATTGTTTTTTTTTATAATTGGTTTATTATGGTCGCATCAACATTCTATGTTTTTAGCGACCCCATTACATAAAAAACACTAATTTTATAACATAAGGTTATAACACTGTAGGTTTACAATGATGTTTTTCAGTTAGAAAAAAATTTACACTTTAACAGATTATATTGTTAATTATTTGCATTAGCAAGAGAAAGTTGTGTGTGTTTCACACCAAATTTTTTATTCTGTAATATTATTCATATCTTTATTGTCATTTAACTAAAATTGTATTTTTTTCCTCCTGACAGACGTTAAGTTTGGTAGAAGACGATTTTTGGATACCTGGGTTAATAAATAAAATTGGATTTAAATGAAACAGGCTTTATTGATCTTTTCGGATTATGACCAAAATATTGTAGTTTCCTTATTTTTTTATTTAATAATGTGACAAATGACAATAGGTTGAGTAATAATAAAAGCATCTTTTGTATAAAGTTTCAACCGGTGTGGTTTATTACCTGTCAAGCGTTTTTAGTCTTGTTTTAAATGTGTGTTGTATTCCATTAGGCTATTACGTGTTACTATTTATTTTGCTAAAATATTTTATTTTTGTACTCCTTTATATTCTGTGATTATTTATTTCTGAATTTCGCGAGAATTATTTTATTCTTTTGTGTATTTATTTATCTTGAACCTTCTTTGCTCTTTTAAATAACGCCACCCATTAGTTGGGTACTGATTGAGCTATTTACAAGAAAATATCAGTTGCAAATTAGTTTATGAAACTAGTTTTGTGTATAATGCAGTGTGATTGTAATAGATCTTTGTATGCAACATTTAATGTAAAATTGTTGGTTGGTAAATATGAGTCAATTATTGTTTTATTGTAAATTGCCAAATTTTCTTTTTATTTAAATTTAGTTGAAGTCTTGAGTTTTTAATAACACTTTGTAATAAATGTAGTATAATGTAAAATACATTCATTTTAATTTAGCCTACTAGACGTTATAACCATAATATTTTATTTTTATTATGATTCAATAATTTCAAATATTTGTTTTAAGTTTAAAAGGAAGTTTTGTTATTTATGAATAAGCAGACCTCTAAAAGAACCAGAAGTAAACGTTACAAGTTATCTCGCTGTATTTGACAAATTCAGCAGGAATTCTTCGTTTGTTTTCTTCTCTAGCCATGATACTCGTAACACACGTTGATACATCCTAAAGTAAACCACCCGGTAAACCCTGGATACGGTCAACATCTTATTTTCTTAGTGTCTAAGCCTTCGTCCTAAAATAGCAACCACAAATAAAATTCAAATTGCTTTATATTTTTATTTACGAGAAAACACACAAGTTAATTTACATTGATATTAACTTAGAGACTTTAATAATGAAATAAGTAAAGTGCAAAAATGGATAGAATGAGGCGATCAGATAAACAAAGCCAAGAGATGCTATATTATTTTTCCTAATAAACATTACTTATATTCAGACGATATAACTGTTCAGTTTTGTTGGACTTATTAAAATAATGAAATACCAATTTATAATGAGATAGTAGCCTACAATATTTTTGGTGGCTATACATAAATGCGAGAGTTCTCACTGACTAACTCACTCACGAAATGTAAATGCCCGATCATCTAGACCCTAGACGCTAAAACTCGACACATTTGTTTCTTAGGGTTGAACAGGAGAACTCAAGAATTTTCACTTCGATTACTCACTTATATTGTATAAGGGACCAAGAATTCTAAAACATTATATTTTTTCTATACATTTCCATGAAGCTACAGTTTTAAAAATAAGCATGCGTATTCTCTAAATCAGGGGTTCTCAACCTTTCAGGCTCTGTGCCTCCCTTAGTAGACTGACGTTTCGTCACGCCTCCCCTGTACTATTACCCCCTTATATGGTCAACACAAGTACTTAGTAGAATTTCAATCTGTAACTATAGCGAGTTTAGGAGTGGGATAAAGGTTAGACTTGCAGGTAATACAATTAAATATTTGATAACTTTTTACAAACCGTTTAATACTACCTTCAATACATTTTTGAACATACAGTCAAATCACAGAACCAAAAAACTTAAAATATAATTGTTTACGAAATCATCAAACTCTAACATTGAGTGTTGTGCAATAAAATAATGGTGTTTGAAATATAAAGGCAGGAGCTAACCTGGGTTAATCATAGCTTTTTTTCTATTCTAATACGATGACGCCTCCCTTGAAAATCTTCTACGCCCCCCCAGGGGGTACGCCCCCCAGGTTGAGAACCCCTGCTCTAAGTGATATCTAAAGATATTGAGCTTTTAATTACGACCACTTATGCCTATAACAAAGTGATATAGTTCTAAAAATTCATTATGTAGGAATATTCTGATTGTACTAGAAGTAATTAATTTAACCAGTGATGTCTCCAAACTCTTCTGGGGCTAGCAGTTGCTAGTACTTCATTAAGTATTAGTGCACTACCAAAATCCGTCATATTTTTAACAGAAGATGTAAACGGTAGGTTCTTTTAATAGCACTCACAAAAATATTACTGAAGTTACACCATTAAAAATATTTAGCAGGACTTGTTAAAAAAGTGTCGTTAAGTATACCCAAGATCAGTTTGATGAAATGTTTTATTTTACCCCCTTCGTCAAGTTGAATCACATTATCTATAAGTTTTAACGTCTTTAAAACTTTTAGACCCTAGCAGGAAATCGAGCACGGACCCAACGCTCCGTAATCGAGCACGCTACCACTGCTCCTTAAATACGGATAATAATACAACTCTTAAGCAGAAATTGTATTAGATAATGTTTTTATTAATTGCAGGTATCCACACGATTAATGCTGATGTTGACTTAGCACAGAAACTCAAGTACAGACAAGGTTTAATTGGAGGTTTTCCAAGCAGCATAACTAAACATCCATATCTGGTAAATATTAAAAAATTTTTTTTTATGCTCAACAATTGTTTAGTTGATCAGATTACTGTGAACCAGCTCTTTGAAATAAAGTTCAATTAGTAAGTTTTATTGTAATAATTTATAAATTTTTTTAAGTCAAATTGTATTGTAATTGTCAAAAGACAATTTGTTTCATGCTTAAATAAACAAATTACTTTTATTATTTTTACCGACAAAATGTTATTTTATCTATTGTAACATAACTTAAATAATTTTCATACTAATTACGAAGAAAAGTTTCACAACCAAAAAACATTCTGGCTGTGGTACTTTCCTACCGTAATAAATCTTAGTTTTTTGTTTTGCACATTACTACTTATGCAGAATATAAATGCCAGGCAGCAAGCAGGTTAGAGCAAGCTAGCAGTTCAAGCAGGTTCAAGCAGTGGAGCAGCATTGAGCTGAGCTGGTACTGTGAACTGAGTGAACTGAGTGGCCATACAGAAAGCAGTCAGCTGCTAACACCCTTTCATCTGCGTGTCACTTGGTTTAGTCATGCCTCCTGTTTTGTCTCGGTTTGTGAATTTAATACTTTTAAGTGAAAGTTCCCTTTTTTTAGTGAATTTTTTTATAAATTATATTTACTGACTTAATTATTTCTGAATGTGTACTAAAAGTTATTGATTTTTTAGTAATTATTTTTTAGTTATTTCAAAAATTATTAGTAATTTTTTAGGTTTTTTTTGTTATTAAATACTCACAGTCATTAGTTTGTAATTCTTTGCAGACTTCATTCGTCTCAGCAGTAACTGCTGAGAATGAATGTCCTTGAAATGATGAATGACTGTCCTTGAAATGCTTATCCGATACATCCCACAAAATGGCATGTTTATTTATAGCCGATATCAGGGATTGGGTGTCGAAATCCATGATTAAAAAATTAATGTACACAATAACAGATTTAGAACTGAACTGAAATGTGAGTTTGTAAGCTGGTAAAATCAAACTAGTTTGTTTTCGAGCAGGTTAGAACGGTAAGCAGTAGAGCAGTACAGCAGGCCCTGCTCATGGTGTGGCCACGCCTATTATCTAACATTGGTTTGTTTCAACCTGCTTACTGCATTAACCTGCTTGCTGTCTGATAATATATAAGGCCTTTGGTCTTACATCGCCTTGTCTGGCCTTTACATTCCTTTACGTCTAGCCACGGCCTTAGCCCGCGGCCAGACAAGGTAATGTAAAGGAAAATGAGAGACTAAAAAATAACAGACCTTATCAGGAATCGAACCCGGGACCCCTGGCGTAGAAGCCAGTGGTCCTAACCACTACATTATGGGCCGGCCATCTACAGCAAATCGGTTGTAGCCGAATTTAATGTTTTTACGAAAACAATTTACAAAAATTTGTTTTTTATGCTTGAATGGTACTAATAATATACAAAATTACATTATTGTGTAACAAGAGCCAAGGTAACGAGAGCAGGGTAAAATATTTGATACATTATGATAAAACGTATTTCAATCATTGCATATAACCTACTTTATTTAAAGGTTAGTTTTCTACAAACATATTCTACCATTTTCTGACGTTATTAACATTTGCTACATAATGTAAAACGTACACTACGCAATAGTACTGAATCCAATAGTTGAATGCAGTCTTTATAGGTATCCTACTGCTCTTTAGTAAATTATTTACGAAGAGTTTCTCAGTTGAATTCAAAAATCACGTGAAATCAAAGAAACTTAAATGGAAATTACTGGAAACGTCACTACAGAAAACGTCTGCCGGGAAGGGTTTATCTTTTGTGTAAAGTTCTTTTGAACTTAGCCTTTTAAAACGTTGTTTTACAAAGTTAAATGTAAGTTGCTAAGTGCATTTTAACAGTAGAAACTCTTTTACAGTACACTAAATACAATGCATGAGAAGAACGTTTACATAAAGAAAATAATGTACAAAGAAGTTAAAATAATATTCTACGCTAAATTCAATTTTCTAAAATTTTTGTAATCATTAATTGTGATTTTTGTAATTATTAATTCTGTAAATTTCGATGGAATGGTTTCTAATACAAAAATAGTTTCGGACCGGCCCAATCAGTAATCTGATAGAAATTTACTATTGATAGGTAGGTAGAACATTTCTAACATCGGTGAAGCAAACAACTTTGTTTGGTGATCGGCTGACAGTCTCACATGAACAAGTTTCACTGGAAGTCGTTGTTCAAATTCGCGTCTCTTCTTTTTTCTGTAGGCGCCGTGTCTGTTGAAATTCTTGGGGAGGCTGTTCTGTCGTAGAAAAAAAGTTTTTTTAAGATCGCAGCCTTTATATATGCATGTTAGCGCAAAAGTGTATAAAAATAGTTGTAGACAATTTAAAAATCTTCAACTTTTTTCGAACATTATTTTTATAACGCTTTGTTTAGCGGTAATTATAGATGGGAGCTCACTTGCTTGCTAGCGTAAGGAATTCGGTTGGAGAGGATTGTTTGTACGATTCCCCTCCTCCTATAACCTAGGAATAGTAATAATACCATCAGTATGTGTTGTTCTAAAAATATTAGTCATAAACCATTTCGAATAATACTGTAGTACCAAAATATTTTATTAGATTTTAAACTAATAATATTCTAAAGTATTTTGTTAGTATACTAAAAGTTTATTATAATGCCCTAATAAAGTAAAAAAATGTATTAGTTTTTATTATTTTACTACCGAGTGTTATATTTTATAACAGTTTTTTCATAAATAGGCCGCGTATAACACAATATTAGATTACATACCACAACTAGATTAATAACTTCACGAGCCGCAAGCGTAATTAACACCACTACAGTGAACGGTCTCACAGTCACAACTGACTAATATGAAGAGTAAATGTCTTCAGAAAGTACAGTACACACGTCGCCATGTGGGTTTAAAGCAACCGTTGCTATGACAACATTACGTCTCACTGTCACCAGTCCCCCTTGCCCTTCATCCCGCACTAGCAAACAAGTTAGCTCCCAACTATAGTGATTTTCTGTTTTTTTTTTTTTTTTTTATGAAAATCTGTTAAAATAATCGATTTTTTTTTAAATTTCGGCCGTACTTTTTTGTAGCACATAGATTACTTATAGAACTTATAGAAAATTAAAAGATCTACAACTTTTGCTTTTAGCATTTTTCTCTACAGAGCCTAGTTTACCGTGAAAGAGTTATTTTCCATATTATTAAGCCAAACTGAGGTTAATTTTCATTTTGCGTTTTTCACTTATGATTAAAATAACGTTATGTTTTTTGAGGTTAGTTTTTTATTTATTTCTAATGTATTATTACTATGTTAAGTTATACCTATTGCTCATTATTTACATTAGCAAGAGAAAATCGTGTGAGTGTTTTACACTAGATTTTTATTTATTATTTTAGTTAATCTCATGCTCTATTGATAGGCCTGGCGCCCAACAGTTTATTCATTTTATAATTCAAGTATGCAAACTGAACATTTTAACGTTGGCGCAACTGAGATCATTTAATGCGCAAACACACTTTGTATAAGGCTTCTACTGTATATTTTACAAACTACAGTACTCTGAATAATAGTATTTTACAGAAGTCTGCAAAAACAAATACCAAAATGAAGTCAGAAAACATTTTGTCATATTAAACTAAGTTAAAAAGTTTAATAGTACAACATGTAATGAAGATATAATTCATTGTATCATTAGAAAACTACACACAAAAATAATAATACATTTTAACGTGACGATTCATGGAATAAAACAATTGTACTTTATATCTGAGGTTTTCTACTCTGTTCTCTTCTTTCTTTCCAGTTTTTTCTTTTTGTAATTCTCAACAATGGTTCCGCAAAGAATAATGGAACAAACTCATAAAATATTTAAATTGCATTTAGATAAAAAAATGGAATAAAGAAACTTATTTTATAAAGAATATTTTAATCTAAAGTAAGAGGAAAGTTCTACAACGCTTAGTAGGACGCAAACTTGTATGACCTAATATAGCATTTTCTTTTAAAGAACACAATATTTAATCGCTTTTAGAAAAAAGACCAAAGAGAAACGTGCACGAAAATAGGTTAATATTATTTAAATTTCTTAAATAAACTTTTAGTATCTTTACCATTTACTTAGCAATTTAAAATGCAATGTCATTTGAATGTAAGTATTGCACATTAAGAATCGCTCGAAGTATTAACTAAGTACAAATTCTACGAATAGAAATGTTAATGGTTAAAAGCACCTTTATTACGTATTTATTGTATAAATCGTTAGGTACTAAAAACTATTACATGAATTTTATTTCTAAAACGACACACGAACAATATATTTAGGATTATTAGATTTAGGATAGGATTTTAGACAAAGTCGACGATTTAATTAAAATAAAGTCCTCATCTCGAAAAACCTATAAACGGAAATTATGAACGTCTTAAAAGAGTGCAATGCTTACAATTTTCTATAAAATGAAGAAACTGTTGTGTCAATAAAAATTGAATATTTCACTTATAAGTAAACAATAATTTAGCAACTAAACTTTACACAGCAACAAAGACTTAACGTTTTAAGTAAAACGATCTTAAAATCTTAAATCTATTTTTAAACATATACGACGTGATGTTCCACCTTTAGTGATTATTAGAATCACATAATATACTACTACTCGGCTGAAACTTTTAAAAGATAAAGATTGAAAAATGAATGTCAGGTTTATGTTACTTTGCTTTTCTTTAATTCCAGACGGATAATTGGTAATTATTCTTGATTATACTCTGTATGATATTAAATTAATATAATTCACTTTGATAACTTGAATTGATTAATCTAGGTCTTTGGCCGTTCTTATATAACAAAACACAAATTCACTGTTCGACTTCTACGACTTAAGTCAACTATAAAAAAGTTATTCTTCTTAAAAATTAACATTTTAAACAATGAACATTTAAAGTGCACAAATCGATATTAAATCAAACAATTATAAATGAAAAATTATTTTTAAATAAATAAATAATTAATGAACTGTCACCGTCGCCCCCTTTGATTAGGTACTGTGCTGCCGGCTATCAAAGCTTCCGACGTAGCGACAGAGGAAGCCGCCAACAGTTCCGAGAGGGGTGGTAGGCTTGTGGCGGCGTACCGAGAGAGGCCTTTGTCATCAAGGCCTAGACCAATAACCGCTCTCTACCGCAGTGCTCTCGGTAACTTTATAAAGAGCGCTACACTGAGCCAAGAAGATTCAATTTCGATCCAGACAGCAGACAAGACATCTTCCATCGGCACACGGCTACCGGACTCCAGCGAATACTGATCGTTGACCCCACAAGAGAGAAGATGATGCTTCCACTCGCCGACCCGTCACCGTAAGCCGTCGACCGGACCGTCATCGCCCGCTGACGCGAGCAATGCCCACAGCAGTCCCTCGACCGAGCCTTACGCCCCCCCCCCCGGACCCGATGAAGCAGCCATTGACGCACTTCTGCGAGGGAAGAAGATGTCGTCTCCGCTGGACGACGACACGCCGTGTCACCCAGCTCCTCGGCTGCCACGACGACTACGATCGATGCTTCCCATCAAGATGACTACCTCTCAAACGGCCCTTTTCAGGGCCACCAAAATGTAAAGATTTCAACTCGCCACTTAATGTCGCGATCCGGTGACAGAACGAACTTTTAATTAATAAAATGTAGCCTAATTTGGTTAGAGTATAATTTAATTAAAAATAAATCATTCAACGCTCGCATATTATGTATCACTACAATTTCCTAATATCGTTTTTTTATTAAATAACACAAAAACGAACTTGTAAATTGAATTTCGACAAAAATTTTTAAGGTAAAAATTACTCCAAACGTAGTATTTTTAGTTCGTTTGAAGTCACATCAACATGTTGGTCATGAGCTTCTACTTTGGGCAAAGGAACGGTTAGTTTGAATGTGCAATAATTTTTCACACCTAGTCAAGAATCGAACCTGGGATCTTCCGCTTTTCAACATAGCTTGCTAATCCAGGCGGTGGTTACAGGACTACAAGCGTCAGCTCAAGCGAGCTAACACTTGCTGGAACTAGTACTGATTTCTTAAACTCTGAATTGGCGTGGTAAGTTTCTCAATTTTGACAAACGCCAATTAGAACGTGCTGGAGCTTGAAGTTTATAGACAAAGTCGGCTGAGTTTGATTTACTGGTGCGTGCTGTTTAACTTTTAGTGGAATTTCATACAATACATTTTGTCCTATTATAGTAATTATTTTATTTAACGTTTAATATTTAATCATTACCTATGCAAAACAACCATGGGCTTACATGAGCATCATCCACCAAACAAAAAAAAAATATTTAAAATTTGTTTTAAGTTTAGTAAAATAATTTTAAGTTTAGTTTCTAGGCTATGAATTCTGTCGGTATCTATTTTGAATGTGTAAATTATTATGATTTAAATGTATTATTATATTATTATTTGATGTAAATTGTGTAAGCAAAAGCTAATATATGTGTAGCCTATTTATGTAATTATTTAAGTATTATGTAATGGTAAAATTCGCCCAGTTTTTTTCGTATTTTATATAATAAATACCTAGATTGATTTCGTTTACACAAATAAAATTATATTTTAAACGATAATTTTAAAATAAAAACATCGCTTTACAGAAACATTTATTTCGGCTTAATAAAATGTAGTGAATACAGTCATGAATCGGCTGTCAATCGACGGCGACCATTTCTAATACGTCATCCATAATGGCAGTTCTGTAACCACCGCCCAATGGGATACGGAGGCGGTTAACTTAGTTTTATTGCGACTATTATTATAGACTAAGTTTAACAAGTTGCTTGGCTATTAGAAAGAGCAATGAATCGGAAAATATTATACTGATTAAAACTGAACGAACATTTTTCTAAACTACTAAATCATATCAGTCATAAAGTGCAAAAGTTATGCATTTCTAATGCATTTCTAGGTTTTTTTACGACCATATTCGCAATTTCCAATCCTAGAAATTTTTTAACAGATATTGTTGAAACATTTCAATTTCTCTTTGACAAAAAATTTATTGTTTTTTTGCATTTTTAATGGTTTCTCAAATTTGTATCGAAAACAACATTACATTTTTCTTCACTTATTTTAAGAATCTGTAGCAAAACCCCATCACAATATCTGTAATCCCAGAAAAGCTGAAAATTGCCCAAAAATAAGATAATTTTCCTTCTATCACAAAATGACTATGCAAATATGAATTTTTTTTAATATAAATTAGATAGAAATAATGACATATTCACTGATAAATTTTCAATCGTTTAGGCAGACTTAATCCAAGAGAAATTAATTATTATTTTCTTGATAAACTAATTCACAAACTTTTAACGTTAGAGTTGTAAGATAAGATTATCGTTATCTCCAAATTGCTTAAAAATCTGCCAGGTAAAATAGACATTCATTATAGTTTCATTAAATTTGGTTTAAATTAAAGAAATGTAAATAGCTGTATCATAGTTTTATGTGCATTCCTTCATCAGTACTTAACCTTTTTCTAACGCAATTGGTTTTACAGTGGGTAAGTAAAAATATTCAATAGTAAGTCATTTTTAAATCGCTTACAAAATTATTCAGAGGTATCCTAGATTGGATTAAATGATATTCGTGTTGTAAAATATTTGCTGTAATGTATTTATTCTCAGCCGAATGAATTCCCTTTTTGAGTGAATCCTGCATCATCCAATAAAAGTGGAAAGGGTGTTAACTTTATTACGCCATTTGACTAACAAGCGTCACCCTTTAAAATAGGCATTTTAACAAAAATTATTCGTTTTATATTGATGAAACCACTACACTACTTCGTTCTAATTTATTACGTTTAACCTTTGACGTATCATCAATACATATGTTTTTTTGTTTTTTTTTTATTTGTTAAAAGTAGGCTATATGAAACTTACATATTTTTGGTGCAATTTGAATGTTTTTTATGATTTCTTCTAATAGTAGGCCTATTATTGTTTATGGGCATTGGTAAATGGGTTTTGTAGTGTATATCATTATGTTATGACAATAGCAGATTTTGTATAAGATTTTACATGGTGTGGTCTGCTACCTGCCAAGAGACTGCATTGGCCTTTGTACAATTGTTGATTTTTTTTTCTAGTATATATAACGGAAGCTACGAGTTGGTTGTACTATTATTCTTTTATTCTATTTATGCTGGATTATCTCAAACGAGCTAGTATATATGAATGTAGAACGAGTAACCAGCCTAATTAAAATGAAAAGAATAACTCTTTAAGGGCAATTGTAAAGAACCGCAGAAAACAAGATGATAAAATATCTCAACCAAAATTTGGGACTTGAGAATGCTCAATCAGTGGGTAAAAGAAATTAAAGAAGACACGAAAACTTTGAACAAATGATTTTAAAAAACCAACCTAGAAATTTCTAAAAGCAAAAACAAAAAACTCGCTATTAAACAGACTAAACCAAAACGATATTTTCAGACGAAGGAAGAAAGATCTGAAAGGATACTGGAGGAAATATAAATCTAAAAACTTTAAGTGATTTGACTAGTTAATTTAATCGATAGGATAATCAGAAACTCCTGTTTAGGATATAAGAAGTATTTTCTTTAAAGATTTTTAATATACCAACTTTGAACTTATTAAAAACATAAAAATATTAAAATTAATTCATTGTAAGAATTTAGACGTTTTGTGTTTTTCGATTCGTAATTTATTACAAATTTTTGTTTCGTAATTGAGGTTAACATTATTTTTAATTAATAATTCTGAGTTTATTTTGTCGAATTTAAAACAGTCAGAAATATGCAATGATGGGAGAGGAAGGTGTTAATATTTTATCTGGATTTTTATAAAAGAAATTTTTGCTCTTAAAAGAACATTACATTTATTTTATATTGATAAGCCTACTAGTAGGCTACCGCTAAAGATTATATTATCAAAGCGGTAACTTCCACGTTAGAACTAAATTTATTATGCTGAAAGTGACATTGATAGAGTAGTGTGCAGAATAGCCGACTGTAAACTACTACTGATACGACTCTTGTACGTTCCCACAAAGGAACCTGACATATTATGCTATTGTAAGTCATTCATTTGCATCTAAATTTCTGTTCGTTCAGAATCTTTCGCTTTCTGTCTTTAGTAGACTGTAACTTAATGGCGAAAAGTATTGTAATTGAGCAGAATTTTTAACACCTGGATTTTGATCGATCTTTAAGTGTCATGACCCCTGAAGCCAAAATATTTGTTCCAGGAAGGATGTACTTCTGTATGTATGTGTATTATTTGTACTGTGACAAAATTAAACAACTTTCCAGCTAAAATTTGAAAACTTAATTGTAATTTTTTTAGAATTAGCTGTGTAAACCCAAAATTAACTACTTTTAGGTCTACTTCGGCCAAAAAAATTTCAAAAACGCCTCGAACAATTATTGGTAAATTATATTTACTCATTTACGATACTTACTGGTTTCATTAGGTAGTGTCAATGTATTCCTAGGAAAATGAGGTGACTCTGCTTTTGATCCAAAATCAGTTGCTTGAAAATTACAGCATAATAATTAAATAAATAAATTTTATTGTTAAATTGAATAAAATACATTATACATATATTACAAATAAAAAAAAATGGGTAGTTAATGGGTGTCGTTTGGACGAATAACTCGTAGAAAGATTGATGAACAATTTACAAATGGTTAAGATTTAATTTATTGATCAATTGAATTGTGGATAATAATATTTACTTTAGTAATCTTCTTCTTCTTCTTCCAACCAATGTTAGGCCGCAACCTGTTCCGAACTCACAAACAATATCATCTATCTTCATCTTCTCGTAGATCTACCGCCATCCCTTTTATCTTCTGGAGCATACCAGTGAGCCTACTTAGGTGTCCTGTGATCTGACATCCTTGCCATGTGCTGGGTCCAACTTTGGCGATAATCCTTCATATTTTCGTTCAAGTTGTAAATACTCAATTCTGACCTGATTTCTTAATTCCTTATACTGTCCAAGGGTGTACTAGTACACCCCTTAGTTCTTCGAAGAAATCTCATATCTGCCGTCTGGATTCTCTGCTCTTGGGTTTTTGTTGTTGTCCACGCCTCACTTCCGTACAGAATAACTGGAGCTGCTATAACTTTATAGAACTTAAGTTTTGTGACCTTTCTTGCTCTATTGCCCAAAGTTATGCTTATAGTCCCGCATATCGTCTGGAACTGGCTTAATTTCTGCTCTATATCTAAATCAGAATCAAATCCCACTTTACACCCTGAATAACGAAAGGGAGATACTATCTCTATACCGATATTATCCCCAACTATTTTGAATGAACGGGATATTTGCCCTTAAAAGCCATTATTTTGGTTTTAACAATGGATATTTTTAAGCCAAAATGTTTACACAGTTTGTGTATCACATGGACCGCCCGTTGAAGATCCGTTTATTTAGTAATTGTAGTATAATTTTATCGGTTGTTTTAAAAAGTTATGAAAATATTTTAGTTCCAATGAACCGATAAGAAAGACTCAATATTTTAATTTGCTTAAGCATTTTATTTTCTACGTTCGAGGAGATTGACAGCCGTGGATTAACATGAGCATTTAACTTATCCGTGTAGCCCTACTTTATGCTCCTATCTCTAATCTCTCTTTTACTGTACGTATTTCCAAGTAGAGGTGAAACACGTTATTAGACACATACGAAAGCGCGTTTCATAATAGCTAAAAATACTTTGATTCTAATCTCTGTAATACTTCAATATTAATAAAATATAAATAGAAAAAATATGTCAATTACACCACTGGGTGTAGTTCAGTCATACGTTTCTTGCATAGTCAACTGCATTTTATTGATTTCTGTAGATTGTGTTATTTTAATTCAATGGAAAATAAATGATCAGCTGAATGAAAAAAAGTTCTGTATAATTTTTTTCAAAATTTAGATTTTTAATCTATATTAAATATAGATATAGAAAATTATATTACGAATGATTAACTCTTATTTTTCAATAAACTTAATCTTAATAACACTCATAAATCTAAAAGAACAAAATCTAAAAGAACAAAAGAACAAAATTTTGTGTTCTTTTAGATTCATGAGTGTTTTTAAGATTAAGTTTATTGAGAAATAAGAGTTAATCATCCGTAATATGATTTTGTGTTTTTAATCTTGAAAGGATGATCAAACATTTTTGATCAGGTGAACCGGAATGGAAGATTTAATATTCTCTCCTTTTTGAGTCTTTGATTTTTAATATTGTCGTCGAAAAAATTTGTAGCCAAATGATTAGAATGAATGTATAACTTGTTTTAATATTTTTTACTTCAACTCCTAATTTATTCTCTCACCGTAGGTATGCCGAGGTCACTGTGTAGCACTTCATTAGGCACATACAAAGGTGCACAGCATAGTTGTCGAATTAATATTTAATCATGAGTTAACATACCTTCACTTTTTTACGAAGGGCCCTATTACATCTTCATTCTCTATTTTTCACACCTTCATTCACCTCATCCATTAATTATAAAACGAAAACTACGTCTTTCTCCTTATGAATGAAAAATTGTACATCTTAAGGACCCCAGAAGAAACCTTTTATCACTTATAACCAGACGATTACAAGGAAGCGTTGCTGAGTGCTGCCTTCTTTAAGATATATTCCAACATTTTTATTATATTTACTGAAAGTTTTTGTTTAACTATTTGTTAATAACTCTTTACCGTTAAAAAAAACTGTTAGTGTTTATTCCATATTAAATTATGTACACAACATACAATTTTCTAATCCTATAATTTAAGGAAATACTACTTGGTACAAGGGCAATATAGTCTACTGCTTAATTTTAGGTTTTGTTGTGGATAAATGAATAATGATCATTTGACACTTTCTTCTACCAGAATACACTGCAATATAACAGACAATAGGCTATCTTTTTAAAATAATAAACGTTAACTATCATAATAAACATTTTTATCTTCATCAGTAAAAGATGTTATAATTTTTTTTAAGAATAAACTTTCTACAAAAACACTTTACCTGTATTAAAAAAGTAACGTTCATTCGTTCTCGAAGGTTCAGTGTACAATTTTAGTGGATGTACATGTTACATGAAGGTGTTATAAAAAAACATTATACTGAGGAGTAACACCAAAAAGTAAAGTTTAAAGAACTTTTAATTCCAAAGATTTAAATTACTATGAAGGGGCAATATGTAGATGCCAAAATAAAGAAATCGGACAATTCACAAAAATGTAGGAGCCTTTGAACTTTTCTCAAATTTTTTTCAAAACTATATTTTTTTATATAGAAGCTTTATCCTCTAAGCTCTTTAAGAATTTTCTAATACACAAATAATCTGTAACAAATATTTGTTGTATTTTTTTCCGGTTGAACAATATGAAACAGAAACAATTAAATGGGTAAATTACTAAAAAATTAAATGGGTAAATATAACTATATGTAGCCTACATGGCTACAAACTCAACAACCTCTTCTCCTTTCTGACCCAAAAAAGAGTAAGGGTTGTTAGGAGTACGAGCAGGGTGATGACAACCACTTATTTTATCACTAAGGATTTATTTATCAACATGCCTTACTATCTCATTCGATGATAGTGACTGATCAATATCATAACTCAATTCTACAGTCTACGTAGCAGTTCTGTCAAGGAAAGACCCGAAACGAAACTTAAAATATTATTTTTGCATCATGATAACGCACGACTCTATATTTTCATTACTGCAACTGACTTTTCTACCCTAGTTACTATCCAAAGTTTATTTTCTCCTTAACAGTTTAGTTATTCAAGTAGCAATGATTTTTTTTTCTGAAAAGTGATTTTCTACCGGCTTTCAAGAATTATTATAAAATAAAAAATCGATGTAAGTACTGATGAATTAACTCGATCAACACAAAGAAAAGTTTGAACACCTAAGACAAAAAATAATAGATGGGCGACCAACCCCGCTAAACTTGCACCACCATCAACTATACCGGTGGGCAAATGCTTTCAAATGAAATAAAAAATAATAAATAAATTTGGCGCAAGGTCCATCAGCAGAGCATGAGAAAGATAAATAATTAAAACTATATATTTCCTCGCTTTAAACTTAATATTTAATGAATACTAATACGAAACTACTAACAAAATAATGCTTAACCTATTTAAAAATATATCCAACCTTTTTTCTGCCGCGACTTTAATACAAAAACAAAAATAACAAACCCTTAATAAATACGAAATGAATTTTCCTCCAATTGCATATGTCTCCCTTTTCTTCTTCTTCTCCTCGCTCTCCCGGTCATTCCTCATTCTCCTGATCATTTCTTCAAATGCTGCTCCTTCTTAACTAACTGTTTCACTCTTCAGTCCCAAGGGAACTGATTTTAATTTCCTGGATCCGAACTAGGACACCTCTGGTTTACAAGCCTCCCTCTCCCACCAACCGTTTAACCAACCTGGAGGGCCAACGGGAAGGAGAACCATCCCAGTGATTAGCTGTAAGTTGGTAGGTAGAAGAAAGGCTCAAAAACACAAAGGGATAAAATTATACCCGTCTGAAGAATACCAGATGATTGACCATTGGCTATATTTATAACCTGTTGTCTAACTACTATTCTAATGTAACGTGTTCTAAAAATTGGGTTTTTTCCTTACAATATTTATTTGTTTTTTACCTTAACAATGGAAGATATGGCAATTAAGAATTACCATAACTTCCATTGTTTGTACAATTGTATTTTTCCAACGGTACAGACTCTTTGCTAATCTTCAAGCAGTGAGTGTACGTTTAAGTTTAAAAAGTAAAGTACGTTGTAATCATTAATACTATACCCAAAAGTCATAAATTTTCATTGTCAATAAAATAAATGACCCAACATGGAGTGGATTAATTGTACCGACGGTTTTACTGAAAATCGCAAACAGCCGCTGAAGTAGTCGTTGGGCAAAAAATGTGCTGTTGCATCAAAAAATTAAGAATTTTTATTTCTCTAACTTCTGTTATGTACAATTTGACCCAGTGATTTCAGAACAAGTGATTTATACAAGATTACAACAACTAGGTTTTGTTTTTTTTTGGTTTAACAAAACGACCGATTGTTCTGCAAATACTGCTAATGCAGACGGTGAAGGATGAAATGAGTTTTTGTAACGTATTAAAATATGCCGTGCCTGAATGAGATTCGAACCCAAGACCACATGATGAGAGGCGAGCACGTTACCAACCACGCCAATGTGGTCGGCGTGATTTAGGTAGGCATAACGATTAGGTAGGCATAACGGCTAAATTCAAAGTCTGTTGAAGAAAATCAAAGGCAAAAATTGTAGAATTTTTCATTAACTTTTACTATGTGCACTAAAGCAATCGTTTTAAAGTAGAATTCTTTACAGATTTTTCCAGGACAAAACCTTAAATAATTTATCACTCAATTTTACTTATACCACCTTCACGATCTTAGTTATGGTAGCAGCAAAGGAAGACAATTTTTAAAAAAAATCGTTATAGCCTTTTTTTGAAAAATTGTTCAATGTTTTTGATATTTTTATTTTTATTCGCTCTTAGCTACGGCGCTTTAAAGCTAATTCTAAAAATCCCTCTGGGTTTGGTTGAAGAAAACTTTGGTTTTAAATTTTAGCTCAATTTCTTCCGTGGTTTAAGCTCTTGATTAAAATAGCACCCATCCTTCTATTAGGCTACGTTCAGAAGGGCATTAAACGCAAAAATCACTTAAAATTTGGCTATCAATAATGTTGCCCCATCCAGATACATTCTCCATCTGAGGAGCAAACATTCAAAACGTGTTTTGTCACAAAAAATAAAAACCTGAGTTAAACATGCAGTCTTATTCATTTTACTTTCTGGAATTGACCTAAACTTATGTTTCCAACCGATAAAAAATTATCTCTTGTTAATTAGACAATGAAAATCATTCTTTCATTCAAAAATTGTTTTGTCCATGATTCTTTTATGTTCAAAAAGTATTTTTCCCTACAATCAATCACAGTGTTGACAGACTCTTCTCCCGCCCCCCCACACAAGTTTTTGATTGATCCTATTTTTAATGGTAGAACAATTTGAGTACTTCAAGAAATTTTGGCTAGTGAAAGAATGTTTTGATGGAATTCGCCAATGATGAAGAAATTTGCGAATGTTTAGAAGAAGTTGCTGTAATAATTTAAAATTAAAATTAATATTATGGTTAAATAGGTTTGAAACTTATTTACAAGGCTTTTAATGTCATACAACTATCATGTGGCCGCCTAGGTAGCATAGTGGTAAGCGCTTTAGCCTACTACATGGAGGTAACGGGTTCGATTCCCGGCCAGGGTCTGGAAATTTTTACGTCAAATCCCACAGCAATAATCATATAATCCACCGTAGTCGCTAATAACCAAGCAGTTGATGCCACTTTAAATAAAATAATTAATAAAAAAAACTATCACATGAAGTAACAAATTTAAGTAGTTTACACAGATGAAGTTATTTTTCGCATTTTGCCAAAATTAGCAAACGTGTGACAAAACATGTTCTGAAAATTTGCTCCTTATCTACTCTCTACAGTAGACCACATTTAGGCTAAATAAAGCGCGAGAAAGTAAATATACAATGTAACTTGAATTCAATAGACCCAAAGAAAATGAATGTAAAAAAAATCTGGTGTGTGAAACACTCACACAACTTTCTCTTGCCAATGCAAATAATTAACAATATAACCTAACATTAGTAATAAAACATTCGAAATAAACAAAAAACTAACCTCAATAAACATAACCTAATTTTCATCATGAGTGAAAGATGCAAACTGAAAATCCACCTCAGTTAGGTTTCAAAATACGAAAAATCACTCTTTCTCGCTAAACTAGGTTCTGTAGAGAAAAATTCTCATAAACAAAAGTTATAGATCCTTTAATTCCCTATAAGTTTGATTACATAATCTTTTGTCGTAAAATGCATCCTAAGACTGAAATTTTAAAAAAACATTTTTTTACAGATTTTCATGAAAAAAAACAAAAAATTGCCTACCGCTAAACTAAGCGCTATACAAAATAAGTTTTAAATAAAAGTTGTAAGTTTTTAAATGTTCCCTAACTTTAATTATACACTTTTGTGCTAACATGCATATTAAGGTCGCAATCTTAAAATAATTATTTTTTTCTATGAGATCACAGCCTTCCCAAAAATTTCAGCAGACATGGCGCCTACCCTATCTTGCATAGAATAAAAAATATAGTAAATGAAGCGATTTTTAAAAAATCGTAGGAGCAGTTTTTGAGAAAATCGCAAAAAAGTGAAAAATGACACGAATAAACTACTACTTCCGGTAGACCGATTTTGATGAAAATGTTCGTGTCAGGTCCTCTAGGAGGTCCTAATTTAAGTTTCAAGTTTCAACTTCGTACGATGCTCCATTCTTGAGATATTTTGTTCACACATACACACACACACACACACACACACACACACACCAATCGCTAAAAATATGTTTTATGGGTTCAGGGGGTTTTAAAACGTGTAGATCCGGTTAAACCTCGATTTCGAAAAATCGACATGAAAAACAATACTTTCCTTTCTATGTATTCATATACGCAAGAGAAAGTAAAAAAGTTAAAACCCTTGTGTAACATAAAATTTTGTGGTTAAACCGACATTGGTAGTAAATATATCTGAATGTATTAAAACAGAATCTGGTCAACCAAATTGGTAAATGGTGATTACCAATACCTATGTTGTTAAACGAAGATGTGTTTAATTTGGTCCACCGATATGGATCAATTAGTGTTCTATCTCATTCACAGACGGAAGTGAGATTACCTCATTCCCTCAAATCTCTTATACACCTGGCGCAGTATTCGGTTTCCATGAATCTAATGCGGTAATTCTGCAATATGTTATGTATTGCTTGGCCTAAATGTAATACTATCAATAGAAACCAGAGCTTGTACTAAATGTAAAGTAATATTATAAATTCATATCATTACTAATGTAAAACTGGAATTACAGCATTGTATGTAGCTGGACAATACTAAGTGCTAAGTAGCTGTTAAAAGAGAGTATTAAGTAAAAAAAAAAAATTTCAGGAGACGCATTTTTTTTAATAACTTTTTTCAAAAAAAAACATTTGAATTTAATACCAGTAAATATTCGATTTACTATTTAGTATTAGCCAACCTGCCGGGTTGGTCTAGGGGTATCGTTGTCGCCGCTAGTCAGCTGTTTAACAGCTGATTTTTGGAGACGAAGGTTCCTGATTCAAGTCCTAGTACAGATAGTTACTTTTATACGGATTTGAATTTTAGACAGTCGTTACCGGTGTACTTTGATAGTTGGGTTTAAATTACCCATTCCTCTCAGGAATGGCCTGAATCTGTTCAAGACTACACCTGATTTACACGTCATACATATCATCCTCATCTCATTGGGTCCATTGGGTTGCTTATTGTTCTAAATTAAACAGATTGCTACGTACACACATTAGGAATAAAAAACAAACAAAATTCAGTATTAGCCAATAAACGTTAAGTTAATTAAGTATTGTTTGAAAAAAAATAATCAATAGGTATATAATATGTTATTGCCAAATCTTCCAAAAATGTTTATTTCTTGAAAATCTTACAATCTCTTTACCAAACACTCTAGTAAAATTTTACAGAGAAGTTCTACATAGGCTTACTTGGTCACTAATTATTAAAAATTGGATTTTTAAAAATTATTAAGAGATAAATGACGTAGAAAATTAAAAAATTAATTTAAATTATATAACATATTGTTTATTTAAATTTAAGGTGAAGTATTAAATTTTTTGGTAAAATTATGAAAACTTTCTTGCTACTACCATAAACTGTGCGAAGAAGAATCTAAGTACTAGAACAGAGATTCTTTAGGCATAGAATATCATTGAAGTTGTGAAAACAGAGATTTTTAGTAGTCAGAAGATACAAGATTGACGGATAAGATCTTTTTTATACTGAAATTGTACAATTGAACAAGCCGGACATACAGCATTTTCAGAAAATTATGGATTCTTAATAACCTACAACGCACTTTGTGATAACTTGTTCCGCGTTAAATAGTACCGCGATCTCTAATTTTTTAAATCTGGGAGTTGATCTAAGAAGTTTCGACATATTTATATCTAATGGGTAAATAAAATGACAATTTTCAACTCCCCGTACAACCCCCAATAATAGTAGTTGGTCAATTTTTAACTTTTTTCTGGTCAGTTTTTTTGTGCCTAATTAGACGGTTCTACGAGATCTAAATGTTTAATAAACTTTTGTAGCAATTTTAAGCCGCTTTTCCATGAAATTTTCTGAATAATACTCCGCAATAATATGTTTTATGGTAATACTGAAAAAATAAGTCGAAAGGAATAATTCTAACACCTTGGGGAACAAATAAAACAATCAATTAATTGTAATAAGACTGGTTTATAAAATAAAACATAAAAATATAACTTAGATAGTTCGTTTATAAAAGCAGGAAGTGTAAGGAAGCGGAAGTAATTCAGCGGAATGAGACTAATTGTAGCGGCTGACTACAGAAGCAGAAAATAAAATTTCTTTATCAGAAATAGTTACTAAAACCAAAAGATTAAATTTAAAAGAAAAAAAAGCAACAAGAAGATGGATTTTCAACGAAATAGTCCTCCGTCAAAATATAATAAAACTTACATAAATAAAATGACGAACACTAAAATAAAAATTAAAGTAAAAA
Organism: Catonia carolina; assembly: GCA_035578175.1. Taxonomy (NCBI): domain Eukaryota; kingdom Metazoa; phylum Arthropoda; class Insecta; order Hemiptera; family Achilidae; genus Catonia; species Catonia carolina. The sequence continues at coordinate 178,088,562 of JAQMRL010000001.1, forward strand.
GACATTCTAATAGATTTTAAAAACTACCTTTAGTAAAAAGCTAATGTACTAATTACTTTATTCAGATGAATATACGGAACCGAAAGATTACGGAGTATTTATTCCTTAGGAAAATATCATAAAATATTTGTTCAAAGAGAGCAGAGCCAGATATGTTTTCCAGTATCACGATAACGAACGCACCAGAAAGGATGCAGTGAATAAATCAGTACCAAAAGAAAGAAGGAAAAGAAAAAACTCTCATGAGAGTCGTGGATGAAGATTAGCTGTCTAGAAACTCCGAAGAGAATAAAGTTTCAGATTAGATTCATCTATGGTATTAATCTAAATAAAAAAACAACCTATGACTGGCCGTCTCCGTAGCTTAGCGGTTAATGTAGCTTGACTACAAAGATAAAGGTTCCCGGTTCGGTTATCAGCTAGGGTTTGGAGATTATAACTTGTTAAAACCGGCCTTCTCATAACCCAAAGATTATTTTTTAACAAAGTATAATTCTTTTGCAATCAGTTTTTTTTAATTTAATGATAAACTTTAAGTAACGATGATAAAAATCTGAATAACAACTTTTATAGAATGAAAATATAAAACACATTCAGTAGTTTGTTTTAAAAAAAACTAAACTGAGAAAAAATTAAACTAAACTTGACTGAACTGTGTATTAATATCTTGAACAAGAAGTAGTTAAAGCTGAAGATGACGATGAGCTTGGCGGAGATGATAATGATGCCGATTATGAGTGACAATGATTAGTAGTAGAAATAGAAAAAAATATTATGTAAGTTAAAAAAAATAAATCTAATAACTCATTTAACCCAAATTAGTCATTAAAAAGTTTTAAAAACGGTGTAAATTTGTAATACACAACAATATAGCAAAGTGACAATTATTCGAGGTAAGAAATATGATAAGAAATTAACCCTCGATCAAAATTGAACCTCCGTTCCAAAACTTTAATGTACAAAACCCTTTTGAGACCAATCTGGACTTATGTCCAGCTCTTTGGAGTAACGGCAGAGAGTAATTTAAAGTCGATCCAGGCGTTTGAATTTTAATTCTTAAGACTTGCTTCTGGCCTTTTTTTATGTAAGCAATAAAACCCTCCACGACGATTTCAAAATTCCGACAGCAAAGGAGCTAACCGCGTCCTTGTATAGTAAATTTCACAAACGACTAGATGATCATCCAAACCAACTAACCCGTGATCTAGCTACAAGGAACTTCCCACCTTTGCAACGTCTTAAGCGAAAATGGAGTAGAGACCTCTTGGTCTGAATAACGGACAATACCCGTAGTTATAAACGGAAAATGTTCCACTGGGTCCCTCTTCTCCTTAAAGTGAAATTACCCACCGCCATTCAAATATCATATACGGAAATTGTGCAGCTCATTGTATAGTACCGAAATAAAATTAAAGACAAAAAAGAAATATGGAGTTCACCTTTTAGGTTTTAAAGAGCTAGACTGCATTGTACGCTGCGAGCGGGTCCTGGATTGGATTCCTAGCTACATTCTAGATATTATTATAAATTTTGGCCGGCCCGTGGTGTAGTGGTCAGCGCAACTGGCTACTATGCCGGGGTCCCGGGTTCGATTCCCGTTCAGTTCTGGCATTTTTTTTCATCTGTAAACCACCACATATCGTTACCTACGCACAAGCCCAAGGCTTATGTAGGCATCATCACTCGATAAAAAAAATTAAAACCCAACGTTTTTGAACCGTTTCCCATAGTAGTCAAAAATAACCAAAGCAGTTGATTATGTAACGTTGAAAAATGAAAGAAATTGAAAATGCATGAAATTGTTTTTTAATGAAATGAAAAACTTGAAGTAAATAAATAAAAATTGACGTTACATAAATTGAATTGATTTTTTTTTTGAAATTGTTTTATAACTATTGATGGCCCTAAGTATAATTCTAATAGTGTTAATGAATTTACTGGTATAAAATATTGCAAAGTATGTTAATCTGAAAATATTTATGTTTATTTAATAATATTTAATGAGCTCAATTATAAATTAAGAGTTTATAGTTACGACTTATTCTTGACTTCTAGCAGTCTTCTAGTTTACTTCTTGTCCATCCTTCGATGGGGAATCAAATGGGGCATCGATGCATTGTTGCAATCGGTTTTATAGTATTTAAAAAATTCCTTTAAATTTCATCTGCTTATTTTAAAATTATCAAATTGTTGCAGTTTGTTCTATAAAATAAATCTTAAATAAATAATTAAAATAAATCTTGATGTGTATTTTCTTTTAATTCTTTGTTAATTGGTTCAAATTACTAATTTAAAATTATACTTTCTTTTGTTTTCTTGCGTCATCTTTAATCGAATTTGGATATTTGACTTCTGGAATAACTATTAATAATTTGATATTTTCTTCTTACAATATAGCTTGATATAGGTATATATATTTAGTTGTTTTTTTTTGATTTAGAATAATTTTAATTTAATTAGAAATTATTTATTTTGATGATTAATTAAAATTATTTAAAATTATTTCTTTTAATTTTTTAACAATTGGCTTATTAAGCTTGATCTTAGATCAAGGATATTCTGGAGCATAGACTGTTATTCTACAATTAGACTTTAAATAAACTAGAAAAAATAAAGATAAATACGGTAAATGTAGACAAAATTTTTCATTTTTATAAAATGGTATTGTAACAAAATAAAAATAAGTAACCAGTCATTATAGATCACTGATATTGAATAGCTCTTAAATCAAGAAACTAACAAAGAAGCAAGAGTAAACATGTTAAAATCAACTTGGTTTATCCATAAAATACCATTAAATACAACAATTCATTGTTCTTCAAAAAGAAAAGTAAAAAGGAGAGAAAGATAAAGTGATAAGTTAAAATTCGGAAGAAACAAAAAGTTTTTATCGCAAATAACTTTACAGGAACGTCGAAATAGTTATTTTGAATGATAAAAGAGTTAAGAATACGTAATGCTATTTTGAACGCTCCAAAAAGAGAGTCACGAAACAAGTAGGTATTACATGGATTTGGCAGACCTAATGAAATGTTTATACAGCCTACGGAATCCCTTTGGACCATCCCTTAACCTTGGTTCAAGGGGCTAATTCCACAAACCAGAATGTTTTCTTTTTACCTAAGTCAGAGTGGTAGAGAAAACCAAATAAAACTGTGTTATATTATGAACAGAGTGAACTTTTCTTTTAATATTAAAATGTAAATTCCTGGTTTGTTACAGGTAGTTTTAATAATTTACGAGGACAATAGTCAATAAATTATGAGATTAGTGACTGGAAAAATAGTTAAAAGGTTTCCTGGTAAAATCATGAAAAATAACCACATTTTGTATTTTAAATAACTTAAATCTCTATTTTTTTTAACAAAACCAATCCATAAATTAAAAATAATAATTGTTAATAAAAATATAACAAACAGGTATAACGCAATAAAAAATAATATTTATAATTTAAAATATTTTTCTAGACGAATAAAACTGCAACATATGTTTTATGTTTTTAATTCAGGATAATTGGAATGTTTAATTTGTTGTATATGAAAGAAACTACACTGCTCCCTGCAGTTTTATATTGTTAAACTTTTAGCAAAAATTTATATACGAAGCTAGAACACTTCTAATTGAATCTCGTAATTCACCAGCCAAAGTTATCTGTAGGAGCCGCTTTTCACAAAAGTTTTCTACTTACCAGTGAACAGAAATATTATGCAGTCTGTTTTAAAACGTTTTTTTTTTATTTTAAATTTCTTAACAAAATTAAGACACTCAACATGAACACAAAGAAATGTGAAATAAAGAAAAAACTCTGTAAAGCGACGTCGTCGTTTTTTATTTCAACTAGAATTTTTGGTCTTGATAAAAGAAAGTAAATTAATTGCGTTAAGTTCAGCCAATTACTTTGGTTTACTTGATTTAAGTAGACATGAATTGGTTGGATGAACCGATCTCTAATTGTACAGTCTGATTAAGCATTCCTTTCTAAAGTATAGAGATAAAAACAGAAATTATGCTAATAACGAAATACCAATTTAAAATTTATTTCACGGAAGTAAAAAATAAATAAAAATACATTAACTGAAGTATTTTCAGGATTATTAACTTTCATTTTCGTTAATGTATTTAATCGGTGAAAACAAGGGTTTTTGAGTTCAGGGAAGCTGAAAACCTGTATTTTAAAAAACCGTTAAAACCAATAATCTTCTTCGTTTAAATGTATTTATGGCTGCTTCTGTAGCGTAGTGTTTGCGCGCTAGCATTCCACTTGGAGTTCCCGGGTTCGATTCCAGGCTAGGATCAGGGTAGTTTAACACATTAAAATCCACCGTTACAGTACCAAAACTTACAGTGTAATCGCTAATGACCAAGCTGACGATGCGACTTAAAAAATTATAAAAATATATGTTTATTAAAAATTTAAAAAAAATGTATTTAATAGTTATTATTGTATGGAAATGTAAAACTATTTTGTAAAAATATTTAATTGATTAAACTGATATTGTGTAAATTTTTATATATAGCTATTATTGTATGGAAATGTAAAAATATTTTGTAAAAATATTTAATTGTTTTAACTGATATTGTGTAAATTTTTAGAACATACCTTTTATATTGGCTTTTATTTTTATTAGTAATTGTAATTTAGAGACAAATTCACTCAGGAACTCTGATTTTCTGGCTTAAATTTGAATAGGGTTGTGTTTGTACATGGATTATTGTCAGTTGGTGAGTCTCTGTTTCCTCGCCCAACCAGTGTTACTTATTTCATTTAGCTGCTAACACACCAGCTGACTAATCTATGAAAATTCATTCATTCAGAGATGATAATAGTGGAATTAGAATGGAGGCAACAATACACAAGCGGCTGCGTTTACATATGCAATCTATTTGTAGTACATACTTCCTGGGTGGGATGACATCACTAAGTTATTCTATGGTAAAATGCATGTGAAACGTTGTGCTGGCAGTCAGTCGATTACGGTAATATTATTACCGCAGTCATTGGTTGGAACGTGAATTGCGTACTCTCAACACTCAATGGATCAGTAGTAGGGCCTACATGAACGTAGCTTGGAAGCCAAAAAAATAAATCTCTTTTCTTCTTCTTCTTCTTCTTCTTCTTCTTCTTCTCACAATCGAGAATTAGGCTTCCGCCTGTTCGACTCACAATAGCGACGAACTATTGAATTATTGCCATCGTTTGCGTGGCAAACATTTCCAACCTTCCAACATCTCTCCCCCTCCGGTCTGTATTGCAAAACATTGAGGGGGATCCTTCCCTCAGGCATTCTCTCTACGTGCTCCCTCCATCGATTTCGATAATCTGCAATCTTCCCATTCAGGTTGTAAAGATCCAGTTCCGTTCTCATGTCCTCATTTCTTAGTTGGTCCCTACGATTGTAACCCTTTGTTATTCACAGGAACCACATCTCTGCCGCCTGTACTCTACTCTCCTGTGTCTGGTGTTAATCCACGATTCACTTCCATAGAGTAGGACTGGAGCAGCCATCACCTTGTAAAATTTTATATAAGTTTTTTTCTTGTGTTCCTGCCTAAGGATCTGCTAATATTTCCGCACCCTGCTTGGAATTTGCCAACTTTCTTCTATATATCCAAATGTTGATCAAACCCGATATCACAATCTAAATAATTGCACTGTGATACTTGTTCGAGCACTGGATCATCTACCACAATTTAAGACCTGGTAGGATATTTATCAGTAAACGCCATTACCTTTGACTTTTTTACGGAAACGTTGAAATTATATTTATTGACATAAACGCCATTGTTCACCCTAATTCCCGAACTAACCTTGTTTTCCTTCCTAAACTAATAAAATCGCCATTGTTCACCCTAATTCCCGAACTAACCTTGTTTTCCTTCCTAAACTAATAAAATCTTAAAATAACCTCAAAATTATTCACAGAACTACAGAGCATATTATCGAGTAGACTATATTAATTACTCGGGTCTGGAAGATTTTGACCCTTTCAAACACTTAAATATATATTAGTAGTTACTGTTCCTTGCCCACCGTGACTGATTAAAACCAACTGGTTGTAGCGACACTTATGTGTAATAAGTCTAATTGTAAAAAATATCGTAGTTCTATCGATAATAAACTTTTACGTTTATTGAAATAAGTCGTCGCCAAAATCAGCTGTTTAACAGCTGATTTTCGGAGACGAAGGTTCCTGGTTCAAATCCTAGTAAAGGTAGTTACTTTTATACGGATTTGAATACTAGACAGTGATTACCGGTGTACTTTGATAGTTGGGGTTTAATTAACCATACTATCTCAGGAATGGTTGGCCTGGGTTTGTACAAGTCTACACCTCATTTACACGTCATACACATTATCCTCATCTCATTGGGTCATGGGGTTGCTTATTGTTCTAAATTGAACAGATTGTAACGTACACAAATTAGGAATAAAAAAAAAGTTTATTATGGGTCACAAGTAGTTTTTTATATACCTCATTTGTCACAGTAGGCCCCTACACTACAAACTTTTCTATTAACTAAACTCTCTTGTTATTTTACTATACATAAAAAAGCTGACTGACATAAAATTTCATTACATATTAAAAAAGTAAAAGTAAGTCAATTGTAGCAAACAAGTGAAATTTAAATGAAAATTATGTTTACATGATAATTCACGACTTTATCACAAACCTTTCTTACTTTATGAATGCAATAATTTCAACTGTGTCAGACCACAAGCAGCCATGCATGTGTTTTAATTAGTGCTAATGGCTTGTACTGTCGTGTGTGAAGAAGACACCCAGTACCAACCCTCAGGCCATGCTTTCATAACAGGTCTCATTCCAACATCTGTTTAGTCTTCTACATGGATTGTGAGGTAAGTGTGAATATGAAAGGAGAACTGTATGAATTAGGGGATTAGTATGTCCTATTAATTTAGAGTAGTAGCGAATACATAATTTATTTATCTTTCGTCACCTATCTCAATATGAGAGTCTCTGTGAAGTGTTGCGTTACTGACTTTGGGGGGGGGGGGAGAAGTTTGTTATAAAATCTACCTTCTTTTGACAATTTTTACGTTTTACATAAAAATATTGTAACATCTAAGCCTAGGTTCGTACTGAATCTGGGTTTAATAATTAATAAATATTTAATAATAAATAATAATTTTTTGAAATGCATCCTGCCCACCATTAATATAAATTACAGTATAAATGAAATTTATCTCCTTACCTTTGGTTGCTTTTTAAGTTTAAAAAACTTGCGCGCGCATTTTTCAGAGCATATTATTAAAATTAAAAATTAAAATTCAGAACTGTGTTACCATTCTGTCAATTAGATTTAAACTGGAGTAAATTTCATCCCTACAGTTTTTTATCTACTTATTACAATAGCAGCTTCTTTATTAAAGAAGCTGCGACCATCTGAAGAAGGTGGTACCACCGAAACGCGCGTAACTTTATTAAAATTAAAAAGCAAGCAAAGATAAGGTGATAAATTTAATATATAGTGTAATTTATATTTAATAATAACATTAAAAACTCTGGTGTGAAACACTTACACGACTTTCTCTTGCCAAGCAAATAATTAACAATATAACTTAACATTAGTAATAAAACATTACAAATAAACAAAAAAAACTAATTTTCTTTTAATCATGAGTGAATGATGCAAAATGAAAATTAACCTCTGTTTGGCTTAATAATACAGAAAATCACTCTATCACGCTAAACTAGACTCTGTTGATAAAATGCTCTAAAAAAAAGTTGTAGGTCCTAATTTCCTATAATTTAATTATATAATTACACCTTTGTCGTAAAATGCACACTAAGGCTGAAAACTTTAAAAATTCGATTTATTTTTTACACATTTTCATGAAAAAAACCAGGAAATCACTAATTACCGCTATACTAAGCGTTACACAAAAAAATGTTGGATATAAAAGTTGTAAATTTTTAAACTGTCTGCAACTTTTATTATATACACTTTTGCGTTGAAATGCATATTAAGCCTGCAATCTTAAATAACCAATTTTTTACGAGAGAACAGCCTTCCCAAGAATTTCAGCACACATAGCGCCTGCTCTATATTGTAAAGCATAAAAAATGTAGTAAGAGGCGATTTTTAAAAAAAATCGTAGGAGCTGTTTATGAGAAAATCGTAAAAAAGTGAAAAATGACACGAATAAACTACTGCTTTCGGTTGACCGATTTTGATAAAAATCTTCTTGTCGGATCCGGTAGTAGAACGAGTATCTAACATAAGTTTCAAGTTCATACGATGTTCCGTTCTTGAGATTTTCTGTTCACACACGCGCGCGCGCGCGCGCACGCGCGCGCACGCGCATACACACACACACACACAGAGAGAGAGAGCGAGAGAGAGACCAATCGCTAAAAACATGTTTTTTAGGTCAGGGGGTCTGAAAACGTGTAGATCCGGTGAAAACTCGATTTCTTAAAATCGACATGAAAATAATACTTTCCTTCCTATATATTCATAAAGGCAAAAGAAAGTAAAAACGTAATTTTATTACTAATATTTTCATTATTTATTGACAAAATTAATAACTACGAAACTAGTGTTTTAACTTATAGCCTACTAACAAATACTATTAGATTACATAGAATAAATTAATCAAAAAACTTAAGCTTAAACGAACTTGACTAATAATAGATTACTGTTCTAAAAAATCAAAACGATTACTCATCCATAGTTACTTGTTACCATCCGTACGCACTTACCCTATTTCGTAACTCAGAACCAATCCTCTAATAGCACTTTTTCGAATGGCCGGATACGATTTTTTATTCAACAATTTGGCTATGTACTGCTGACTACAAAGGCCCTAACGGTTTATATACCCGCGGTCTAATAGTGAAATCTAGCCGTTTCGAACACTTGCTCCATTTTAACGGAACATTGAAGAAGGAATCAAAATAAACACAAACATTCCTATTATTTTCGATTTCTTAGAGGTATTTTTTCAAAATGTATCTCATGTAAAGTAAAAGCGTTTTGAGTTTGATTAAAAGCCTTAATGCCAAAATCTGTCTAACGCCTAAACAAACTGATATTATGTTTTAGTAACTGAAATGTTTACATAATAAAAAAAAATAATCTTTGTTTTGTATCAAAATAATTTCAGGTGTCTTTTACACACAAGAGAGATACCATTGGAGCAGGAGCGATAATACGTAAAAAATGGATTTTAACATCTGCAAATTGTGTATTTCTGTAAGTGTCGCTGTAACATAATTTATAATTTATTAATTATTTGAGTGAATAATGTTAATATTGTAATGAAATTTAATGTATACGTGTATTTATTATCTAATGTACATAAACAAAAAATTATTATCTTAGATTTTTCACGTCTGTGAAATGCAAAAGTTTTCATTGACTCGCGGATTCACAAACTCATCACTAGTTTTCTAATTTCTTTATCATCTAGAGAGCTGAAATTTCGAACGCGTGTTCCTAAGGGGTTAAAGAGAAAAACAAAATCATTTGCATTTCGCCCACTTGCGTTTAACGGTTATTAAAAAGGGCGACTAAAACAGTAGGTATTATTTCTATACCTTCCCTAAGGGGTAGAGTTCTGAAAAATGACACGCGTATTCTATAATACCTACGAAAAGTAAAGGATCTGAATATTACTGCTGGTTCCTAAGAGATAGAAACGGGTGTAATTAACTTAAAAAAATACAATGTATGTATGTATTTTAACAAAGAGCCGAAATTCTGAAAATTTGTAAAAATATTTTTTAAATTATAATTTCAAGAATTAGAGTTTAAAGTAAAAAACCCAGAAAATCAGTAAAACTTTTTATAAAATGCGCTCTTAAAAAATAACAATAAGTCCTCGAATTTGCTATACTACTTTATCATACTAGTTTATCATGAATGGGTGCCCAATTCTACTCATTAATATACCGGGTGTCCCACAAAGAGGTTGCTATTTTTGAATTAATATACCGGACGTATCGCACACTCTACAGACTGGAAACTTAACAGTTATAATAAATAGATATGTAAAATAGTACCCTCGAGTTTCATTTGCTTATGATTAATCAAAACAAAATGGCGGAAAGTAATTTTATTTGCATAACCATTTCAAATTGGTGATTTGTAACAATGTTACTTAAGTAAAAAAATGAAAGACATATCAAAGTGATAAATTATTATTAATGAACACAATTTGTTTCATTAACCTTTATTCGAACTGTTGTTTATCAATAGTTATGCTCTGATAGCAACGAAACAAAAATGAGTCATAAGCGTTTTTGAAAAATTACCGAGGTATCAACAGTACCATTTTTGATATTATTTTCTTATTCCGTAATTTTGTTTTGATTACTCATAAGTAAATGAAACTCGAGGGTATTTTTTCACATATCTTTTTATTTTAACTGTAAAGTTTCCAGTCTGTAGAGTATGCGGTACGTCCGTAGAGACAATGCGAGCTCATTCCGCGTTATCTGTCAAGAGGTTCCTAGCCAAGTTCAGCATCTCAGTGTTAGAAAATCCACTTTATTCACCAGATCTTGCACCATGTGACTTCTACCTGTTCCCTAAGGTGAAATCTGCATTAAAAGGGACAAGATTTGAGTCTGTGAAAGCTGTAAAAGAGAAAGCGGCACGCGTCCTGAAGGAGCTGACAGAAGATGACTACCAGCACTGTTTCCAACGTTGGAAAATTCGCATGGTGCGTTGCAGGGATAGAGAAGGGGTGTATATTGAAGGTGACAATAAGTGATTATGTATAAAATTAAAATAATTTTTTTTACGTCAGTCTCGTTATTTAATAGCCACACCTCGTATATTACTTTATGTTCTCATTGTTTTTAATGTTCTCCCTATTTCACTCAATGGTATGGACTAATACAAAAAATTCATCATTGGAGTTGATCAAAGTTGTTGACGAATATAAGTACACTCAGTCTTTTAAAGGTAGTTCACTGCATAAAGCTACAATGGCTGTCGCCAATCTTCAATGATCAGTTGATACCATTTAAAGAATTCTTAAATACGTACATCCCTTACAACAATATTTGTTGCTAAAACGTTTTACGGGTAAATAATCCTGAAAGAGATTGGCATCATTAAAAAAGGTAATTTTATTGTCCGCATAGCTCAGCTGGGAACTATCTGAGAACTTATATGCTAAATTAAAGGTACTAGGTTTGACTTTCAAATAAAATATTGCTACTGTCGGGATGTAACATAATCCAATGTCTACTGCTTTGTACACAACACCAAAGAACATAAAGATCGTACCGCTTAAAAATCTGAAAAATTAAGCGCTAATTGGATTTGAAATATAAAAATAAATTGTGAACGAAAAATTGTTTTCTGTTTTCAGAATTTAGATATTAATACCATAAGTGCAATATAAAACTAACAGGATTAAACAAAAAAACAAAATTACAAATTAAAAATCGAAGAGTTTTAAAAAATACTGAATATATGAAACCTAGTCAATGATACACGCAAACAGTTGTTCACATTTAAACTGGAATTTGGAGAGTTCACATAAACAACTGCCAAAAATACCAACCATAATGTTATCTCCCATTACATTCGTTCTCGACAGTTATAATGCAATAGATCTCCTTACTGTCCTAAATCCAAGGGTTAGCTGGCAAGCAACTGTTTTTATTGTTTGTGTATTTTGTCACAACTCCATATGCCTACCCTTGTTTTGTGGTATTGGGTGATAAATAGCATACATAATATAGTTATGGAAATTTTTTCTTTCGCTTAGATTCAAACACAATTAGTGATAATTGAATTAGTTACAATTTTTTAAATCAAAATGTATATACAGATATCCTGTCTTCAAAACATGAAAAATAAAATTATAAAATATCCGTGCCAATGATTCATTTAACCATTTCAAAAAAATTCTTACATAAATTAATATTTTTACACGATTATGCTTCTAGCACCAACATGTTAAATACAGAAATGAAAAGACCATTGATAAAATTACACAGTGCTTATAAAAATAAGTACAATAATTACTACTTACATAATAATGTCATTAATAAATCGCTTAACTGAATTTAATATAGCTTTATGACCGCTTATAAAATGTTGTGTATGTAGTTGATATTTTATTATCAGCCGATAGATTGATATTAATTGTTAAGTAATATCATTTGGCATGCAACTTTGTATGGTAACCAAATGCCACCCACAAATGAACAAATTCCGTTAAAGGTCCCTGTTCAAATTTACGTTTAGGTAGTCTTAAAAATACAGCAGAAGCAAGGATCAAGCAGGTAGTTATCAAAATTATAGCTCCTGATAACAAATAAAAGCTAAAAAAAATTGGAAAAAATTGTCGTATCAAATTTAAGGGAACTCGAAACACCGGTACCTGAATGTATGTTAAAATAAACCTACTTATGACCCGTTTTCACGAAAGCATCAATACATACTATAATTTTTAAGTGTGGTAGTATACTAATTTCTATTGTATTATGTTTGAGATATAAAGGAAATTGAATCCTGTACATTTACTTAAACACGAGATATTCCAACCAGTACATCTCGACAACTGTCATCTTCTTCAAGGTCTTCCCACCTCCCTTCTTCCAAATAGAACATATTTTGTCTTTTTGAATGGTATTCTCTCCTCTGGCATCCGTTCCAAATATTACCTCTATTGATTTTGGTATTCCTCCACTTTTTACTTTAGGCTAAATACACCAAACTCAGATCTAATTTCGTCATTTTGTATTAGATCCAGCCTCGAGCACCCCTTCATCCTTCTTAAAAACTTCATTTCAGCTGCTTGGATCGTACTTTCTTGGCGTTTCGTGGTAACCCATGACTCACTTCCATAAAGAAGGACTGAGGCTGTCATTACCTTGTAGAACTTCACTACTGTCTCTGTTCTAACTCTGTTACCCAATGTCCTTTTCATGGTACTACAAATAGCTTGAAATTTATTTATTTTATTTTCTACATCCAAGTCCCTATCAAAGCTCACATCGCACCAGATAGTTATAGTGAGACACTTGATCTAATACTTCATTGTCTAAAACAATCTTCGAACGAGCGGGATACTTCCCTCTAAATGCCATAACCTTTGATTTAGCAACCGAAACTCCAAATTAGTATATATCAGAATTGAGAAAATATTTTTCAGCAAGAATCGATAATGTTTTTCTTCTATAAAATATAAGGTAAATTTATTTTAAATAAGTTAACAACACCGAACATGTAAAAGTTCATTTATTTGTCAATTATCTCAAAAATCTCAATCTCATGGAGTTTTGAAATTTCAACAGAAATATTCGTGAAAAAGGAAGAATTCTTGTTTTCATAAATACTGGTGGTTTGGTGCCACTGACGTTAACAAGGGAATAAAAAATCTCAATACAGATATTTTAAGCAGATTCACATGAGAATAGGGAATCTCTGCTTTTAACTCATTCTACATTTACATGAACTCACAAATCCCAAAGGCAAAGCCTTCAGTTTAATCGAACCGTTTTATCACATTCAATTTTAATTCATTTAGTTCCTATCCCACAACTTGTTCATAACAGTTCCGTTCAGAAGAGTGGGATTACGGAATATCTTCAAACTCTCTGAAATATGTAGCCTACTTGAATATATAATGTTCAGAGATAAACAATTTTTGGAAATAAATTCTAATTTAACGTTTCATTTTTATACGGTGTAGGTTGAAATATTAAAATATAGAAGAGGTTACGAACACTTTTTACTTCATCCTTAAAAAGATAAAATAATATTTCGTAAAAATAATTAAATCCAATTGTAAAAATGTTTTCTCCTATTTCAGACACATCTGAATTCATTCTACTAAATCTTGATTTTTTTTAATTTATTATACGAAAAAATATCGTACAAATATTGTGAGCGACGTTGAATATAATAAAATACTTGAATACGTTATAGATAATTCTTGACATAACAACAAATTCAAGAAACGTGATTTAAAATGGTGTTTCGTAAAATTTGACAACGTAACCAAAATTAGACAGTTATTTTTTTATATTTTACTTAATTTATTTGAAAATTCATCAATAACTTGGTTATTAGAAACTACACTGGATTTTGAAACAGTAGTACTGGACTTCCAGATGCTATCCGAAATCCATTATCTTCAATTCCACTTATACAATCTACTGACAAAGTCCTAGCACTTTACTGATTGAGTCACAGAAGCGATCAATTTGTAAATTATTTTCATCTCATTAGAAGTGTATTTAATTATACGTACTACCAAATCACACTTACAACTACATAAGATTGTTCACTATTGTTATAAATACATACAGCCCAATCGAAATAACATAATAGTATTACTTAAATGGAATAAAGAACAGAGAGAATTTTGTAAAGTGTTCATGCGTTAGTGCTACCACTTAAAAAATAGTTTTGTCTTAACTTTCCCTGTTAGTGAATAAAATCGTTTTAATATATATATCGTTTTAATAATAATGGAAAAGAAAATATAACGATTTTCCAATAATACACGGAAAATAGAAATCAAATTTATTTCGTAACTAAACAAAAGTAATTTAAACAGTAAATGAAATAATTTGATCTCGTAATTTGCTTTTAAATTGTGATATTCTAATAATTATTAATCACATCTTGTGTATAAATAAATGGGTTACTGAATGCAGCAATAATAAATGCCATTAAAATAATTATGACGAAAATTCCAAACGGTTTTCAAAATTTGAAAACAAAGATTTATATTGAGTTGTATAAGACTAATTAAAAGGGAAATTCTACTTTCGGAAAAAAATTTTTATTCGGAAAATTTACTACCACATAGTCACTTACTATCACGCTATTTCGAATGGATTGTAGTTTGTTAAGTATGACTAAGTGCATAAAGTAAACATGTAATTTATAGATATATTACCTAAACTATTATTCACAAATTATTGATGTAGATCCAAAAAAAATCATAGTATGTTCTGAAGAAAACTGAATATTGTTATCAATTTTTAAGCTAAAAATTTAATGAAATATTAGGCAACTTTTCATTTATTAAATACTGCTGTGGTATTTTGCGTTAGAAAAGTTTTTCACTGCAGTCATACAAATATACAGTACGACAAATAGGGTAAGGAAAATTATTTAGAATGTTTGAGTATCACACAGGGAAAATATTAATTTTGGACAGTGAAATCATTTAGTGGTTTTATCTGGGTGATTAAGCTAAAATCAGGAGTATAAACTATCTATCTTTCCTCATCTGAAAAATATGTAAATGTTCTAAAATTTTACACGTAGTTTTTTTACAGTTTATCCAAATCTTATGAGACATTCAGGAATACCAGTAAAATTTTACATGTTGTGAATTATAGAAATTGGGAATTTAAATAATTAATGAACGTAAAAACTCTTTCAGAAGAAAATGAAAGTGAAAATTTTTTAATGATAGTTACGAGTACTTTTTTACTTTGAGTGGTATTTATAATTTTTTTTTTTGTTTTACATCGACTGTTTTGCAATTACTGCTAATGCAGACAGTGAGAATGATGATAGATAAAAATTAGTGATGAAAAATGCTAGAACTGACTGGGAATCAAACCCAGGACCTCAGCATAGTAGCCAGTTTCAAAATTATTATTAGAAAATGAGAAAGGTAGAATTAACCCAGGGCTAGAATTCCAATAACAACTTTACCGAGGGTTGCACTTAAATAAAAAAATCAAACGAGAAAATACAGGAAAGGTTTTTTTACTGCACGTATCAGTAACTTCCGGCCAAGTATGGGAGTAAATTTAAAAGTGAGAAATTACGATGCTGGATGTAGAAACGATAGAACTTGGAAACGTTAGAACAGTTAGAAACGATATCTGTATTTTTTTATATTTTCTCTAAGTATTGATTTGATTTGGTATGTTTCTACAAACAATCTCAAATACTTTCTCGTAATTCTATTCGAAAAATTTAGTAAGGACCATGAAAATGAGCGAATATTGTATCATAGAGCACTAAACTCTAGCACAACTAATAAATGTTTTTAAAGTGAGTCGGTAGCACCACAACTCCCAATTAATCTACAAGAATCTAAAAAAAAAATGAGCTGTTCACTTATTAAATTATATTAATCTTTGTGTTATTAAGCTCACAACCATCTTTGAAACATTTTTTAAAAATTAATATACACTTGTATTATTTTATTCTGTTTTAGATTTATTTATTTTTTATTTTTACACTGTTTACAATCATTTAACTTGACTGCTACCTTCTGTTGGGTTTTTGGCTTAGTACGCAAGGATTTGAAACGGAATACCCAACAAAGAATTTTGCTTTGTTGCTTTCCTAAATAAATAAATAAATTTTTAATGTTGATTGCCCAACCTATTTAACTCATCAATTCAAGGTGACTTTCTACCAGCTGACTACGAACTTCGGTAGCCTGAAGAACTAAACAGCAGTATTAATGGGAATGTTTTATAAAATAGTGAAATGTAATAAAAACAAATAAATATTCTATTAATATCCTTTAAAATAGTAAACCTACCTAAAATACTATGACAATATCTAAAGGGAATGTGAGTTCGAAAATTTTCGAGGAGGATTGAGATTTTAAAAATGTGAACGTAAATAATAAGAGTAATAAATAGGGTTTCCAAGAAATAGTTAGAAATATTATGTACTATGGTTATATACAGGGTGACTTTTAAGTATGGAAACAGCTTTATATTGCGTAACTGAGACGTATTTGGCGAAAGGAGCTTATGCTGATCTGCATATTTTTAAAAATCCAACTTTTTTTTGGTTTTGAAACTTTTGTCCGCCATCTTGGATCCGCCATATTGGATTCAACTTTGTTTTTTTAAAAGGGATGTTGGTCGTGTGATACGTCATTTCAATGTGAAATTTTAAGAAAAAAACTATAGCGCAAACCGTTTTTCAATAGATGCCTTCGTGTTTTAGTTATAAGCATTCAAAGTTGCAATTTTAGGAAAATTGTGTTAGCAATAAAAATGGTAGAACGCACTGCATAAACCATTTTATTGCATTTTTCAATCATAGATAGAACAAAGTTAGTTTGCTGTATGATCTAATTGATATGCTAACCGTAACACTTAATAATTACATTTTCATTGTTTATGAATAAAATTTCTGTATCGCATTATAAAATCTCTTACTCACTTTAATAAACACACTTACACTTTCTTGAGGTCACATTATATCTTCTTTTTATCATTTCTACTTCTTCTGACTTAAATAAGTTCAACTCCTGCAAAAATATGAGGAAGTGCCGAATAGAAATATCTAACTAAAAACTTCCGCAAGTTTCCATTGAACTTTAGAATCGTAACAATTTTTATTTTCATTAGATAATATCAGCTGTAAAGGACACAGTAAGTCATACGTTAAATTGATGGTCTTAAAATTTAAAAGATCTTATCAACAGTGTATTTTTATAGCCTATATTTGCACACAATGGGAGAACTTGTTACTCTAAGTATTGAGTTTAATATGCAGATACTATGAGTATTTTAATACAGTAGGCTATATTAAACTTAACTTGAAAAATTATTACAAGAAAATAAAAAATACGCTACATTTCATTAAAAGGACTAAAATGGCATTTACAAACAATCTATGACTATAAAAAGACTAAACTCTAGCATAACTATTTAACCAATAAGAACAACTGATCTAACTCATCAAGGTGACTCATTCAAGTTAACTTTCTGCTAGCTGACTACGAAATTCGGTAGCCCGAAGAACTAAACAGAAATACTAAATGGGAATGTATAGTAGGAGTATCCAGATACTGCTGGAGGGTAGCGTCGACTGCTAAGTTCGTTAGTGTTTTATAAAAGAAGCATTAGCATAAGAGAATTTTAGTGTTTATTTTTGTTTTTGCGTTCATTAGCATTACCATATTAACATTATAAACTTAGATTGTAATCCTTGAAATTAGCCTAATAAAAGACCCGATGAACTATTAATTGTAGATCTAAAAGAAATCAACTTATAAACTTAGATTGTAATCCTTAAAATTAGCCTAAGTGTATAAAAGACCCGATGAACTATTAATTGTAGATCTAAAAGAAATGAATACACTATGTAAATTATTTTTCACAATATATTTTTAACTAACAAGATTAATATTTCTACTCGTGATTGATTTCAGATTTGAGCCGAAAGATTTGGTAGTACGTGCAGGTAGTGAATACGCTCAGAAAGAAGGCCAAGCTTTAAAAGTTAAACAGATTTGTATTCACCCTGATAACGACGGATCTTGGAGAAATGACGTAGCATTGGTAGAATTAGAAGAAGAAATTCAACTAGGAAAATTAGCAGCAACGATAAAAATTCCAGACACAATACCTCGAATAAATGACACATTGACTACAGTTAGTGGCTGGGGTTATGCGGTAAGTACACTATTTTCATGCCCTAATTATTTATAACTTATTATACATCTAAAATTGCTTCTTCCTTTGAATTATCTCTGTAGTATCAATATAAGTTTCAGTAGGGTTAATTAAATTAAATAATAATACCTTATAATGCATATAATTCAAACAATAAAATTAACACGACAACCAAGCCTTGAGTATAGTTTTCAAGTAGACGCATTCCCAGGAGGCAAGTAAAACGATTGGTATTACAGAGTTGAACAGCCTTATTTTAAAATTGCGTGATTTTGATCAATTAAAAACTCTGATAAACAATAAATCATCGATTTTATCTTAATTCCAAAATAAACTAATTCGTTTTTTTTAGTACTACCTACATTAAAATCTAATATTCTTATACATACAACCATACCATCATCGAAGAGTCGATTCAAAAAAAGAACTAAAATTTTATGGCCCATTGAAAGAACAATGAAAGAAGACCGGTTAGACAACCCCTGGAAAGTTTATGAAACACCTAAAATATGCCAACATTAATAATAATTCACACTGCAGAAACATAGATCAAGATTGTAAGACATCTGAAGCAGTAAACTCAGTTTGATAAAAATATGTGAAAAGGCGCAGTAGGTTACCAAAATCCTAAAATGTATAACTTGAAACGAAATATATTACAGAAGAAGAAAGAAACCATCTGAGAGTCTGAAAATGCTTTTGGCAAAATGAAAAAGAAAAAATTCTAAAGAAAAATGGTAAATCTTTACAGTTTTGAGTCTGGATATAGATTTGTTCGCCCAAAAATTTGATAAGTAGACCTAATTAAAATATGAATACTTTTCTAGATCTTTAGCACACACTACAGTTAAGGTACATGGAATTAACGACAATATAATTTTCATTTTTATAATTTATTCTGTATTTTAACATATTTTATAACTTTACTGTAATCTTAAAACGAGTTTCGCCCATGCACATAATAAAATTAAATTAACAGAGAAATATTGTAACAATAACATAATTGTATAGTTTCATTTTGAAGTATTATGCTAATGCAATTTTTTGGCATCGACTGCTAAGGTCGTTAGTGTTTTATAAAGGATGCTTTATAAAATGTATTAAAATAACAGATTTAAATCCTTGGAAAGACTGTAGCATGAACGAATAGACTGGATATTAACATTAAAAAAAAGAATAAACAAGAGGTAAAAGATAAATTGATTGAAAGGTTTTTTTATTCAGAATGGCGTCAGATATGCTTGTTCTATTATGGAAGCTTCCAAAGTATTTCGGAATATGCATAAACCTATTTTAATAGTGAAAAGAAACAAAGAAAATGAAAAAGAAATGAACATTTTTGCCGCATTTTCAATATAAAGAAACTACATTAGGATAACTGGCTAAAAATATAAATTTACCCTTGAGTTATTTTCTTTTCAAGATTTTTCCAACGTGTTCCCTTTGTGTGTATTGATACGTCGCTTTTATGTTTATCTTCGCATTCGCCAAAATATAAAAATTCTGAATGATAATATTGTTTTCACAATGATTTTTGTTCTCTTTGTTGGCATTGCTCGCCCTATTTGATACAATGTAGAAACAAATATATTCAGACGAATTTTACCACAGATATATTTATGTATTTTACTGAAAATATACTTAAAAATTATGCCATAAAAGAGAGATATAATTAAAACAACTTTAAAATTAATATTATAACAAAACAATTATTAAAATAAGAAAATAAATTATGTATGCTACAAATTTCAGTAAAATAAACATTTCTAACTTCTAAACTTCATATTTTCCGTAAAAGCTCTGTTTATCGTGGATATCAGTTGCAAACTAGGTTATGATAACTTTGTTCTAAAATATGGGAAACTACACTTAACGTTAAAACTAGTTTTTTTTATTCACAATAAAAATCATTCGTATTTTGTTAAAACAAGGAATTTCATAAAATCAATGTAGAGGAAATTTTACAGTTCCCAGTAATATATTTTTAATACCAAACCTTTTTCCTGCACTACATCCAATTATTTATAAATTAACTGATTTTTCCCCGCCTTCTAACGTAAAGTTGATAAGAATATCAGCCTTCTAGAAGAATAATACTTAAACGAGTGATTTAGATTACTGACACATTTCTTTTTATGAAAACACTTCTAAGGTAGTCAAAAAATGAATTATTTTATTTTAAACCTTTTACAGCATCGTTAAATATTCTGTTAAAACAGTGTGTGGAACTGTAGCTCGGCGCACGGCGGCCATCGCCATACTAGTCTCTCTGAAAACATTGACTCCACTTAATACGAACGCCTAAGCATTTACTTAAACATATCACTTTAAACTTTTACATTTATTTCATTTACTTTAATAACTACGCTGAGTTATTTTTCTTTTGTTATAATAAACCGATAACTAATTCGTGTGGACAATTACAAACAAATAAAATTAAATGTTTACATAAAGTAGCCCTACTATTTAAATTTGATTTAGGTCTATATTAACTGAAAAATCTTGCAAATTGATCAGTTCAGCCCTCTAATTATAAAACTAACGAACTTGCTATTAATACTTTATTTTCTGACATTTTGTTTGAAAAAGTGTACTAAAAAAGGACCACGCAATTGACACTTAATACTTGTACGTAAGTATCTGTAGTATAGTAACACAAAACACATGTAAACATTCACTTTTAGAAACACTACTAAGAAAATGTGAGAGAAAGGAATTATAGGCCTATGATATCGACACAACAACTGATGTTAAAGTATAATTAAATAATACAGTAATAAAATCTGTGAATATGAACGTTCTAATGTTGTTATCAATTATTCTTATTTTGTTTATATTTCTATGTGTGACATATGACATAATCAGTTAATAATTTACTCAAACGCAAACAGCGTGTGTTGACAGTTTTTAATGAAGTTCGACTCATATTTTTGGAAATGCATGACTTCCCCACCTCCCGCCCAGTACGGCGTACCCAAGGCGTGTGCCAAGCTAGAGTTCCACACCTGTACCATCGTTTCTACTACTGTCTGTCTAAAACTTGATGGCCTCCCGCAGAGAGGAGCAGAATCGGCCCGCTACTAGCCTTCTCAATAAAATGTTATTATGTACTACTACTAATTAGTATACTGGACTTGGTACATAATGAAGTGTTATTGAGAAGGCCAGTAACGGGCCGATTCTGCTCCTCTCTGCGGGAGGCCATCAAGTTATAGACAGAAAGTACTTAAGCACTGCACTGTTGAGCGCTCGACCACATCATCCAGGAAAAAATTCTACAATGCCCCGCCCAGAATAGCAGAGATACGGAGACAAAGTCAACCAATACAGACCAACAAATCCGCCAACTTCTGTAAATCAGAGAATGCGTTTTTCGTGTAAATCAGAAAACGAGTTTCTACTCGATCCAACAAACAGGAAGAAATACCGTTTTCTTTATAGTAAAAAGACTTACAAAAAGAGTCCATAACACATGGAAGAACACATGTTTCGTAGTAACAGACTTCACGAAAAGAGAAAAATGTTTATGAGAAAGTAGATGTCGCAGCAAATATAATCTGCCTTCTTCAATTTCTTTCGAGACCAGCTAACGGTTCCGCTCCGAATGAGCACTTTAAAATTTTAACCATCCTTTTCAGGATCACCAACCGACTCTGCACCCCCCGGCAGAAATGAATATTAACCTTCTCAGAGCCACCAATTATTTAAGGTTTCCTTGCTGTCACCATCCGATGATAATCTTTAAAATTGTCGTAATGTCATGTTATTTTATGTAAACTACTCCCACATTTTAATGTTTATGTCGTTTGTTTGCTTGTAAAATTTAGGAACCTTCTAGCTTTTGACTGTTTGGAACCTTGTGGAAGGTTAGCTTAGCAACGTATATATATATATATATATATATATATATATATATATATATATATGAGTACACTCTTTAAATTACGGATGAGTCTTGGTCGAGATTTCGTATTGCTTAGTCGAATAAACTTTTATTTATCGTTCAGAGTTTGATATCTTGTTATTTTGTTATAACAAAGCGAACTTCTGCGACGTTAATATGTTGTTATATTTGTCTTTTTTATTTTTTAAATGTACAATCGCTTTTAAATTTGCTTCTTTATTCTTATTTTAGTCTTCGTGTTACGAAAAAACTGTCGTTTTGAAATTAGCAACGATTTTTTTGAAGCCAGTTCAATTATTTTGCGTGTACCTATACGTCGTTATTATTAAACACGTTAACCCAATTTTTTATCTTAAAAGTAAAGTAAAAACAACGAGTAATAAAATATATGTAATTTAAGAAAATAATATTTGTAAAACAAACGGTTTACTATGATTTTTAAAGTATTTTTAGATATGTTCAATATGTTATAAAACCATGGGCAGATTACAATCAAAATAATGACCCTAAACAAAAAAAAATTCCTTTACATACAAATACAGAGTATGCAAAAAAATTCACTTTTTCTTTTATCACATTGTTTATTTTTTTTCTCTACATGACAAAGAAGAGTTACGTCAAAATGACTCGATATGGATAAGATGTTAACTACAAGGTACTTTCTCATTGTAATGTCTTAAGCAATATTAATGGCCAGTTTGGCCATCCAATAATAAAACCCCATAATTAAGTCATTTTTCCTTTTCTAACTTTTTTCACAGTATTTGAAGTGCATTACTACACGTGTATTTTTCCAATTTAATTAAGGATAAGTCATTTACGTTTCAAATGGTCACTTTTAGTTTGGCAAATGCGTAACTCGTTTTTATAATCTCTAATTTTTTTTTATTTACAGAATGATGAGGCAATGAATCTGACTGTTGTAGACGACATATATCCAATTCTGGATTACGACTCTTGCAAATATATTTTCGAACATCCAGATCGTCGAGGATTGTCTATTATGAGTTTCTGCACTTTCAAAAAAGGGCACGTGCCATGTATGGTAAATAATTTTATCCATAAGTTGCAAGACTCAAGTGTTTGGTTAATTTACTTATTATGTACAACTAATGGTCTCAATAATTAAGAAACGTTCATTATTTTCTATTGTATGATATAAGTGCCCATAACAGGCAAGGGGAGTGTTAAATTATTTGCACTCGATCGGTTAGTTCCATGGCTACAAAAAATAGTTCTGTTTCGTATTAAAAGGTCAACCAATTATGACTGAAGCATTTAGAACAGAAGAGGTAGAGGTGTTAAAGACACTAGTTAGAGTTATCTCCACTAAGAGTCATGAATTTTATTATACACCAGACGCTATCGTAAATGAAGTGAAAGTATCATTTGCAGGGTGGAAAGTAGATGCTTTTCAGAGCGCCTGGCATACTGATAAGCACAACATTCCTCTCAATGAAAAAGGCAATAGTAAACCACCACACTATTTTATTTAGTATAGCCTCTAGAGATTCAAACCAGCCTTTCGGCTGATGACCTAAACAACAGTCATATTAGCCTACAACTTGAATTTAGTCTGAATTTTATGACAGAATTATAACATAGGCCTATTTGCCAATAGAAAAATTTAAGCAAGGTACTATTAATTTGCATCGGAATGTTAACTTTCTTTGGCACAAATTTAGCAAATATGAGCTACGTCAATAAATTAACGAGGCAAATTGATGTAGAGAGAAACGATTAATTCATTGGCAATGAAACTTACTTTATTTTTCAACACAGACTCCAGAAAAATTTGCACTTGTCCCACAGTACATGAGTCTTCTGACTCCCGCAGTGTAGAAGCCTTCGCCTTGCTGTTTGAACCATTCATGTACCGTTTTTTTGACTGCTTCATTATCGTCAAATTTCTTGCCGCGTAAAATTTTTTTGAGTAGACTGAACATATAAAAAATTGGACGAGTTCTGGGCTGTAAGAAGGATGTGGCAACACCTACCAACCGAACTTTTCAAGCGTTTCTCCCGTTGTCTGGGCGGTGTAGTCTTTGAACCCATCCCAAACAGGTTTTGTAAAATTTATTACGTAATGAATGATTGAATGCCTCGTTCTACACTTACATCTATGACATCTATTACATTACGCGTTTTCAACATGAATATTACATAAACTAGCAACTTTTGAAATGTTGACTAGCCTATCTTTACAAATGAAATAATATCTACGATTTTGCGTTATGGTAGTCAAAACTTTTTATCCGTTACTAAGGTAGACATTTTTCTACCCGTATTAAATTGAACAATTTAATACGGGTAGAGAAATGTCTTTTATACACGTTATTGCGGTTCAAACACTTTTCTTCTTTTGTTCAAACGCTGTTTTAACATTCTTGAGTAAATTTTCGTCGGTTTTACACCTTTGAACAGTAAACATTTTATCACTAAATGTTGCTCATCTGGTGTACACTTTTCAAGCAAAGCTCATTTTGAAATGAACAGAAGAGGTTTTGTTTATATTAATTATGATGGAATAGTTAATTGATAGTATTTTCAAGGTTTCCAACTTGACCCTAAAAAATGTCATTGTCATTAGTGAACCGTTTTTCTCTACTACATTAATTTGTCCCGTTAATTATTATTGAACTTCCATAGTAGTAAGAAATCTACAGTCATTTATCCTATTAGATTTCTTTTGTGTACGGAAAGACCAAGAAAATAACAAGTATCATCAACATAATCATAAATTCTCATTTTTAGCTATTTTTACAGCTAAAAATCTGTATTTTTGACGTTGGCGTTGACGTTGGCTATTTAATTAAACACCCAGTGATATTTCCTAATGCTTAATTGTCAGATGGTTACTACACGAAGTTGCTTGCCCAACCGGGACTTCTTACCAATTCAAAGCGACTTCCATCAGCTTACTGACTGGGCTAGCCTGAAGACTGTAAGCTACTTATAAAAATAAAAAAGTCTAAACCATTTTCTTCATATTAGAAGTAAACATTTTACTAAAATCAGTGCATTCATAGTTAACTGTCATTATTACGACTAAGATACTTACTGTCTTGCACTATTTCTACTAGTTATACTACAACTGTAAAATGTTTTGTTCCAACACTATCAATCTCGTATTTAATATTTAACACTACGAATTCATACGATAACAAAAAGACCGCACATATGAAATATTGTAGGTATAGAAGATACATGACGTTGTTATTTTTCATGGAAATTCTCAAAAAAGTTTCGTTTACATATCATTGTTCCAAATCACAATATTTATCTGTTACAAAAACTTGTGTTCTGTACTCTGCATGGATTATAAATATACCAAATCGTATCCTATAAAATATCTTAATATAGAATAATACAGTGAAACCTCGGTGATTTGAACTTGTGTAATTCGAAATTTTAGTTAACTCGAAGAAATTATTTATCTCAGTCATATTAAATCTAACTTCGTACTTCGAAATTTCGAAATATAATTCGAATTTTTTAAATTTCATTTTGATTTTACTTAAAATGCTTGTAAAACGGTCAATAAAGGGCGCCATCCCGTTATCGTTTCACTTCCCAGTCGATTACATCACGTTGACTAGTAAATATTTAATAACTGCGATTCTATTCATCGGAATTATTTACTATCGCACCGGAAGGTTAGAAGATCGTATACGGAAAACGACGTCACTGTGAGACGCAGGGGAAAATTACTTCTTCTTTTCTTCTCGACAATAATACATGGTTATTTACACATTTTTACAATGCACTTTACAAAGGCCCACACTGTATCTTTTGTTTAAAAATTATTTTAGTTAGCTTTAACTATGTACGAGTATATAATTGATTTATCCATAATTATACAGTATTGAATGTGTGTAGGCTATATTTGATTTCTATGTTAAAACACAGTTAAAAACGTGTAGTAAAATAATGTTTTTGTAACTATGTATAATTTTTAGTCAGAGTCCAAGTAACTTTGTAAATCGAAATTTCGTTAATCGAATTTTTTTAGCAGTCCGTTCGGCTTCGTATTACCAAAGTTTCAATGTATATCAAAAATGTTGCTTAAAACTTATCGAAGCGTTTACAAACTAACAGAATTCTATTAACATTAAGTAAAAAAATTAAGTAAATGAAGTAAAACGTTTTTTAACATTAAGTAAAAAAATGTTAAAATAAAAAATGCCTTATATAAAAGCAGATATAGATAATTCCATAATGAAGAAACATAAGGAGTGTTTGAGATAAATAAATACACAAAAGAATAATAGACTTTAAAGGAATACAATAAAGCTTTCTATCCTTTAATAATACATTATGTCTATTACTTTAGTAAAGTCAGCAAATGAATAGAGACTAGTCAGTTACCAGCTGGTAACAAAACATTACCTGTAAAACCCTATTCAAAAACCATTTTATAGTCCCACGATTGTCATTTGTTGCATCAGTATAGCAAAAAAATAGCATGAATATAATATATCTTTCGAAAATATTATAAATTACTCTTTAAAAAAAACGAAAATAATTCACTAATTATTTTTAAAATTATTATTCAATAAATTATATTTATACTATAATGGAATTAGAAAGTAAACCGGAGAACCGGCAATCGATTAGAAATTAAAAAATGTTCTACCTCTTTTATGTACGATATTACATTACCTTCTAATTACTGCAGTTACTAATTTATTGTACCGCAATATTTCATGGAAATTTTATTAAAAAGGCTTAATTGAGAGAATATTTTAGACTATCATATATTACTTTATTGTTTATTGATTTTATTTTTGTTAACAATACATGTAGACCTATTTCAATGGGTTCATTTCTACAAATACTTTTTCAATGTTTAGTTTTGTTCCCACAATGTTTAGTATCATTTCATTAACTTACGAAAGTACACAGAAAATCAATGACACGATAATAATTAATTTTGCTCCGGATGAAGTAAATTCTTTTCCTTAATTTTATCTCTTTAATAATGTCAATTTTTTCCTACAAAAGATAAGCCGCCGAATTAGCTCCCGAGTTGAATTTACTACAAAACCAATATTAACAAAGCCTCTTTTAAAAAAGAGCAATTAGAGTTGAATAAATATTTGTTTAAAAACTTTTTAAAATTAAACCTGACCCTCTAAATTAATCCGTGCTTAAAAGGATTCTGAAATTTGTTTTATAAATAAGATTTATTGATATTCACGAGAGTATCAAAAGACTTACGATGTGATTTATTCTTAAGATTACGTTTTTCTTTTCGTAAAAATTAGTTTCTTATACAAGCATAAAATGTATCTCGTTATCTGGAAATATTCGTATAAGCTTTTAATGTATTAAAAATATATTACTTTCATAATTATTTTCCTCAAAACATACATTCTTGAATAACAATCAGTGAATTACATAAAAAAAGTAATAGTAGTTATTTGCCTGGATTTTTTGCCATCTATTCAGTTTTTTTATCCGAGGCGGCGAGAAAAACTCATGTTCACTCCCTCACAATGAGTGTTGAACTCAATTGAGGCGTCCCCGTCCAGCCCCAAGGAGGCCGCAACCGCCTACCACCCAAAAACCCGCCGCTTGGCCACTTGATTCGATATCAACAAAGAACCCTCCACCTCTCTCGGAACTGTTATTTAATACTACAAGGGACATGTCGGGTTAAAAAAAAAATTTACATACTGTCAGCGGAGTGTGGAAGGGAACCGTAGCCTAATTCCCCTCTCGCTGTCACCGACCAATACTCACTCTCTCACTTCCATTCATCCCTTTCATCACCAGCTCAGGAAATTATTGTGCCTACCTTACCTTCTGAGATCGGGGCATGATTGATCTACTGTGGGAGAGGGCGATCCCGCTGATCTTTAGATTCCTTTTGACTCCAACATTCCTCTTTATCAGCACCAGCTCATAGATGGTTTGATAACCATCTATTCAGTTACCAAACTGTTCATGATGTATTTCATATTTCTCAAAATTTAAATGTAAAAGAGCCTTTGTATATATTTTAAAGTATAATATATTATTATAACATTATTAAAATTGCATTAATAAAATAACAAAACAATTTAATCCAAACTAAAAGAAAAATAATTAAGCTAGATTTATTAATTAGATTTTTAGGTAATCTTCCAATATGTGGACCCCACTCCGATTTTCCTTGATTTTTCCACTTCTACGCTACACAAATGAAAGGAACGATTAGATTATAAATAGTTTGATTATTTTACAAACGTAATCGATAGTAACATATTTTTTGAAGTTGAAAACCGGCTAATTAACGAATGTAATAAAGGTTAGTGGGCTTCGTTAATTAGCCTATAACCTAACTTAAATTCACCGGCAAGGTTAAGGTAGATCTTAGGAACTAATTCCCAAACCTGTCCGTGAGATAAAAGTCATTTTTTGAGCTTTCTCACGAACTTGATTTTGTGCCAACACATGGAAAAAATTCACCGCTTCTTCTTCACACACGGAAAGATTCCAAATTGTCTTTCCCCTTTCCATCTCGCTGTTGACTCGCGAAAAAACAAACTAATGCACAGAAAATGATCAATACATTACAGACAATACTGCTTCTAATCCAATACTGCTATCGTACATAAAGTGGTGAACTTTCAAACGGTTTTTAATTTTATTTATCAATTTATGAACGAAATTAGATAACAATGAAAACACATCGGGAGAGGTAAGTCGATAGGGAAGTTGTGCTCTGATAACATGGCGCCCAAATTACGGGGAAATTGCAAGTGTCATTTGGCGGTTTTTTGGACGCACAGTTTTACCATAATAAATCATCGTAATCCAAAATGTATGAATATATAAATCTTGTTTTCCGTTTAAAAATAATAGGTACCTATTCTCAATTCAATTTCACATTAATAACCCGGCAATTAAACGGAAATAAATCTGAAATAGAACTGGCATCCATATAATGGAAAAGATTTTTTATTATGCAAGGACAATCTTTTGATAATTTTTATACCTACACAGCGTAGTTTATTTTCTTATTACGATAATAAGAAACAAAAAAGAAAAATCTTTTCTTTTATAGCTGCATCGACCGTCTGTTCGTTCATCAATGACAACAGTGGCTTTTGAAACAATATCGGTGTTTGCTCCGAAACTACGTACTGCATTGAAACTATCCAGGCTATAGCCGGGATATTTCGTAATTCAACTTAATTATTTTGCAATTCGCTACAAACCACTGCGCCATAGAATCGGCCTATAATGTTTTATTTATGTTCACTTCAGAAACCCTACGATTAACAATTGCTTCTAATTGCAAGGCCAAATTCAATGGTGTAATTCACTGCATTGTGATTAATTGATACGTAAACAACTACTGCTGTTTTCTCTCTTGAATTATTTCGTAAACATTTTGGTTAACTAATAGGAAATAATTTTCCAACAATTTGAGTTTTAAATTTATACACTCATAAATAATAAGGAAAACAAAGTTTTGGTAAATATATTTTTTAATGTGATATAATCTTCAGGTAATTATTTCAAAATTCTTCAAGCCAAAATAGACCTAAATGAATTTCTTATGCAGGCTTACTTACTGAAAAAATTTTTTTCAATTATATTAATTTTCATCTGGATGTAACAATTAGGACGAGGAAACTTTTCAGGCTGAGGCGTGAATTTGAACTCGGATTCTTCTACTTGGCAGCCGACAGACAACCTTGGCGATACGATGTAAAGAAATCATTTTAATACATTACCAGACACTTTACACAATTGAAAGAACCTAACATAACAAGGCATCTAAAAAGTTCTAAAAAAGAAAAGCTTCACAAAGCATACAAAAAGAAATGATGGATTGAGACAGAATCGCTGTTTCTATCTAAGAGCATCAGAATTTCAACAGCAAATGTAATCAAACATTGCTTCACGGCTGTCAAGGTGTTTTTTCTTAACTTTTTTCAGTTGCTTACAGATTTTTTACAAGAGAGCAGTCAGTAATTTATTTATATCACATAATATTAGATTAATATAACAATTATTGTGATTACATTTTTATTAGAAAATATTTAAATAACAAATAATATACCGTCTTTTTCACATGTATTTATTTATAAATTGTGATTTTGAAAAATTTATTGTCGTAGCTTAGAGAAAACGATACTGGCTGTCGTATCATTAAGATGCATTTTTGGTTGATACAGTACATACATAAAGATATTAATTCCGATTACTTTAATATAAGAAAGAAAAATAGTAGCCTAACTAAATAGTCGTTGTTTTATAGCCCAAATTTCGATAAATATATTATAGATAAAACATCAGTATCCCATTTTTAAGTATGTGATGCAAAACTGCAAACTTATTTATGTTTCAAAGAATCAACGTTTAGAAAAATGTCAATATTAGAATAGCCGCTTATAATGTCTACATTTGAAAAGATTAAAATTTAAAACGGTTGTTTGACAAAAAAATATATATATGAATGCGATGCTAAACGTCCTTTCAAAAGAACGATATTTATCAATTGTTGAATTCAATAAAAATGCAACGAGAAAAACATTTTTAAAACCATTTATAAAGGGCCATGTTTTACAAGTTAACAGATATATTTCTTTTTACTCTCTCTCTTAACTTTTTTAAATACCATTTGCTTTACGTGTTCAATCTGTACTAGTTTTTGAAAACTTTTAACAAACATGTTACTTGAACTTAATTGTAAAATGAATTCTCTGGGGACTGAAAGAGGGAAAACAGCTTAAAAACTTATTAATTCTCAAATTGTTCACTAAAAGAAAAGTTTTTATTTAATTACATACAACTAGTAAACATGACATGTTTTTCTTCGCGCAAAATATGACACCTTTTGATACAGTATATTTTCCCCTAATTATTAGGGAACTTTCAAGGAAGAAGAACTACATTCACAACTGAGAAAGTGAAGAAATACCTATCAAATGATATTACTATAAATTTCGTATTATAAATTTAATAAAAAAAAATACATCCAATAAATTTAATACAATAATAAAAACATTGAATAAACCTTAAATCCAGTTAGTTTATTCAGTAATTATTTTAGTAACTTTTTGACATTAATTCCTAAGATCTATCGTAAATCTATCGTAAACCTATAGTAAACAATTGGTTTTACAAGGTAACATATATTTTTTTTTTAAATCCGATTAAGTTTTTAAGTTAAAATTTAAGTATTTAAAATCCGAAATATCAAAGAAGACATGATTGAACTCGGATTAACTTTCAATGATGTATAAAACAAAACAGAAATAATAAAAATCTTAAGAAATAAGGAAAGTAGATTTGAAACAAAATCAGATGGACGAACAAACCCAAGCAGGAAAAAACCGGTCGTTTCAGAGGAAGTTCAGCAAACAAGATCAGCCCGAATGAAGGCATAGGTCTATTGGCAATACATCAAGCTTAAGAATATGAAAAAGAAGAAGCTTTCTTAATTTGACTAAAGTGATCCATTGTGGTCATAAAAGATAAAAAAATCAATTGGTTTAAAATCCTACCAATAATTATGTAAAACATGTGCATTTCATTTATATTTTCGACTTTTTTCTCTTTTTAAAGCCACGTAGATCTGAATAAGTTCAATAAAGAAGTAAAATCTTATTTCGATTTTTGTTTTGTTGGAGTACTTTTCCTGACGTTTCTTTCCTTGATTCTTCTCCAGCACTCTTCAATCTCCTCTGGCGTTCTTCGTCAGAATCCACGATTTTCTGTCGTTTGGTCGGTCTTTTCTGTTCAAGTCTTGTGTTGTTCAGTTTATGGTAATTTCCGGATGAAATTTTTGAGTTTCCTATTTTGATGATTGAGTTTATGTTGTGGGTTGCAAAGTATGTAAATTATCGTCTTCTGCTTGTTTTCTGTGTACTCCGACACTCCGATTCGTCCTCACCTTTCAGTTGTTTGCCCTCCCAATCCGAAGGCAACCTTTTCGGCTTATTGACCAAGGGAGTAGTATTTTTTGCTGAAACACTGTCCATATTTTTTTTCCCGAGTTACAACTCTAGATGTGATCTAGAAAGGTGAGGTGAAAGATGATGGTGATATTAGGTGAATTTGTGAAGGTTAATTTCGATTCAGCTCACTCAAAAATGTTAACGCTAAATCCTGAGAGGTCCCGTTCGCACCCGAATTCTTGATGGAAAGAATTCTTGGAGGCGCGAAATCTTTAGATTTTCCGATTTGTCGAAATATGTAAATTTTTCGCTAATATTCTAAAAATTTCCGAAATCAGTTACGTATATATTTTCGACTTTAAAATAAACTGTCTAGTGATTTACTTAATAAATAAAATGTCATCAGTTTACTAAACCTACATATTTTTAAAATATTACACATTTCTTATTAATTTTCTAAAATTATTAGGACCAAACAAATTTTTGTATTTGTTTATTGTAGGTAATTCTTTTATAAATATAATTTATACATAAAATATCAAGCCAGTTAATAAAATATATATAAAAATCTGGTGTGAAACACTCACATGACTTTCTCTTGCCAGTGCAAATAATTAACAATAAACCTAATATTAGTAATAAAACATTAGAAATAAACAAAAAACTAACCTAAAAAACATAACCTTATTTTAATAATGAGTGAAAGACGCAAAATGAAAATCGACCTCAGTTTGGCCTAAAAATACGGAAAATCACTCTTTTACGCTCAACTAGGCTCTGTAGAGAAAAATGCTTTAAATAAAAGTTGTAGGTCTTTTAATTTCCTATAAATTTGATTATATACACTTTTGTCGTAAAATGCATTCTAAGGACGAAATTTTTAAAAAGTCGATTTTTCACACGTTTTCGTGAGAAAAAAACAGAAAATTGCAAATTACCGCTAAACTAAGCGTTATACAAAAACATGTTTAAAATAAAAGTAGTAGAATTTTACATTCTCTACAACTTTTATTATATAAATTTTTTCGGTAAAATGCATATTAAAGCCGCAATCTTAAGCAGAAAATGTTTTTACGTAAAAACAGCCTCACGCAGAATTTCAGCAAACATGGCGCCTACCCTATCTTGTAGAGAATAAAAAATTGAGTAAACCAGGCGGTTTTAAAAAAAATCGTAGGACCAGTTTTTGAGAAAATCGCAAAAAAGTGAAAAATTATACGAATAAACTACTACTTCCGGTTGACCGATTTTGATGAAAATGTTCGTGTCGGGTCCGGTAGTGGTATGTAACTTAAGTTTCAAGTTCGTACCATGTTCCGTTCTTGAGATATTTTGTATACACACACACACACACACACACACACACAGACCAATCGCTAAAAACATGTTTTTTGGGTTCATGGGGTCTGAAAACGTATAGATCCGGTGAAAACTCGATTTCGAAAAATCGACATGAAAACAATACTTTCCTTCCTATATATTCATATAGGCAAGAGAAAGTAAAAATTGGTTGTTGGGTAAAGTGAATATTAATTTGAAAAACATGATCTAAAAGTAATTTAAGTTGGATCTCATTTACATCATCTACCTTATCTTACCGCGGTAGAAGTTACAGAAGTGGTCCAACGAATATAAATTAACTCCGTAAGCGAACCTAATGCCCTTGTATAAAACTTTTGAGGTTTTTCATTACAAAAAATATTGCTATACTGTCAGTAACTACTGTATTGATTAAATATTACTTATGGACAAATTTTACGAAACAAGTTAAAAATTGAGTTAAAACCAGGTGGATTAAACTCTGGTTGGATTCAAAGAACTTGTGAAAAAAAATCTAAATTTAAAATTTAGACCTACTTAATAACATAAGTGGATACGAATGCTTGTAACCAGAAGATTAATGGTAAGTTACACTTAACAATAATGTAGTAATATGTTATTCACAGACTATTATTATTATTATTATAAAAACTGAGTGGTAATTTCTTTTTCATTTATTTAAATTCTTCTGCCTCCACTGTAATCCACTTCGCATAATTTTTAAGCCTTGTTACTAAAAGCCACAGCTATCTCTTTTTGTTTATCTCTGTATATTTAAGGAAAAAATCTGGTGTGAAACGCTCACACAACTTTCTCTTGACAATGCAAATAATTAACAATAAACCTAACATTAGTAATAAAACATTAGAAATGAACAAAAAACTAACTTAAAAAAACATTAGTGAATTACGCAAAATTAAAATCGACCTCAGTTTGGCTTAAAAATACGGAAAATCGCTCATTCACGCTAAACTAGGCACTGTACAAAAAAATGCTTAAAATAAAAGTTGTAGATCTCCTAATTTCCTATAAATTTTATTTTATACACTTTTGTCGTAAAATGCATTCTAAGGCCGAAATCTTAAAAAAATAGATTTTTCTCACGTTTTCGTTAGAAAAAAACAGAAAATTAATAATTACCGCTAAACTAAGCGTTATACAAAAAATGTTTGAATTAAAAGTTGTAGAATTTTAAATTCTCTCCAACTTTTGTCATATAAATTGTTGCGCTAAAATGCATATTAAAGCCGTAATCTTAAAAAAACAACGTTTTAACGTGAAAACAGCCTCACCAAGAATTTCAGCAAACAAGGCGCCTACCCTATCTTGTAGAGAATAAAAAACTAAATAAACCAGGCGATTTTAAAAAAAATCGTAGGACCAGTTTTTGAGAAAATCACAAAAAAGTGAAAAATTACACGAATAAACTACTACTTCCGGTTGACCGATTTTGATGAAAATGTTCGTGTCGGATCCGGTAGTGGCATGTAACTTAAGTTTTAAGTTTCAAGCTCGTACAACGTTCCGTTCTTGAGATATTTTGTATAAACACAGACACACACACACACAGACCAATCGCTAAAAACATGTTTTTTGGGTTCAGGGGGTCTGAAAACGTATAGATCCGGTGAAAACTCGATTTCGAAAAATCGACATGAAAACAATACTTTCCTTCCTATATATTCATATAGGCAAGAGAAAGTAAAAATGAGGCTTACATCTAAAATGTTAAATTAATAAAAATGTATCTTTTTTATTATTTAACCATTTGTTATTTAGTTTTTCGTTGTTTAATTACCTCTAAAATTACTGCTATATAAGACTTTACTTAAGCCAATGTGGATGCACGGTTGTCAGATCTATGGTTTATCAAAACCACCAGTCATAGCTAATCTTTAACGGTTTCAATCAAAATTGCTTCTTACGCTAGTTAACGCTCCATTCTTTGTGTCGAATCACACACTTCACTCTGACCTAAAAATCCCATTTATTAATGACACCATACACGAAATGTATCAACGCTTTAGATTAAAATTAATTAACAACTCCAACCTATTGATTCGTGTACTAAGTTTTCCACATTTGCCAGGTAATCCATATCGTCGGCTCAGCAGGAGATGGAACAGAGACTTGGGTTAACCTCAATCAATACAGTTTAAATTTAACGACGTTGAATAGAAAAAATCTGGTGTGAAACACTCACACAACTTTCTCTTGCCAGTGCAAATAATTAACAATAAACCTAACATTATTAATAAAATATTAGAAAAAATCTGGTGTGAAACACTCACACGACTTTCTCTTGTCAATATAAATAATTAACAATAAACCTAATATTAGTAATAAAACATTAGAAATAAACAAAAAACTAACCTCAATAAACATAACTTTATTTTAATCATGAGTAAAAGAGGCAAAATGAAAATCGAACTCAGTTTGGCCTAAAAATACGGAAAATCACTCTTTCACAATAAAGTAGGCTCTGTAGAGAAAAATGCTTTTAATAAAAGTTGTAGATCTTTTAATTTCCTATAAATTTTATTATATACACTTTTGTCGTAAAATGCATTCTAAGGCCAAAATCTTAAAAAAATAGATTTTTCACACGTTTTCGTGAGAAAAAAACAGAACATCGCTAATTACCGCTAAACTAAGCGTTATACAAAAAAATGTTTGAAGTAAAAGTTGTAGAAATTTACATTCTCTACAACTTTTATTATATAAAATTTTGCGCTGAAATGCATATTAAAGCCGCAATCTTAAAAAGAAAATGTTTTTACGTAAAAACAGCCTTACGCAGAATTTCAGCATACATGGCGCCTACCCTATCTTGTAGAGCATAAAAAAATGAGTAAACCAAGCGATTTTAAAAAACCTCGTAGGACCAGTTTTTGAGAAAATCGCAAAAAAGTAAAAAATTATACGAACAAACTACTACTTCCGGTTGACCGATTTTGATGAAAATGTTCGTGTCGGGTACGGTAGTGGTATGTAACTTAAGTTTCAAGTTACAAGTTTGTACGATGTTCCGTTCTTGAGATATTCTGTTCACACACAGACACGCACACAGACCAATCGCTAAAAACATGTTTATATATTTCACCGCTAATATATTCATATAGGCAAGAGAAAGTAATAAACAAAAAACTAACCTCAATAAACATAACCTTATTTTAATCATGAGTGAAAGACGCAAAATGAAAATCAAACTCAGTTTGGCTTAAAAATACGGAAAATCACTCTTTTACGCTAAACTAGGCTCTGTAGAGAAAAATGCTCTAAATAAAAGTTGCAGATCTTTTAATTTTCTATATATCTAATTATATACGTTTTTATTCTAAAATGCATACTAAGGCCGAAATCTTCAAAAAATCGATTTTTCACACGTTTTCGTGAGAAAAAAAAGAAAATGCTTATTACTGCTAAACTAAGCGTTATACAAAAAATTGTTTGAAATAAAAGTTGTACGATTTTAAATTCTCTACAACTTTTGTTATATATATTGTTGCGCTAAAATGCATATTAAAGCCAAAATCTTAAAAAACCAACGTTTTTACGAGAAAACACCCTCACCAAGAATTTCAGCAAACATGGCGCCTACCCTATATTGTAGAGAATAAAAAATTGAGTAAACCAGGCGATTTTTAAAAAAATCGTAGGACCAGTTTTTGAGAAAATCGCAAAAAAGTGAACAATTACACGAATAAACTACTACATCCGGTTGACCGATTTTGATGAAAATGTTCGTGTCGGGTCCGGTAGTGGTATGTAACTTAAGTTCCAAGTTTCAAGTACATACGATGTTCCGTTCTTGAGATATTTTGTACACATACACACACACACACACACACACACACACACACACACACACACAGACCAATCGCTAAAAACATGTTTTTTGGGTTCAGGAGGTCTGAAAACGTAAAGATCCGGTGAAATCTCGATTTCGAAAAATCGACGTGAAAACAATACATTCCTTATATATTCATATAGGCAAGAGAAAGTAAAAAGTATAATAGAAAGTAAAAAGTAAAAGTATAAGTATTGTTTTCATGTCGATTTTTGCAAATCAAGTTTTCACCGGATCTATACGTTTTCAGTCCCCTAAAAAACAAGTTTCGCTAAAAAACAAGTTTTTAGCGATTTGCCTGTGTGTGTGTGTGTGTGTGTGCGCGCGCGCGCGCGCGTGCGTGCGTGCGTGCGTGTGTGTGTGTGTGTGCGCGTGCGTGCGTGCGTACGTGTGTGTGTGTGTGTGTGCAAAATATCTCAAGAACGGAACATCGTACGAACTTGAAACTTAAGTTACATACCACTACCGGACAAGACACGAATATTTTCATCAAAATCGGTCAACCAGCAGTAGTAGTAGATTCGTATAGTTTTTCACTTTTTTGCGATTTTCTCAAAAACTGGTCCTACGATTTTTTTAAAAATCGCCTCATTTACTCAATTTTTTATTCTCTACAAGATAGGGAAGGCGCTATGTTTGCTGAAATTCTGGTTAGGCTGTTTTTGCGTAAAAACAATTTCTTTTTAAGATTGCGGCTTTAATATGCATTTCAGCGCAAAACTTTATATAATAAAAGTTGTAGAGAATGTAAAATTCTACAACTTTTATTTAAACATTTTTTTTGTATAATGCTTAGTTTAGCGGTAATTAGCGAATTTCTGTTTTTTTCTCACGAAAACGTGTGAAAAATCGATTTTTTTAAGATTTCGGCCTTAGAATGCATTTAACGACAAAAAAGTATATGATAAAATTTGTAGAAACTTAAAAGATCTACAACTTTTATTTACAGTTTTTTTTTGTACAGTGCCTAGTTTAGCGTTAAGAAGCGATTTTCCGTATTTTTAAGCCAAACTGAGGTCAATTTTAATTTTGCGTATTTCACTAATATTTTTTGAGGTTAGATTTTTGTTTATTTCTAATATTTTATTACTAATGTTAGGTTTATTGTTAATTATTTCCATTGTCAAGAGAAAGTTGTGTGAGTGTTTCACACCAGATTTTTATTTCTGTTAAACACAAAAATAGCGTAGGTCAAAAATGATTTGTCAAGTAACGTCTTGTGAAGTCTATTTTTCGTTGATTTAGGATCTGTTAGTTAACGGGAAATTGATAAGCACTATTTATATCTTCTACACAGGCAGTGTAAAACTATAACCTTTAACACCTGATTCGTACAGATGAGATAAATAAAAAATAATTCGGCGACAGCATTCGCTTAATTGTCGTAGCGAAAGTATAAGCAGAAAAATTACGATCCCGATAGCTGTGATTTTACAGAGTTTTAGGCCTGTAATCAGTGTTTATGTAGGGAGCTTGTTCAAATATTACAATTTTTTAAGCATTATCATATGCGACTTTTTAACGTTCCGAAACCGAACAATTCTTGCGTTCTCTTAAGCAAGGTAGGCTAATAAAATTACTTATTTTCAATCCAACAACTTTCTCCAACTCACACTACAAATTTCCATCTCACACAAGTTTCTCTTGCCAATGCTAATAATTATTAACAATAATCATAACATTAGTAATAAAACATTAGAAGTAAACAAAAAACTAACCTCAAAAACATAACCTTTTTTTAATCATGAGTGAAAGACGTAAAATGAAAATCGAACTCAGTTTTGCTTAAAATACGGAAAATCACTCTATTACGCTAAACTGCGCTCTGTAGAGACAAATGCTTTTAAAAAAATTGTAGATCTTTTAATATCCTATAAATTTTATTATATACACTTTTGTCGTAAAATGCATAGTAAGGCCTAAATCTTAGAAAAATCGATTTTTCACACGTTTCGTGAGAAAAAAACAGAAAATCGCTAATTACCGCTAAACTAAGTGTTATACAAATAAATGCTTGAAATAAAAGTTGTAGGATTTTACGTTTTCTACAACTTTTATTATATACATTTTTGCGCTAAAATGCATATTAAAGCCACGATCTTGAAAAAACCATGTTTTTACGTGAAAACAGCCTCACCAAGAATTTCAGCAAACATGACGCCTACTCTATCTTGCAGAAAATAGCAAATTGAGTAAACCAGTCGATTTTAAACAAAATCGTAGGACCAGTTTTTGAGAAAATCGCAAAAAAGTAAAAAATTACACGAATAAACTACTACTTCCGGTTGACCGATTTTGATGAAAATGTTCGTGTCGGATTCGGTAGTCGTATGTAACATAAGTTTTAAGTTTCAAGTTCGTACGATGTTCCCTTCTTGAGATATTTTGTATACACACACACAGACACACAGACACACACACACACACACACACACACACACACACACACACACACACACACACACACACACCAATCGCTAAAAACATGTTTTTTGGGTTCAGGGGGTCTGAAAACGTATAGATCCGGTGAAAACTCGATTTCGAAAAATCGACATGAAAACAATACTTTTCTTCCTATATATTCATATAGGCAAGAGAAAGTAATAAAGTGAAAAAATTACCTCTCCAATTTCCTACTCATTTTTCTCTTTCTGTGGTTAAAGAAGCTTGCAAAGTCAAATTTCGAAATTTGTTTACAAAATAAATTAGAATAAATGAGTTTAGAATAAAAAAAAGGATTCTTTTAGGTATTTATAATTTAAAAATTTTAATTAATATGTCCTTTACGGTCAGAAATGGTAGAACACCGCTACACATATTTTACTTTCTCTTGCCTATATGAATATATAGGAAAGAAAGTATTGTTTTCATGTCGATTTTTCGAAATCGAGTTTTCACCGGATCTATACGTTTTCAGACCCCCTGAACCCAAAAAACATGTTTTTAGCGATTGGTCTGTGTGTGTGTGTATACAAAATATCTCAAGAACGGAAAATCGTACGAACTTGAAACTTGAAACCTAAGTTACATACCACTACCGGACGCGACACGAACATTTTCATCAAAATCGGTCAACCGGAAGTAGTAGTTTGTTCGTGTAATTTTTCACTTGTTTGCGATTTTCTCAAAAACTGGTCCTACGATTTTTTTAAAAATCACCTGGTTTACTCAATTTTTTTATTCTCTACAAAATAGGGTAGGCGCCATGTTTACTGAAATTCTTGGTGAGGGTGTTTTCTCGTAAAAACGTTTTTTTTTTAAGATTACGGCTTTAATATGCATTTTAGCGCAACAATTTATATAACAAAAGTTGTAGAGAATTTAAAATCGTACAACTTTTATTTCAAACAATTTTTTGTATAACGCTTAGTTTAGCAGTAATTAGCATTTTCTGATTTTTTTCTCACGAAAACGTGTGAAAAATCGATTTTTTTAAGATTTCGGCCTTAGAATGCATTTTACGACAAAATAGTATATAATAAATTTTATAGGAAATTAAAAGATCTACAACTTTTATTTAAAGCATTTTTCACTACAGAGCCTATTTTAGAGTGAAAGAGTGATTTTCTGTATTTTTAAGCCAAACTGAGTTCGATTTTCATTTAGCGTGTTTCACTCATGATTAAAATAAGGTTATGTTTATTGAGGTTAGTTTTTTGTTTATTTCTAATGTTTTATTACTAATGTTAGGTTTATTGTTAATTATTTGCACTGGCAAGAGAAATTTGTGTAAGTGTTTCACACCAGATTTTTTTAAATATATATGTATTAAACGCGTATTTGCTGGTTGTGCAAAACCGCACTGTTGCAGACAAAAATAAAGTGAAAAAAATTACCTCTCCAATTTCCTACTCATTTTTATCTTCCTGTGGTTAAAGAAGCTTGCAAAGTCAAATTTCAAATATTGTTTACAAAATAAATTAAAATAAATGAGTTTAGAATATAAAAAGGATTGTTTTAGGTATTTATAATTTAAAAATTTTAATTAATATGTCCTTTACGGTCAGAAATGGTAGAACACCGCTACACATAATTTTTGTTTTTAAAATCGCCCTAATATTCTCCTCATCAACTGGACGGATTTAATCTTATCCAGTTTTAAATGCAAAATGGACTATAGTAAATTGCTTAAATAACATTAAAACATGAAACTTATACTTTTATTGCAGAACGATGAAGGCAATCCACTAGTTTATAAAAACGAATTAATCGGGTTATACTCAGGTACTGTAGAATGCGTGGACGCCGAGCATCCAGCAGTGTACATCGGCTTAGACAATTACAAGAATTGGATTAATGAACTATTGAAGAACAATTCAGTTCCAGATACAAGAAAATAATAAGCAAATCAACAAGTTTATACAAAAAAAAACAATAAGTTTATACGAATTTTATAAACAAGAATTCTTAAAATATTACATTCAATGACTGCTAACTAAATTTGACTTTCTTAGATATTATTATAAAACATATTTTTTCCGGAAAACAAAAACTGAAAAGACTAGCAAGTGTTTAATTTAAATTGTAAGCATATGCATTCGTTGTATTAATTACAGATTGCATCCTACATAATTACATGGTAAATTAAAATAATATTTTTATTACTTTATTTTTTATATTATTATAAAACCTGTATTAACATTATACAATAAACACAGTTTTAAATATTTATTTTTCTTTACAGACAAAATTTCTGTAATGCAGTGTACCCCATTACACATTTTTAATCATTCGTGCAATTCGAAAGAAAACAAACTTATTAATGAGCTGACGAAGAGGTGTTTGGAATAAATTTTGTTATTTTGTAAATGGTTTTGAACCTGGTTGGGTAGGAGGCTAAAAAACAATTTCATCTGCTATTGCAGCCCTAATTATATCATACGTTTTCAGATATCGTTTAAAAGAAATTTTGGTTTTAATTACGTGCATGTTACAAACAATTTTATCAATCAAGTATGTAATAAAAATTCAAAATAATTAGGCCTATCAATATTTCAACAAAATTAGGGCTATCGTCTAGTGGTTGTTTACACAGACCCATCAGGTGTAGGCGTAGATAAATACCATGAGAGAAATAATCACCAAAAAATTTTATTTCTGATTCATTTGAAAGTAAAGTACCACGGGCGGCCGGCCCGTGGTGTAGTGGTCAGCGCAACTGGCTACTATGCCGGGGTCCCGGGTTCGATTCCCGGTCAGGTCTGGCATTTTTTTCATCTGTAAATCACCACATATCATTACCTACGCACAAACCCAAGGCTTATGTAACCATCATCACTCAACAAAAAAAAAAGTAGAAACATTTTTGACAGTCAGGTTAATAAGGACCACAAATACCGCATAACTTGTACAATTATAATCTAAGGAATAACAATATAAAATTCAGCTCATGAGGAAGAGGATTTTTATGAATATTAAAAGTACTTTGTCAAGGTTTTTTTTAACAACCGGATTAATGATGGCTGTCAACTTATGTAAGTAAATTTGTTGAACTCGGTCACATGTGAAAGAAGTGTGAGTAAACTGTAAAAGGAAAACCTAGGAAAACCTAGGAAAACCTAGAACACGAGTTTCTCATTGTAGGTAATAGTTTATTTTTGTATTAAGTAATATTTCATTGCATCAATGTATGAAGTTAATAATGTTATATAACGTGCTGGGTCATTATCAACATAGTAAAATTAAAATTAGCTTAAAGTTTAAGAAGATTTTCAATTTCGTATTTTCCTAGTAACATCATTCTTCAAAAAAATCTGACTTACTGAGGAGTTAATGATCTAAAACATACACAAACAGTCGGTCTCTGGTGTGACTTTCGGTCAGATCTGACAATTTTCTAAATATAATTTTCATCTCTTACCCTTCACTGTCTGCACTGATACCAATGTAGTGCGTAACACAAAGAAAGAAACACGCAACAATTAAAATACTAAAATTATGAGCCGATTGGAGTAATGAATAACAAATCATAGCAAAACATAGAAAATAATTATTGTTGAAGGCAAACTCCATGGTGTATCGTTAGAGCGCTGGACTGGCTAGACTGCTAATCGGAAAGTCCCGGGTAAGTTACTATTTCCAGCCGGTCTAAAAATGTTTGACAAGTTTATACCCACAGATAGTGGGTTATACCTACTGATTTTGTGTCACTGCAGTCGCTTACAACCAAGCCATTGATACAGCTTTAAATAACCCAAAAATAAAACGGGAATACTTGAAATGAAAATAAAGATAAATTTATAGCCGTAGATCGAACCCGATACCTCCCGTTTTAGAGCCTAGGACTTTAACCACTACACCATGCAGCCGGTCTCATTAACTTTAATTTAGTAAAATCTCTTTGACAAGTCCTTGCATCTAAAGTCAATAATTTCGCTGATTGTATCCTGTATTTTTAATAAACGAAATCAGGCAGTTTCTTTTTTTAATAAAAGCTGTGAAATATTGAAAATAATTTTTGAAGCATGAGAGTGCGTCATGTTTTCGGATTCAAAAAGAAAATTGTAACGAAAATAGAAGGAAATTTACATAAAATATTACTATTTCTAATAAAACAGTTATCTTTTTCAGTTAAGAAATAATCATGTTGATATCGACCCAGTACGACACCAAAACAAAACAATTAACTTTTTTCTAAGAACTTCCATCATATATTTTTCAGTTTGACGATGGTGTCCCGCTGACTTATAAAAATAAACTTATTGGGTTATATTCTGGAACTAAAGGCTGTATAGAAGCAAAAGACCCTGCGTTATTTGCAGATGTCAGCTATTACAAAAATTGGATTGAAAATATTGCCGGTGAAGATCCAAATGATATATTTATCAAATTCTAAAATTCCATTTACCATAAACATATTATCTCTGTTTTGTACTACAAGAAAATTAGATTTAAGTATTGGAAATAATATTTTTACTGCTATAAAGTTGTGTGTATCGGTTTACAAACAGTGCAATAGTGACCGTCCATAGGAAAAGAAACCTTATCTTCTCTAAGCAAAATTTCAGGTGAGCAAAAATACTGAAATTAGGTCAAAAAATAACATTTTCTTTTTTGTTGTTTAAAATATTACTTATTCTTTTCTGTGTATAAAAATAACCCTATTTCATTTTATTTTGAATTTTAAACCTGATTAAATTCCCAAAAATAGGCAGTATGTCAAATGGGAAAAACGGACCTTAGCTTTACCGTGTATTTCTTATTAATAATAATAATTTATTTATTCCCATAATATTACATATTACATAAAAAATAAATTATTACTATAATACAAAATTTCTTACAGTAAACTACTATCCTATTATGCTAGAGGTGGTGGGTTAAGATTAACTCATCCGCATATTAGTGAAGTTAAGATTCTTTTTCTGTTGGATACGTAAAAGAAAA
The DNA here is from genome assembly GCA_035578175.1 of Catonia carolina. Lineage (NCBI taxonomy): Eukaryota > Metazoa > Arthropoda > Insecta > Hemiptera > Achilidae > Catonia > Catonia carolina. The sequence continues at coordinate 178,133,301 of JAQMRL010000001.1, forward strand.
ACTAAAAGTTCTGGCTCAAAATACGAAAAAAGTAAAAAAACACTGGAGAATATTCTTTCAAGAAAATAGTCAAGATTGGTGCCTCCACACACTTAACAAGAAAATCAATAAAATTCTCATAATAAATTTTTAGTTTAGGCCTATTTCCAGTATCATCTTTTTATTTTATTTTTTTAGATTAGTTTCCTTATTATTATTTCAATTACAATTTGTTAAAAGAAAAAATTATATAGTAATGTTTTATAATGCATAGTAATGTTTTATGAAATGCATAGTGCAGGGGAAAGTGCATGGCAGGACAGGCGTTGGGCGAAGGCGAATATCCTGGCTGAAAAATTTAAGGACATGGTTTTCGGACATGGTTAAAGCGGCTGTCAACAAAATCAGCATTGCCAGAATGATTGCCAACATTCGGTAACAGATAGGCACAGGAAGAAGAAGAATGTTTTATCTTTGTTGTATGTTAAAATTACAATAAATTTTTTCAGTTTTTTTGCCCGTCCGTGAATTTTTATATTTGACATGATCTCAGAAAAAGTGCTACAGGATTTTTACTATTTTAAATATCAATTATTTGAAGACCGCTGGATTCAGCAAAAATGTTTACATAAATAATACATGATATCTGACAAATATAAGAAAAGTAAATAATAATAAAAATATACTAATTGAACAATATTATCACTAAAATATAACCAAATTTAATTGCAATTTTCACAAAACAAGTGATTCTTAAACTTCATTTTTAAAATTCTGTAACTTTTTTATAAATAACGATAAAATTTGTTTTCAGCATTAAATTCTCTGTAAGAAATAATCATGACTTTACTTTTGACTTAGTTGAAGATAGGATGCCTTTTCCCATGGACGATCACATTTTTTGATCGCTGTAAATTTATCTTATTTTATTCTTGAAAAGAAAAAAATCATTTAATTACATAGAAAATATTTAATGAAGAAATTTCTATTCAATCATCAATTCTCGACTTTAAAATAAACTGTTGTGTGATTTGCTTAATAAATAAAATGTATTTTTACTAAACCTACATTTATTTTTAAGATATTACCCATATTCTATTGCTTTTCTAAAAGTATTAGGACCGAACAATCCTCCCCATTCATACCTTCTGAAGAAACGTGTAAAGAAATTTTACATTTTGATAAATTAAAAATCTGTTATGAAACACACACAACTTTCTCTTGATGATGCACAAAAGAACAATATAATACTAAAATTAGTAATAAAACATTAGAAATAAACAAAAAACTAACCTCAAAAAACATAACCTCATTTTAATCATGAGTGAATGGTGCAAAATGAAAATCAATCTCAGTTTGGCTTAATAATACTTAATCACTCTTTCACGCTAAACTGGGGTCTGTAAAGAAAAATGCTCAAAATAAAAGTTGTAGATCTTTTAATTCCTATAAATTTGATAATATACACTTTTGTCGTAAAATGTAGGCCTACACTAAGGCTGAAATCTAAAAAAATCCATTTTTTACAGATTTTCATGGAAAAAAACAGAAAATTACTAATTACCGCTAAACTAACCGTTATACCAAAATATATTCCAATAAAAGTTGTAGATTTTTAAATTGTCTACAACTTTCTTTATACACCTTTGCGCTAAAATGCATATTCAGGCCGAAATCTTAAAAAACCATTTTTTTACGAGAGCACAGCCTTTCCAAGAATTTCAGCAGACGTGATGTCTACCCTATCTTGTAGGGCATAAAAAGTATTGTAAATGAGGCGATTTTTAAAAAATCGTAGGAGCAGTTTTTGATAAAATCACAAAAAGTGAAAAATGACGAATAAACTACTACTTACGGTTGACCGATTTTGATGAAAATGTTCGTATCGGGTCATCTAGTCGTATCTAACTTAAGTTTCAAGTTTCGACTTTGTAAGATGTTCTGTTCTTCAAATATTTTGTTCACACGCGCGCGCGCGCACACACACACACACACACACACACAGACCAATTGTTAAAAACATGTTTTTTGGGTTCAGGGGGTCTGAAAACGTGAATATCCGGTGACATCGACATGAAAACTATAGCCTACTTTCCTTCCTATATACGAGTATGCATATAGGCAAGAGAAAATGAAAATAACGTATGAATATAATTACCTTTTGTTTTTTGGTTTCTAACTATGGACGATATAGTATTTCTTTATTGTGAAAAATTGGAATGATAGTGACATAATAAGAAAAATACACTGAGTTCTTGAAAAAAATAAAATATTAGCATGAATAAATACAAATTTGTGGGCGAAATTAGGCGAAATCTTCATGTAAATTTTATAATATTTAATCGTAGGGTACTTTTATTTTCACGTAGACTTGCAGGTATAACTTAACCAAAAAACTTGATAAATATTAGGGCTATTTCAAACATCAGACAGAAGATAATACGCCTGTACTGCAAAAGGCGAATCATATTGAATATAACTTCCAAACATAAAATTCAAATAATAATTTGGAAATCACAAGAATTGTTTCTTTTCAAGTTATACTTAGTCTCTTAAACTGCCAATGGTCTTAGCTATTCCATTAGATTTTAACTTTTTAATCCGTAATAAGTTAATTTTAAATGATAATAATCAGAATGCAGCAGGGAATCAGAATCAGAAACTTTAGCGTTTGTAGTTGTATAATCCACCGATTGAGCCATCGAGTTGATCACGATAATTATAAATCTGCAGCATAGTGTAATTAAACCTCAAAGGGTTTCATTAAATTCGATAGCGGCTCCACCAAACGGTCGATATTAATGACTTTCCTAAATTGAAACTGTCGTATTTTGTAAATGTCATCATCAACTTGTTATTGCGAGTTTCATAATAAAAATACTATAATTTTATTCAGACTTCTATTTGCCAATTAAAGATAAATGAAACACATTTTGTAGTTATTATTACTTTCTCTTGTCCTGTATGAATATACAGGGAAGGAAGTATTGTTTTCATGTCGATATTTCGAAATGAGAGTTCTTACCAGATATACATGTTGTCAGGCCCTCTGAACAAAAAAAACTTGTTTTTAGCGATTGGCCTGTGTGTGTGTGTGTGTGTGTGTGTGTGTGTGTGCGTGTACGTGTGTGTGTGTGTGTGTGCGCGCGCGCGCGCGTGTGCGTGTGTGTGTGCCAATAACAATAGGTCAACCGAAAGTAGTAGTTTATTCGTGCAATTTTTCACTTTTTTGCGATTTTCTCAAAAACGCCTCCTACGATTTCTTTTTTAAATCGCCTCCTTTAGTACATTTATTATTCTCTACAAAATACGGTAAGTTCTATGTTTGCTAAAATTCTTCAGGGCCTTTGCTCTCGCAGTAAAAAATTGTTTTAAGACTCCGGCCTTAATATGCATTTTAGGCAAAAACGTAAAAAAAGTTGTAGCTACAAATTGTATATCAAACGTTTTTCTACAACGCTTCAACTAGTGATTATCTGTGTTATACTTAAAATCGGTAAAAATGGGATTTTTGAATATTGGGACCTTATAATTTTATAAAAAATGTGTATCGAATTTTTGAATATTGCAACCTTATAATTTTATAAAAAAATGTGTAAATAATTAGTTTTAGAAAATTAAAAACTCTTCAACTTTTATTTGAAGCATATTTTTCAACAAAACTTAGTTTAGGGTCAACTAGTGATTTTCCGTATTTTTAAATCAAATAGAGGTTGATTTTCATTTCATTCGCTCATAATTAAAATTAGGTTATGTTTTCTATTTTACATAGTTTACGAACGATTAAACATTCATGTTACATGTTTAATTATTTAGGTTAACAAGAGAAAGTCGTGTGGTATTTCACAACCGATTTTTTGATGTTACGATAATACCACCTAAATACGTAGCCTACACTAGCCGCAATGGCTGTTTGGTGTTCATTGATGTTTACATCTCCAGAACACAGATTGCAATTATACACAATGTATGTTTTCTTTGTAAATTACTTTTTTATGTCACGATCGATTACAATAAATGTTCAAGAAAATTGCCACTCTTAATCATTTACACATAAAGAAGAAATTTTTAATTAGAGTTTTGTTTATCGTCTTATTTACCCATTTTCAATTACAAATAGAAACAGTCTTTTGAAAATTAAAACTCTTTTCTTTCTTCTTTTGTAATTTCTCTTTCAGCTATAGCAAGCAATTTTCCTTTATTACAATACACTGACGTTTGTTTAAATGATTATTACGAAATTTAAAGGTTTATAAATTATTTTGATAGTAAGTTAAGGATCCTTTGAATAATGTTTGGTTAAATTTTAAGAACAGATTTTGTAAGGATGTCAAAATACGAAGCAGCTAGGGTTGGAGTCTGTGTAAGACGTAATTTTTAAAAAAATTATAAATCAGAGCTAACTCACACATCCCTTGAAATGCGCGATTGGTGTGTATTATTTATTTATATTATAATTTAAAGGAATGACATTCGTCAGTTTTGGAACTATTAGAACTAGAGTTTTCTGCATTATGAAAATATACATACTTATGTGTTTTCTCTATAAACGTAAAATATGAGCATGTGCGATATAAATAAGAAGACAAAAAAATCAAATTGATTTATTTGATAGAACGATCCAGTTCTGAGAAGTTTAATTATCGCTTAGTTCCAATTTGTATTAACGAAATTATAAACAACTAATTAAACTTTTTTCAACGTGTTCACAGATTGTCCTCTTTTACTTCTTTTAGTTCCTTGATCTCTCTCCTTATTCCATATTGATTTGTAACTCTTCCCTTAAAACCAATAAAAAATTTCAAAAAATAAATGTTGTATTTTAATGAACTTAGCTTAATCATAAACAACTGAGTCACTATTATACACAAGTAATATTATCTCAGATCTTCATTATCGGTGATGCGAACAATTTAATTACAATCCAAAGAGTACTTCCAAAGAGAGTCATTCGTTGATTAAAGCTCTAAATGTCCGATTAAACAACATGATTTTAATGATTACAATACTCGAAGCCAACAAGTAAGTACTGTACAAAGTAAGTAAGTATGCACAATATTCACAAAATTGGAAGCTGTTTAAATTTTTTTCCACTAGGTTTACACTAACAAAAGAAATGTTTAAACAACAATAAACCTATTTTATAAAATCAAGATAATTATCCTGATTATCTAAAATAGTTAACAATAAAAATTATAGTATTTATAATAATTATTACATTATATAATATACAATGAACAGCCAAACAAAACAAATTATTTATAACATCACCTCAGAGTATAACGTTATATTCAAGATCTTTCGTCTCTCTCGGAGACATCTTCAGGACACACTACACGAATCACAAAAAACAGATATCCCATAAAACAAATACGGTCGAAGACCACGTCAATTAATTTAATTTGTTGTATACAACTATTCAGCCGAATAGTCGCGCGTGGTCCTTCCGTCTCAGATTTAATCTTCAGACAAGAAAAATTAAAAACCGTGGTATTTAGTGTGTTTGTAGATTCACCGTTTAGAAACAGTCACAATTTGGCAATAAGGTCAAAAATCACGTACCACTAATTCATTTAGGGAAAACCTTATAGTGGAGGTATGCCTCTAATGGATCATATTGTTAGTATAATGATTAATTTTTGTGGTATTGGACCGGTCGGTTGATGGCGACGGGAAGAGCTTTCTGATATGACATACGACGAGATCAGGTTTTCTTTTCGATTCGAACTAACAAGTAAAACCAAATTATCTAAAAAACTTATCTTAGATTTAATGCCCAAACAAGAAAAATTTAAGGTGGTATAAGCAGTTTAACTCACAGTTTAGAAACTGAGAATTACAATATGGCGGTAATATTGAAAATCGCGTATCACCAATGACCGGTCGGTGGGCGGCGAGAGGCGTAGCTTCCTGATATGGCATGTCACGCGTCAAGTTTTTGTAACATCAGAGGTTTAGATGGGAGATTTCTAACAATCAGATTGGTTGAGAATCAAAAATTCAGTCGGGTCTACGCTTAAATAAGACCAACGTGAATGTTCAGTTTTGGGAATTATTAGAGCACGCAATACGTAGTAAATTCTGTAGGAACAGCGACCTTGCTGTGTGCTAGGCAATCTGACATGACCACCGTGGAATGAGTAACATTACGAAAAAATTAAATATAAACAAAATGAAGCTCTTTTGTGATTCAATTAAATCAGAAAATTCTTGTACACAAAATTTTTGAATTTCGTTAATTAAATTCTGAATAAAGATTGTTAAGACAATAAACAATAGAAATAAGGTGTCGCATAAATGGTTAGAATGAGTCAGAGCGGATATTCCGAAATCCGGAATGAACAAAGAAATTTATTGAAACGAACAACATTCAGTCAACTAACTACGTATGTTAAATGCTCCAAGAATAGCAAAACCAGAGCACCGCGTGGACAGACGAAAAGACGAAAGCCAACAGTGAACGATTGTTGAGAATGGTGGCTGCAAAAAGAGCTTCCGGAAACGTCTAAGCCACCTAGCGTTGTCTAAAATCGGCCGGATACTTTTGCGTAAACAATTTTCAGTACATGCTGCCTGTAGAATAAAATTGTGAAAACCATATCTTTTCACTCACCAACCTTCGATTCGTTATTTTGAACCTATTTTTTACTTTCTTTTGCCTATATGAATACATAGGAAGGCAAGTATTGTTTTCATTTCGATTTTCACCGGATCTACTTTTTTGCAGACCCCCTGAACCAAAAAAACATGTTTGTAGCAATTGGTCTGCGTGTGTGTGGGTGTGTGTGTGTGTGTGTGTGTGTACGAATGTGTAGGATTGAACAAAATATCTCAAGAACGGAACATCATACGAACTTGAAACTTGAAACTTAAGTTAGATACCACTAGAGGACCTGACACAAACATTTTTATCGAAATCGGTCAACCGGAAGTAGTAGTTTATTCGTGTCATTTTTCACTTTTTTGCTATTTTCTCAAAAACGGCTACTACGATTTTTTTAAATCGCTTTATTTACTACATTTTAATGCTATGCAAGATAGGGTAGGCGCAATGTCTGCTGAAATTCTTGTGGAGGCTGTGCACTCGTAAAGAAAAATGTTTTTTTTTTTAAGATTGCGACCTTAATATGCATTTTAGCGCAAAAATGTGTAGTATAATAAAAGTTAAAGAAAATTTAAAAACAAAACTTTTATTTTAAACATTTTTTGGTATAACGTTTAGTTAGCGGCGATTGGTATTTTTCTGGTTTTTTTCATGAAAATCTGTAAAAAATTATTTTTTTTAGATTTTAGCCTTAGTATGCATTTTACGACAAAAGAGTATAATAAAATTTATAGAAAATTAAATGATCTACTACTTTTATTTAGAGCATTTTTCTCTACAGAGCCTACTTTAGCGTGAAAGAGTGATATTTCGTGTTAAGCCAACTGAGGTTGATTTTCATTTTTCGTCTTTCACTCATGATTAAAATTAGGTTACGTTTTTTGAGGTTAGGTTTTTGTTTAATTCTAATGATTTTTTACTAAATGTTAGCTATATAGTTAATTATTTGCATTGACAAGAGAAAGTTGTGTGAGTATTTCACACTAGATTTTTATGGATATAAAATTGTTTAACAAACTAATAAAGAATATAACACCTCCGTGGCGTAGTGGTCAGTATATTAGGCTGCAAACAGGTAGGTCCACGTTCTATTCACGGCTAGGGATTACATGCATTAAAGCTGTCGGTTATGTACAACGATCCATTACAGTGACTAATGACTGACCAGTTGATGTGACTATTGTTGTTGTTTAGGTCATCAGCCAAAAGGCTGGTTTGAACCTCTAGAGGTTTTACTAAGTAAAACAAGGAGTGAGGTGGTTTACCATTGCCTTCCTCACTGAGTGGAAAAGTACACTTATCAGCATGCCGAGCCCTCTGAAAAGCACATATTTTCCACTCTGCAAATGACACCTTCACTTCATTCACAGGGTTGGCTGTATAATGAAATTAATTACTTTCAGATAAGATAACTCTGATTAGTGTCTTTTACACCTCTACCTCTTCTGTTTGTAATGATTCAGTCATGTAATTGGCTGACCATGTGATAAAAAACAGAACTATTTATTTTAGCCCTCCAAGAAACAGATTGAGTGTAAATAATTTGACACTCCACCTCATGTGACTGTAAATCAAACTATTTATTATAAATTATACCAGTGATAAGCGACGGCAAATTAAAAACTCTGGTGTGAAACACTCACACAACTTTCTCTTGCCAATGCAAATAATTAATAATAAACCTAACATTATTAATAAAATATTAGAAATAAACAAAAACTAACCTCAAAAACATAACCTTATTTTTATCATGAGTGAATGACGCAAAATGAAAATTGAACTCAATTTGGCTTAAAAAAAACGGAAAATCACACTTACACGCTAAACTAGGCTCTGTAGAGAAAATTTTTTTAAATAAAAGTTTTAGATCTCTGAATTTTCTATAAATTTTATTATAATACACTTTTGTCGTAAAGTGCATACAAAGGCCAAAATCTTAAAAAAATCGATTTTCACACGTTTTCGTGCGAAAAAATCAGAAAATCGCTAATTACCGCTAAACTAAGCGTTATACAAAAAAATGCTTGAAATAAAAGTTGTAGGTTTTTGAATTCTCTACAACTTTTATTATATACATCTTTGCTCAAAAATTAATATTAAAGCCGTAATCTTTAAAAAACACTTTTTTACGTAAAAACACCCTCACCAAGAATTTCAGCAAACATGGCGCCTACCCTATCTTTTAAAAAATAAAAAATTGAGTAAATGAGGCGATTTTAAAAAAAATCGTAGGACCAGTTTTTGAGAAAATCGCAAAAAAGTGAAAAATTATACGAATAAACTACTACTTCCGGTTGACCGATTGTGATGAAAATGTTCGTGTCGGGTCCAGTAGTGGTATGTAACTTAAGTTTCAAGTTTCAAGTTCGTACGATGTTCCGTTCTTGAGATATTCTGTTCACACACACACACACACACACACACACACACACACACACACACACACACACACAGACACACACACACAGACCAATCGCTAAAAACATGTTTTTTGGGTTCAGGAGGTCTGAAAACGTGTAGATCCGGTGAAAACTCGATTTCGAAAAATCGACATGAAAACAATACTTTCCTTCCTATATATTCATATAAGCAAGAGAAAGTAAAAATAATATTAACTTTTTCAATCAGTCAAGAACATTTCAACCAGATACCGCCATTAATCAACAGTAATACTCACAGTACATAAAAATTGCAACGTAACGCTCCCCAACTGCAACGAAATAATTTCTCACGCTGACCAACCGTTTAGCGTGTGGTACCACCTACCTTTGCATAAATTATGCCTCTTTCACAACTCTGAAAACTCCCACCCTATGCCGCATTAAGTTTGGTTTTGCTTATATAGATACTGAAGTCACGTAATTGCCTTTTGCGTATGTATGGGCTGTGAGGAAGAGAAGTGAAATATTTGCAGTGCTGCTAACCTTAACAGTGAGACACTACTCATACATTTCACTACCGTCCAGTTTCTAGATACATTTTGTAAGCTGTAGTTTATTCTGAGAAAATATTTTTTTCATAAACCTGATAAGAAATAAATATGACCTGTAATATTGCCTAGAGCTTAATTACATGACTAGAAATGTTTGATTTACTGTAATTACGAATGAATCACCTTCTTTACTATTGTTGACACCGGCGTTTTCACTATCAGTCTCTCTAGTATCTACCTAACCGTTTTCTTTTTTTACCAAGTGTCAACAAAACTGCTAAAGAATAGCTTCTTCGCGTCCTTAATTTCCTTCTTTATTTTTCGAAAATTGTGGAAAGAGAAACATCACAGTAGTTAGCCGCTCGCTCACGGCTTTTGTTGCGAGGCACGGACAGGCATTTTTGTTTAGCTTCAACTTCACAACATTTTATTACATTGCGTTCAGCACTGTGGATAGTTCGACCACGTTTTCGAGAAACCGACAATTGTGTTTACGGTAACAAACAGTTATATTCGTACAGTTAACCCACAAAAGGTTCCGCGACATACTGTATATACGCTCTGGGTATAGTATAAGCTTTTATGTTTGTCGTACTGAAATTAAAGCAGTCGCGCATGTGCACTGATGCTTTCCCCCTTTACCCCTCGTTGCCAACAAGGGCAAACTCGTGACTCAAGTGACTATACCTCTCCCTCATATTTCTACCATATTAACCTGAAGATCTACCTTATTTATTTTCACTGACCCAACTCTTTGAAAAGTATTGTATGCATTCCATCGTAACCTGTAAAGAATTAATAGTGTATGAGCGCGCCAAGAAAATGGCAACACAAATTTCAGGAAATGTATTTTTACAAATTGTGGTTTCAACGTGAAAAATCTGGTGTGAAACAATCACAAGACTTTTTCTTGCCAATGCAATTATTGAACTATATAACCTAACATTAGTAATAAAACATTAGAAATAAACAAAAAACTAACCTCAATAAACATAACCTAATTTTAATCATGAGTGAAAGACGCAAAATTAAAATCAACCTCAATTTGGCTTTAAAATACGGAAAATCACTTTCACGCTAAACTAGGCTCTGTAGAGAAAATTACTCATTATAAAAGTGGTTGTTCTTTTAATTTCCTATAAATTTAATTATATACACTATTGTCGTAAAATGCATACTAAGCCTGAAATGAAATAAAGGCTTAAAAACATCGATTTTTTTACACGTTTTCGTGAGAAAAAACCAGAAAATTGCTAATTACCGCTAAACTAAGCGTTATACAAAAATAATGTTTGAAATAAAAGTTGTAGGATTTTAAATTCTCTACAACTTTTATTGCATGCATTTTTTCGTTAAAATGCATATGAAAGCCGCAATCTTAAAAAAACAATTTTTTTACGAGAAAACCCTCTCCAAGAATTTCAGCAGACATGGTGCCTATCCTATCTTGTAGAGCATAAAAATTTAGTAAATGAGGCGATTGTTAAAAAAATCATAGGAGCCGTTTTTGAGAAATTCGCAAAAAAGTTAAAAATGATACGAATAAACTACTACTTTCGGTTAACCGATTTTAATGAAAATGTTCGTGTCCGGGTCCTGTAGTAGTACCTAACTTAAGTTTCAAGTTCGTACGATGTTTAGTTCTTGAGATATTCTGTTCACACACACATACACGTACAGACCAATCGCTAAAAACATGTTTTTTGGGTTCAGGGGATCTGAAAACGTGTAGATACGGTGAAAACTCGATTTCGAAAAATCGACATGGAAACAATACTTTCCTTCCTATATATTCATGTATGCAAGAGAAAGTTAAAAGGCATCTGAGCTTAAAACGCTTACATTTGCACATTAATTACAGTTACAACTTTGAAGTTGATGTGATGCAAACGCTCTCCATCGCACGTGTGCTTGATGAATTTCTAGTGATTATAAATGATTAGCGTTTATGATGAGTTTGTTCATAATGATGTGAATGATGGCATAGTCTGTACAGAGTAGAGTATTATTGATTCGTAAAACTGTGTGTAGGGCCGGTGTGATCAGTAAACCTCGTGACTCCCCCGTTACCGTAATACATACATCATGGGATGTTCTACACCTGCTATCTAGCGTGATCACTTTATCACGCTGAATTTTTTCTAATAGATTTTACGTAAAGTATAAATAACGTTGATAACTTCATCCGGTCTTTGCAAGGCCTCATCAACATACTTGGTGCTTCTGCTAAAGATTCACAGATTACTGATATACTTAAAAGTGTTTTAAAGAGTTAAATAAAAGTTTCAGAGAATTTCATGTGGCATAATATTGATCCTTTTAACTTTATCAATATACCAGGTGTCCCACAAAGAGGTTGCTATTTTTGAATTAATAGGCCTATGCCGAACGTATCGCACACCTACAGACTGGAAACTTTACAGTTATAATAAATAGATATGTAAAAAAGTACCCTCAAGTTTCATTTGCTTTTGATTAATCAAAACAAAATGGCGGAATAAGAAAATAATATCAAAAATGAACAATAATCTTGTGGATGAAACCACTTATATTTACAATAGTGTGAATTGAAGTCACCAAGGATGGTGTTTTATCGTATGAGATATCCTATCAGACAATGACTGGAGACAGAACGCATTAATTTTAACTAATCACATAGTTTCTCATCTTTCTCGAGCAGAGATGCAGGGAAGTTTTTTCCAACGTAATAGAGCTCCTTCACATTATGCTAATGTGGCCAAAGCGGTTCTAAACCAAAATCTTCCTAACCGTTGGATAAGTCGTGGCAGCGGCCTCATGGACTGGCCTCCAAGATCGCCAGACTTGCCTGTTTGTGATTTTTTCCTATGGGGCTTTTTGAAGGAAAAAGTTTATTCTCACACCATTGCAACAGGCGATGAATTAATGAGGCTAATTGAAGAGGAACTGCAGTTGATACCTCGGCAATTTTTCAAAAACGCTTATGACTCATTTTTGTTTCGTTGCTATCAGTGCATAGCTATTGATGGATGTTAATGAAAAAAATCTGGTGTGAAACACTCACACAACTTTCTCTTGCCAATGCAAATAATTAACAATAAACCTAACATTAGTAATAAAATATTAGAAATAAACAAAACGCTAACCTCAAAAAACATTAGTGAAATACGCAAAATTAAAATCGACCTCAGTTTGGCTTAAAAATACGGAAAATCGCTCCTACACGCTAAACTAGGCACTGTACAAAAAAGCTTTAAATAAAAGTTGTAGATCTTTTAATTTTCTACAAATTTTATTATACACACTTTTGTCGTAAAATGCATTCTAAGGCCAAAATCTTAAAAAAATCGATTTTTCACACGTTTTCGTGAGAAAAAAACAGAAAATTGCCAATTACCGCTAAACTAAGCGTTATACAAAAAACTGTTTAAACAAAAGTTGTAGAATTTTACATTCTCTACGATATAACGTTTTGCGCTAAAATGCATATTAAAGCCGCAATCTTAAAAAGAAAATGTTTTTACGTGAAAACAGCCTCGCCCAGAATTTCAGCAAACATGGCGCCTACCCTATCTTGTAGAGAATAAAAAATTGAGTAAATGAGGTGATTTAAAAAAAAAATCGTAGGACCAGTTTTTGAAAAAATCGCAAAAAAGTGAAAAATTACACGAATAAACTACTACTTCCGGTTGACCGATTTTGATGAAAATGTTCATGTCGGGTCCGGTAGTGGTATGTAACTTAAGTTTCACGTTTCAAGTTCGTACGATGTTCCGTTCTTGAGATATTTTGTATACACACACACACACACTCACAGATACACACACAGACCAATCGCTAAAAACATGTTTTTTGGGTTCAGGGGGTCTGAAAACGTATAGATCCGGTGAAAACTCGATTTCGAAAAATCGACATGAAAACAATACTTTCCTTCCTATATATTCATATAGGCAAGAGAAAGTAAAAATTGTGTACATTAATAATTTATTAGTTTCATATTTATTTAATTTTATTACTTATGTAACATTGTAACAAATCACCAATTTGAAATGGTTATGCAAATAAAATTACTTTCCGCCATTTTATTTTGATTAATTATAAGCAAATGAAACTCGAGGGTGCTTTTTTACATATCTATTTATTATAACTGTTAAGTTTCCAGTCTGTAAAGTGTGCGATACATCCGGCATATTAATTCAAAAATGGCAACCTCTTCGTGGGACACCCGGTATATTACCTGAACGTAATAAATTTCAGAAAAATCTACTTTTAACGTGATAACGGTAAATCCCTTTCAGGAATTTTTTAACATGCATCACAACACACAAAGCTTCTAAAGAATTCCAAGTATTCTATTTTTTGTTTTTTTTATCTCATAAATTTCAATATCCGACGTTTTATCGGGATGGAAATAAAATCAAGTAATGTCATAAAAATGTTACATAACTTAATTTCTTTTTAAACAAAATTCAGCTAATTTTATAACCAAGCTTTAATTTCAGATCCCATGCATATTGCGCCGTTCCGTATCTCAAATGAGAGTCATGACAATATTTTCACTAAACCGTAAACGTGACCCCTTTTCAAATTTTAAGATGGGAAACTACTTCAGTGATAATATTGGATATCTACAGGCACACAAGTTCCGTTTATTAAAATTGTTAAGAAACTTCCTTGAAAGTCATATTAAAAATTAAAAATAACCGAATTGGCTTGATCAAATATTTAGTACCTAACTTAATTGTACATCGTAACTAAATAGTAACACTTACGTTGTAAAATTTCCACATAAAATGTTGTTTATCGTCTTCTACATTTAATATCTTTATGCCTATATTTGAATGTAGAGTCCTGGGAGGAGGAGATCAGTCAGGGCTGAGTTGTCACGTTTTACGATTGTGCGCGTCACCAATAGACCTATTCTTCCTTACCGCACCTTCACATATATATGTTTTTACAACTTTTGTAAAAACACTTTAATTAATTTTGTGCTTTGTATGTTTACATGCTTTTTACATGTTTGCGTTAATAACTATTATTTGCGTTTTATAAAATTTTTGTAAAAAACTGCATACGTAAACTTGTTTCATAGTAGGCTACCTACTACAAACTTCTTTTTAATGTTATTATATTTTTACTTTCTCTTGCCTATATGAATATAATAGGAAGGAAAGTATTATTTTCATGTCGATTTTTCGAAATCGAGTTTTCACCGGATCTATACGTTTTCAGACCCCCTGAACCCAAAAAACATGTTTTTAGCAATTGGTCTGTGTGTGTGTCTGTGTGCGTGTGTGCGTGCGTGCGTGTGTGTGTGTACAAAATATCTCAAGAACGGAACATCGTACGAACTTGAAACTTGAAACTTAAGTTGCATACCACTACCGGACCCGACATAAACATTTTCATCAAAATCGGTCAACCGGAAGTAGTAGTTTATTCGTGTAATTTTTCACTTTTTTGTGATTTTCTCAAAAACTAGTCCTACGATTTTTTTTAAAATCGCCTGGTTTATTTAGTTTTTTATTCTCTACAAGATAGGGTAGGCGCCATGTTTGCTGAATTTCTGGGTGAGGCTGTTTTTACGTAAAAACATTTTCTTTTTAAGATTGCAGCTTTAATATGCATTTTAGCGCAAAACGTTATATAATAAAAGTTGTAGAGAATATAAAATTCTACAACTTTTATTTCAAACATTTTTTTTATATAACGCTTAGTTTAGCGGTAATTAGCGATTTTCTGTTTTTTTCTCACGAAAACGTGTGAAAAATCGATTTTTTTAAGATTTCGGCTTTAGTACGCATTTTACGACAAAAGTGTCTATAATAAAACTTATAGAAAATTAAAAGATCTGCAACTTTTATTTAAAGCATTTTTCTCTACAGAGCCTAGTTTAGCGTAAAAGAGTGATTTTCCGTATTTTTAAGGCAACCTGAGTTCGATTTTCATTTTGCATCTTTCACTCATGATTAAAATAAGGTTATGTTTATTGAGGTTAGTTTTTTGTTTATTTCTAATGTTATATTACTAATGTTAGGTTTATTGTTAATTATTTGCACTGGCAAGAGAAAGTTGTGTGAGTGTTTCACACCAGATTTTTTTTTAAGATCCGGCCTTAGTATGCATTTTATAATAAAAGTGTATATAATTGAATTTATAGAAAATTAAAAGATCTACAACTTTTATTTAGAGCATTTTTCTCTACAGAGCCTAGTATAGAGAGAAAGAGTGATTTTCCGTATTTTTAAGCCAAACTGAGGTTGATTTTGATTTTGCGCCTTTCACTCAAGATTAAAATAAAGTTATGTTTTTTGAGGTTAGTTTTTTGTTTATTTCTAATTTTTTATTACTAATGTTAGGTTATATTGTTAAATATTTGCATTGGCAAGAGAAAGTTGTGTGAGTGTTTCACACCAGATTTTTAATGTCATTATATTTTTTGTCTCGTTTAGACCACGTGAAATGACTTTAGACATTTCTAGAAGCTCTTTTTGCAGTCCACATTCTCAGCTTACTCTCGCTGTAGGGTTCTTTTCTTTTCTTCTGTCCAACCGATGCTCCGCTTTTGCTCTTCACGGAAGTACTTAAAGTCAGTAATTACTTGTCTGAATTTGGTTCAGTTCATTAAGTTTCTCTGGTTATTCCGGTTTTCTCAATATCCTTTCTGACTTCTTTAAACCTTTTATCCCACACCTTAGGTCTATTGTTTAGTGTCTTAAAAATTTGTTAAGTCAACCGGTTGTCATCCATTCTAAACACAAGTGTCCGTAAACTTTTAGTCTTCTTTTTCTAATAGTTTCCATTAATCGTTCATTTTCCTTGTACAATTCTTCTCGACCTAGTAACCTGTATTGTCCGTCTACTATCTTCGAGCCCATTTTCTTGCGGAGTATCTTTCTCTCAAATTTCTCTGCTTCTCTTAGACAGGATTTCCTTGTCATTCTAAGACACTCACTCGCTAAAAGACACACAGGTTTTATAACATTATTAAAATGTCTAATCTTGGCTTGTTTTGACAGTGCCTTCTTTTTATTCAAGAGGCGAGTTCCTCGAAGTGCACCGGCCATCTTTCCTCGTCTGTTGTTTTCGCTGTAGACGGTTGTATTATCTCCCCCGAAGTACTTAAAGCTATCTACTTTCAGTGCTCATTATAACAAAAAATTAAAAATATATTAATTTAAAAAAAATTTTAAATAAAGAAAAATATTGTATTGAAAAACAGTTTGAGCGCATGGAAAATGAAATGCTAATGCACTGAAAACTACAGTTTCAGTATAAAAAATTGTTTTTAAATTGTATTGAAAAATGCAGTTTTAGAATACGAAAAATTAAAAAGTATTGTATTGAAAAATACAGTTTTATCGTATGTAAAATCAAAAAGAAGAAAAGGATTCAGAGACCGATGTTAACGCAACGACAATCGAACACTGAGTGAAGCTGAAGTCCTGTCTGTCATAGATCTGGCCTAAACCACAAAATTTGGAAGTGCAGTATGGTCTCGGTAATTCAAAATTTTCAGTAATCCAAACGACCACTTAATATAATTTTAATTATTTTTTTAGTATCTGTACAGGAAAAGAAAGAAATCGATCTCTATAAATGTCATCCCTAGCGGCCAGAATGCAAAATAGTAATAGTAACAAAATTAATATAAATGGAAAATTTTGATTAAAAGATTTTCCTTAAAGCCATTAGAAAAACAGTTTTTTAAACTATATGAATCAAAATTTTCTCTATAAATATCAATAAAATAAATATACAAGATTCATATATAATTTTGTTTTTTTTTTGTTTTTATGTCTGACTGTTTTGCAATTTTTTGCTAATGCAGACAGTGGAAACAAAAATAGGGTATGAAAATTAATGATGAAAAAAATGCCAGACCTGACCGGGAATCGAACCTGAACTGTAGAAGCCAGTTGCACTAAACACTACACCAACGGGCCAGCCCATTATTTATTTTGATATTTAATGGTATTATAGTTACAAAATGACTTAAAAAACATAATGGTTACAAATAATTTTATCAACATTTCATGTGCCTGATACAGGCAATTGTAATGCTAAATGGTTAGTGCTAGATGAAAGAAAGGGTTTGATGGTCAGTATACAACCTGGCGAGAGAAAAGTAAACTATGACAGTGAAATATCGGACTTAAGACATTTTACTGGAGAATATCAGATGTAATTGAATCATTGTGAGTGTTAAGTATCAAAATGTCTCAGAGCAGTGAACAATGTGAAAACAAACAAACACTGTTTATTATTTAGCTTCTTTAATGTGATGTACAGAATTTTACTTTTTATTCAAGTAAACTTCAGATTTTTAAAATAAAATCATAAGTAGATAATAGGCCTACATACTCGCAAGAAATAACAAAATAAGGTTATAGGCTGGCTATCTGTAAAATTTAGGCATGTCAGGTTATAAAATATTCTGTTTTTTATCTTCTTTATGTGGTTTTACTAACTAATTCAGCAACAATTTTTAATATACCTCCATTTAAACAACTTCATCAGAATAATGTAGCTGGGTTCGAACCGACAACTTACTAAGTTGGTACCCATTTATTTTTTAATTACTGGTGTCCCAATGGAAACTTCATAAAATACTTAGCTAACATTGAATAAAAAACCATTTTTACATCCCTGAAAAACTTCTGCAGATTAAAATAATCCTAGTTAAGTGATGGCTAGAAATAAACTTCCTATTTTCAAGATCTGTTTCAAGCACTTTTAAACAAAATATTATTAAAAATGGCAGTAAATTTATGAATTACTGATGTTGTAACTAAACAATAGTATTTAATTTTAAATAATACTAAAATCTTCTGCAGTATATTATGAATTAATCTAACTAAATTCAACAAATAACATTCAGTTTAAATGCATAAAGTTTCTTATGTAATATTTAAAATTATATTCCAATTTTAAACTTAGTTTAAATGCAATTATACAATAGCTGTATAACACTATAAATAGTTGACGTATTGTAAGCAATTAAAAGTACTAACTGAACCCCGAATGAGTAAATTAAAACAAATTCAGTAAAGCCAAATTAATAGACTATCATTTCGACATTCACAACCACTGACAAGAAAATAAATAGTTCCAAAATGTTTACGGTTTTACTGAATTTTTTTTATCCCTAATGTGTGTACATTGCAATCTGTTTAATTTAAAAACAATAAACAAACCCTTGACACAGTGAGATGAGGATATATATGATGAGCAAATGAGTGTGGTCTTGTACAAATTCAGATCGACCATTCCGGAGAGAGTATAGTTAATTCAACCTCAACCATAAAAGTTGTGGTGTACTAAATATTCCCCACGAGGGATTCGCCAAATTTGTGGCGAATTAAATGTTCCACATAAGTTTATACTAAATTTGCTGTGAATAAAAATGAAGTCAATATTCTTGTATAATTCTGTTTAATAATTTATCATGTTTTACAGCAAATATATAAATGTTTAATGTATTTTTTTTTATGTTTTAATGTTTTAAATTATCACTTATTTAATTTATTCTTTCTATTATTAACATGTCCCATACATTTTTACATTCAACGTTGTTTTAAATATCATTTTACTTTTGTATTTTATAGTCTTTTAAATGTGTTTTAAATTAAATTTTCTCACTAACTTGTGGACCAACCATCCTGTTTGATGTCTGGAACCACAGTCACCATATTCTTTTACAAAATTCATAATTATTTTTCTTTAGTTTCCTAGCAACCAGTAAATAACTCTCTTTTCAATATTCTTTTTTCTTTAATATAAATTAAATAGTTTCAAAAATGTTTACTTTCCAGTCAGCTGGAGTTTGTTTATATACTGAACTATAGCAAACATAAACAGACTTTACCGTAGCTGATTCGGTTCGTTACAAAGTATATTGGTAACCACTGTCTAGTATTCAAATATGTATCAAACTAACTATCTTTACTAGGATTTGAACCACGGAACCTTCGCCTCCGAAAATCAGCCTTTAGCTGACTGACTGTCGGCGACGACTTTACCACTAGACCAACCTGGTGGATTACTGAATCTAATACAGGAGAGGTTTTAATTAATTTTCTTTTAAAATCTCTCTTAGAAATGTAAATGCTATTATATATATATAATATATATTTATTATATTTTATTAAAATGTATACTTCATTAACCCTTTCAGTACCAACGACCGGAAAACAGGACGTCGATATATTTTACGTAGTTATAATATCTGGTTTACCGGACCCCCGTCAGTTATGCGTAATGTGCATGCTTCCGGATAACCGAACATTTTCAAAAAAAACTTTTAAACAAAAATTAATTGAATAATGTATTTTTGAAACCGCCTCATGGCGTAGTAACTAGCACCCCAGCCTACAAAACAAAAGGTCCTGGGTTCGATTGCCACCTAGGGTCTGGAAATTTTAACATGTTAAAACCACCGTTAAGGTACCAAAACTCACAGTAGTTGCTTATGACCAAGCTGTCGATGCGACTTTAAATAAATTAAAAAAAAGTATTTTGAATATTTTTAGTGTTAGAACGATATCTTATTTTTATGAACACAATAAAAATTAATTTTTCACAGAAAATTTTATTTTCCTGTTACGTTAAAATTCTGGTCGGCAATGGCAGGCTTACGCCAGCAAGTTTTTGAAATAAGGGCTGGCAATTTTTGTACACCCTTATTCAAGTTAAAAGGCACTTTACATCAAACTTTAAAATATTGTTTCAGCACTGAAAGGGTTAAGCACACTTTACAACAGTGGGTTGTAAAATTAAAAACAAAAATAACAAAATAGGCCTACTATAATTACAAGAATCTAATTAAAAACAAAAATAACAAAATACTATAATTACTGAAAATACTATAATTACTATGGTTTGATTATAAATTAAATTAAGTTTGTGTAATTAGTACATTGTAAGTTAAGTGTTTAACTAAAATAAATTCAGTGTCAAACGACAGACCAGGTTTTTTGCACTTTTATTAATGGCTACCGTGAGTCCGGCTGTCGTGTAAAAACATTTGAAAATTATCATCTTGTCACGTGATAGTCACAGCCATTAAGACAATGTCATTTTGACGGTTTTCTGCCGGATTTATTCTGGCTTTTATCCTTACTAATTTTCATTCCGTTACATCTTGTTACATTCTTTACCATCCACAATAACAACGTGTGCGTGCCAGTCGTACATAAAACAAAAACTGGACGTTTTGTTTTACTTCAAATATAAATTTGTACCATGTAATACTTTGTTATTGATACAACATCGATTTCAGTCAAAAGATGTGTGTACTTTTAATAGTAATAATAGAGATTGGAAAGAATGTAAGTACAGATATAGCATTACGATTTTTTTATAATTTATTGCTAAAATTTTATTTCATTATTTTAGGAAGTTGGTGCAACGTAGATTAAAAGTTTATGTTGGCATTGCTGTCACAGCACCACGAGCACATTCTTTGTAATCCCGTTTAGTTCTTTGCTCTTCTTAGCCGTGGCTGTGTTGTTGTGGTGGGGCGGCACTTGCTAATTTTTTGATTATAAATAATTCTAACTTTAAAAAAGCACTTTTATTACTGGATGTAGTTTTGTCAGTACGTAATGGGAGAAATGTTGAGGTAATTGTGTTATGTTCTATTCTGTCATTTGGTATTTTTAGTAATTTAACAAATTTTATAGGTTATGTCTCTGTACCCAGTAGGTACGTTATTCCGGCAGTAATGATTTTAAATTATCTTTTTATAAAAAGAAAAATTAAGTTTGTGTAATTAGTACATTGTAAGTTAAGTGTTTAACTAAAATAAATTCAGTGTCAAACGAGAGACCAGGTTAAAGTTTTTGTTTAGTTTTGGAAAGAAACCCAACCTTTCTCTACGTTGCACTCGTTATGCTATTCAGCTGCTTAATTTTGTAAAATATGATGTACCTTAAATGGTGCAGTGTGATTCAGTAATTCACGGTTCTTTTTTTAATTATTGATAGTGGGAATAAGCTACTGCTGATCTTTCTTTTCTCAAGCCAAAAAATTTGTTCAAATGAATCCAGAATTAAGATAACAAAACTAAGAGAAATTACAAAAAGATTAGCTTGATAGAGGCTCTTCAGCCGAAATTCGTTTTTTTTTTGAACGACTATGGTCATTTAGCACTTTACAATTTCTTATAAGGTATTATGTAGAAGTACTAGATTTTTATAGTTAATTGCACTCCATTTCATTTGCTGTTCAGTTTTTGTAATTTCGTTAAATAAATTGCAATAAATCTGGCCACCGAGACAGCCAGATTCATTTTATGTTACAAGATATCCGACGAAATTGTATATCTGTAGTAATTAGATGTAGTTTCTAATAGTATAAGTTTTAATTTTCTCGATAATTTTGTATAGCCTACTAATGTTTGAATAATATGATTGTCATACATTACTTAATACAGCAAGTACACAGATTTAACATTTCAAACTGCTGCTAAAATTAAAAAATTTAATGATGCATTTGACATTTTTGCCCATTAAGTGAATTTTTAGGAATTGTGATAACTTTTACTCTTAAAGAAGTAAGTTATTTTAAATTTTGGATTTCAAACTTGATGCGTTTAGTTGCCCTAGTTTTATGTTATTTTATTAATCTGTTCTTGGTTTGGGCATAGTGAACTAGACATAAATATAGTTAGTATGAAATTTTAATGCACTGTATAAATTAATTTTTAGTTAGATTCTAATCCGTTAGGTCGGTCTAGTGGTAAAGTTGTCGCTGCAAGACAGCTGATTTTCGTACCCAAAGGTTTCATGATGAAAACCCTAATAAAGGTAGTTACTTTTATACAGATTTGAATTCAATGCTGTAGTTATCAGTGTACTTTGATAGTTGGGGTTCATTTAACCATACACTCTCAGAAATGGTTGGCATGAGTCTGTACAAGACTAAACGTCACTTACACACTCTTAATATCATTCTCATTATTCTTCTTTTGGAGTCATAGGGTTGATTATTGTCCTTAAATTGAACAGATAAAAATGTACACAGATTAGGGATTTAGCAAACCAATATTTAGATTCTAATAATTTGACCGCAAGAGTTGAGATGTATCACATGGTCTCATTTAGTAATACAGTAGACTCTCAGAAATCCGGACTAATGTGGCGGACGGCCGGTCCAGATTTCGAAAAATCCGGATTTCCCGGAGGTTGGCAATTTCGTCTTTATGGCGAATAATTATGACAATAAGCATTAACGTTTATCTGCTAATATAAGAGTGAGCTTCTGAAAAACTTTAAAACACTGTAGGTCTAATAAATTACAGTAGGCTACTGGTACTGTAATTATTCAATATACGAAGCACAAACATTGACTAAACTTAACGCTACTGTACCGTAATAAGATTCGATTGCACTCTTTGTAAGATTTGCAAGTTACGGATTTCAAACATGTAACAAAATGTGTCATATATGTCTCAATTATAGAGTAATTATAGTTGGTACAAATTCATTAAAAAACCAAGTCATAAAAATTGTAGAATTCATCCATGCTTTTTGTTGGTTTGTATACCAAAGTGGCAACACATCGTCTTTCTTTAAATTTTTAAAAGCTCTGGGTTTTCTTGATTTTCCTATTAATGTTAACCTAAGTTTATGACTGTTGGTCACATTGCTACAAGCCAACACCGTAACCCGTTCCTTGCTTTTTTTATAGCCCGAGGCTGAAGCTCCTTTTTGGGATGCGAGAGTTTTTGTGGGCAACATTTTATAGTTCAGACCAGTCTCGTCGCAATTATACAGCTGGTCACCGAAAATTCCTTCTTCGTCAAGGATTTTAAAAAGTAAGGTCTTAAATTCAAGAACAGCGTCTTTGTTCGCCGATAAAGTCCCCCTACTGATTTCATCGGGCCAATCACATGAAAACTGTTTACTGGTGGTAAATTTTCAGAAAATAAAGTAAAAAAAAACAATCATCGTCCGGACTAGCGCGATCCGGATTTCTGAGAGTCTACTGTATATGATATAATTATCAATTCATTAACATATCCTACATAATGTTGTTAGAAGAGACTGGTTGTAGCCAATCCTGTCTGTTATGAATGATTAAACTAAGGAAGACAATTATAGAAGTAGATTAGAATACTGAATTAAAACAAAGGAGGAGGGATATACGCCTGTATTAAAGAAACTTACCCAAGACAAAGTTTAAAGTACAGTGAAGATTGGTTACATTAAGCTTGAATGAACTGAATAATTTACTTGTTCTAACTGATGGCTTTTTATGTCCAATCCACCTGTGCTACGAAGCTGTTTACATTAGTATTTTTGAGTGTATAGAGTAGTTGTACAATAACACCTTATTGAAACAAATTACATCATATATAAGGACTTCGAAAAAAACATTTTTTTACATGTACTTTTTACTGCTGTAGAACTGTACAAAATGTGCTAAATTTTAATGACTAAAGTTAATTGAATCACTGAAGGAAAACTGTATAACTAATGAATGGATTTGGTTGAATAGATAATACATCATTACCCAAACAGTATTTCCATAGTTTTGTTGTCATTCCCATTTCTATGTTTCATTAGAGCGAAATTTACTGACTGCTTTTCAAGCTTGCAAGCTGAAATAAAAAATGCAATGTACTGATTAAAAACAGTATTGTTCTGATGATATTATGTCACGAGTGTACTAAACACTAGGAGCAAAACTGTATGGTCAAAGAAACCATTTCCAATTGACGTATGCTTTGTGGGTCTCATATTTAGTCTGGGTATAGTCCATAGAAATTATAAATAATAAGAAATAAACACAGCATCGTACAATTTGTAACATGGTATGTTTTAAATTTATTGACAGTGATAAAAATATTCGTGTACATTATACAATAAATTAGTCAGTTTAGCTTTGTGTAAACAGTAAGTAGGAATGGTGACCACTCATAGTAATGTTTCTCTCAAAAGAAACAACGTGTTTGTACAGGAACCAAGTAAGGTGCTCTTATTAACTTTATGTATCTCATTAAAACCGACCTTGTGATAATTATTAAGTTTTACAGTACAGTTCTTCTTCTTGTCGTGCTTATGCAGTTCGGATGTTGGCGATCATCATGGCTATTTTGACTTTATTATTTGCAATCGAGAACAATTCCTTGGAGCTCTTACCGGATGACATCCTCAAATTGGCAAGCCAAGAAATTCTTATACCAGGATTCTTCTTCCCCTGTATGTTCCCATGCAGAATGTGCTGCAGTAGATTATATCTTTTTTGATTTCTCATAAGATGACCGAGATACTGCAATTTATATAACATTTTGACCAATTCCAGACCCTTGTTCATTCTCAACATGACTTCAACATTAATAATTGTTTTGCGTCTATGAAATTCTCAATATTCTCCAATACAACCACAGTTCAAAAGCCTTATTCCAGCATGCAGTTGTCCTGTTCAAAGTCCAAGTCTCAACACCATACAGAAGAATAGAGAACACCTAGCATCTGAGGAGCCGTAATTTGGTACCCAATGTCAGGTTATGGGTCCAAAACACTAAACCCATTGCATTGTAAACCTCTCTGGCCTTTCTAATACAACACCATATCTCCTGCGAGTTGTCTCATGCCTCATTAGTTATGGTGCCCAAGTATGAATACTGGAAAACACACTCTATTCTATTTCCATCTATGTACATAAAATCCCTGCTGATGATCATAAATAGCATCTGAGGAGCCGCAATTTGGTACCCAATGTCAGGTTATGAGTCCAAAACACTGAACCCATTGCATTGTAAACCTCTCTGGCCTTTCTAATACGATACCATATCTCCTGCGAGTTGTCTCATGCCTCATTAGTTATGGTGCCCAAGTATGAATACTGGAAAACACACTCTATTCTATTTCCATCTATGTACATAAAATCCCTGCTGATGATCATAAATAGCATCTGAGGAGCCGCAATTTGGTACCCAATGTCAGGTTATGAGTCCAAAACACTGAACCCATTGCATTGTAAACCTCTCTGGCCTTTCTAATACGATACCATATCTCCTGCGAGTTGTCTCATGCCTCATTAGTTATGGTGCCCAAGTATGAATACTGGAAAACACTCTCTATTCTATTTCCATCTATGTACATAAAATCCCTGCTGATGATCATAAATTTAGTCATACTGGTGTTGATGTCCAGCCCATACTCTTTGCTTTCTTCCATAATTTTGTTCACCAACCTCTGAACTCCTTCCATGTTATCAGCAAACGGAATTGTATCATCTGCATAACTCAAGTTGTTGATTTTATCACCATTTAGTAAAACACTTTCTTCAACGTCATATAAGGCTGTCTTAAATATGATATCTGCATAAAGATTGAACAGTATGGATGAGACTATGCAACCCTGTCTTACTCCTCTAAGGGCCTCACCTATTCTGTATGCTCACCATCTACTCTTTTCACAGATTGTTTCCGGTACAGTACAGTAGACACTCAGTTAATCAAGGTTACCTTGGATATCAAAAAACTCAGATAACACAGCTTGTAGAATTATTACTTAATATCTTTTTTTAGATTATAATAAGCTGCTAAATGGTAATTTGCATAGGCCTACAGCATTAGTAAACTGTGAAGTATTATTATAGACCATGTCACATCTAGATAATATATGCCAGTAACAAATAACAATATAAAATTAGTATATTTAGATTTTAGTATTTTATTAAGATGTTAGTATATAAAGAAAAATTATTTAACTACGGTGTGTAATATATACATATATTATTTATATATATATTATACATGTATAATATATACATATATATGTATATGCTTATATTTATATATATTTAGGCAGTCATTGATAATTTTTTTAGAGCCAGAAAGTAATTTAGAGGACCAATAAAGTAATCAAGCCATTAACTTACACATCATGTTATCAATTTTGTAAATACGTAGATTAACTACAATTAAATATACAGTTGCTATATTAATTAACTGGGCCTTTTTAAATAACTTAATTGAACTAATTCCACTGGAATTAGAAGATTATATAACTGGTTCAAGTATAAGTGTAGCGTGCTTGTTAGTAAGGATTATTATAAAATGTTTTGTTTAATGAATTATTAGCTAGAGGAATTTAAAAATGTAAGTTAAATTTTGAGTTTGTATCATTTACAGAATAATAAGCTTTCCTTAATTTTTTACTTGCTAGATGAATTTAAATATAAATTTTTGCATGCTATATTAAACACTTGTTAATTGCAGTGTGGATGTCCAGAATTTAATTTTGTACAAGTGGAAGTAGTTTTCATCCTTAAGAGGAGAAACCATTGCGCTTATGAAAACTTTCAATTTTCTCTAAAGTTTTTTATAAATTGTTTCATTATAAAATCCCTGGAATGAAAAACATAAGGTCTTTACTTCAATTGACTGTCCAGAATTCAACTACCTAAAACTCATTTTATGGGGTTTTTTTTATTAACTAATTTTATGAAACTTGATGCTTCGAGATGTTAGAAGGTTCCCTTGGTGGATTGTTGGTGTTTGTCCTTACAATAATTTGTCCTGGCCATCTCCATAGTATAGTGGTACTGCGCTAGCCTACAAAGCAGAAGTCCTGGGTTCGATTCCTGGCTTAGGGTCTGAAAATTATTACCAGTCAAAACCTACTGTTAAAATTTAATAACCCAACTTAGTTTTTACCTCAATTTCAACACATGCTTTTTACTTCACTTATACATGACTTATTTCATCCTTTTATTCTAAATTTAACTGCTGTTCTGTTGCTTTCATTAAAGTAACTAATAATTATTGAATTCATTTATTCCTTTCGGCTTACTTCAAAACCTTCAGTATTTTTACATCCCTGTCAGCAAGCAATCTAAACCTCTTTCAGAACTTCATAAAACTGTTGGCACTTGGAAGGGGCACAACAAACAATTATGTACACTCCTTAACGAAACAGAAGAAAAAAGCTTTTAATGAGTAAATTTACAAAAATCACTTGTATAAATAATTATTACAATGATTTTGACAACACTGAGAGCAAACCAGTAAAATGCAGTGATTATTCTATTGATGTATAAGAATGAAGCTATCTTTCTACCGGGTGATTTTTTAGTCCTGTTACCCAATTGTTAATGTCTGGTAATTTTTTTCTAAGAAAGGGATATTTTGTTTTGTGACACAAAAGTTGGTAGCCCTACTCAACCGGTATAGATACAACAGTTTGAGCTGATTCTCCTTGAGTTGCGTAAAATTTTGTGCTGTTTCCAGTTGTGTTACGAACAGAATGTCTTTTACCCTAGAACAACGGGTTTTCATTCTTGAACAATATTTTGCTACAAAATCGTATGCAAAATCGTATGTAAAAGAATCATTTCAAATTAAATTTTTTGGTGTTCCTCCACTCTATTCTAGTCAATTTCTAGGCTAACTAACTGATTTTTAGAGGCAGGTATTGTTTGCAGCAGAAAACGTAGTGGTCGACCAACTCTCTTGACAGATGACGTTAAGAGAATGTGAAAACAAGATTGCTCAATTCTCCATGGAAAAGTTTACAAAAACTTTCCTCGCATGTTGATTTGTCATGTTCGAGTGCTCAGAAAGCTGCTAAAAAATTGAAATTGTATCCGTATCACATACGATTAGTTCTAGAGCTTCAGCCTCCAGATTTAAACAAGGGATTGTTTTAGGATAAAAGACATTCTGTTCGTAGCACTACCAGAAATGGCACAAAATTTTACACAGCTCAAGGAGAATCAACTCACACTGCCATATCCATACTGGTTGAGTAGGGCTACCGACTTAGTGTCACAAAACAAAATTTATTTTTTTTAGAAAAATATTACCAGACATTAACAATTGGGTAACAGGACTAAAAAATCACTCTGTATTGTCACAAAAGAACCACATATAGAGGATGATGACTCCCATTTTCTTTATGCACGTGGCAGTTGCCTGTCCTGAATAAGTGGTACACTGGTCCTGTCTATCCAAAACATTACCATTGTTTCTTACATTTTTGTTTTGGTCCAAAAGATTTGTCCCGCTTTAACGGCTTTCCCAATAAACCGGATGTCACATTTAACCCACTTATTCCACTTTGATTTTGATAACACTGAGAGCAAACCAGTAAAATGCAGTGATTATTCTATTGACGTATAAGAATGAAGCTAT
Organism: Catonia carolina; assembly: GCA_035578175.1. Classification (NCBI taxonomy): domain Eukaryota; kingdom Metazoa; phylum Arthropoda; class Insecta; order Hemiptera; family Achilidae; genus Catonia; species Catonia carolina. Next base: position 178,161,942 of record JAQMRL010000001.1, read on the forward strand.
CTTTTTCTATTGTCACAAAAGAACCACATATAGAGGATGATGACTCTCATTTTCTTTATCCACGTGGCAGTTGCCTGTCCTGAATAAGTGGTACACCGGTCCTGTCTATCCAAAATCATTACCATTGTTTCTTACATTTTTGTTTTTGATCCAAAAGATTTGTCCCGCTTTAACGGCTTTCCCAATAAACCGGATGTCGCATTTAACCCACTTATTCCACTGTATCAGACTTGTTTGTTACAGATAATTGTATCTTTTCAGCCTACTCAGGATCATGTTAAATGATTTTGTCTCACAACTGTTTTTTATTTGTTGCTTTTTTCCATCTTTCCCTTTTTCACTTTTCAGTAAAATTTTATTTATTTTTTTCTGCCCATCTCTTGCAGTTATTTGTGGTTTTCTCTTTTTCTTGGAACTCCATATGACCATTTCTATTTTCTCTTGCCTATATGAATATATAGGAAGGAAAGTATTGTTTTCATGTTGATTTTTCAAAATTGAGTTTTCACCAGATATACATGTTTTCTGAACCCAAAAAACATGTTTTTAGCGATTGATCTGTGTCTGTGGTGCGTGCGTGAACAAATTATCTCAAAAACCAAACATTGCAGAACGAAGTTGAAACTTGAAACTTAGTTAGGACCTACTAGAGGACCCGACACAAACATTTCCATCAATATCGGTCAACCAGAAGTAGTAGTTTATTCGTGTCATTTTTCACTTTTTGCGATTTTCTCAAAAATGGCTGCTACTGATTTTTTTTAAATCGCTTTATTTACTACATTTTTTATGCTCTACAAGATAGGGTAGGCGCCATGTCTGCTGAAATTCTTGGAGAGACTGTTTTCTCATTAAAAAAAATGGTTATTTTAAGTTTGCAGCTTTAATATGCATTTAGTGCAAAAATGTAGGTAATAAAAGTTGTAGAGAATTTAAAATCCTACGACTTTTATTTCAAATATTTTTTTGTATAACTGTTTTTCATTAAAATCTGTAAAAAATGGTTTTCATTTTGCATCATTCACTCATGATTAAAATTAGGTTGTGTTTTTTGAGGTTAGTTTTTTGTTTATTTCTAATATTTTATTACTAATTTTAGGTTATATTGTTCATTATTTGCATTGGCAAGAGAAAGTCGTGTGAGTGTTTCACACCAGATTTTTCTAAATTACATCTGTCCTCTATCCTGTCTAACAACTTTACCTTCATCATTCTGTTTAAGGTTCTTAAAACCATATTCTGTGTTTTATAATTTCTACCACTTCTAGATAAATCTGTTATGTTCTATTGAGTGGATATATCCATAAAATTGAATTTTTCTCTTTGTTATTCACTCGGTGATAAAATACATCCTGCTTATAATCAATCTAAATGAAAATCGATCAGTTTAAATTGTTTTCACTTCATATAACTTAATTTACAGTTTAACGATATCAGTTTTTTTATTGTAAATATTTTTTGTTTGTTAATGTGCTCTCCATTTGCTCTATTGTGTTTTTCATCTCTTCGTTATCACTACCTTTCTCTTGGATTAAACAATTTAAGTATCTAAATTGCTTTGTTATTTTTTATTTTCCTCTCTTCTAATAAGTATTTTGGATTTTCTTTTTGCTATTCATATACTCAGTTTTTTCATACAATATCTGTAATCTGACTTTCTTTGCGTATACTTCTAATATCTTGTTTTTTTCTGTGTCTATGTTATCTAACAATAAAGCTATGTCATCTGCATTTAAGCTAAACAATTTATCACAATTTAGTAACAGATTAAATTTGTTTGTGAAAATTTTGCAAGCTGTACATTATGTTTGCAATAGATCTTGTTGTTTTAAGTAAATATATTTATAAAATGTAAAATATATTTTATGAGTAGGAAATCTTTTTATTTTATTTATCTAAATTTTTATATATTATCAGTATTATTATAAAGTTTATTTCCTTTTAGTAAATAATAAATTATCATGTAATAGAGGCTTTACGTAATAAATGATAACATTGCCTAATATAATTCAAGGTCAAAGTTCATAATAATATCCTAATGGGATGATAATTCTCATACTTATGTGTGACGGTATTACTGTAGCAACAGAATTGACGTATGAGCATGGATTGCTTTCTAAGTAGGTACATTTAATGCAAAACAAAGCCCCCAGGTAGCCCAAAGCCATCAGGCTTATTGAAGGATGATTAGGAATAAATGTAAAGCCCTGATTTCATAACTGATCTTAGCTATAGAAACCTAAGCTCGTGATTACATTACGCTAGTTCAGATTTTGTTAGATGATTAGAAATTTCATATATATAATATACTGTTTACAAATTTACGTAATATCTAGATTTATATACAACAAGAAGCTTGTAATGTATCATACAGTACATAAACTATTTTCTGTTTCAAAGTTGATATTAAATTTTACTCAACTAATTAACACGTAAAGCATTTTCAGGTTTTATTTTTAAATTTACAATAATGTATTTATATTTATTTTTTATTTTCCTAATATGTATTTTGGATTTTTATGTTGCTATTCATGTACTACTCAGTTTTTCTTTTTTTATTTAATTTTTTTATTGAGTATTCAAGGCTCTTTGAATTTCCTTATATTGTAAACTGTGAAATACTTTCTTTGAAATCATATTCATCTTCATATTCTTATATTCGAGAGGTATTAGTTATATAATAAAATAGACCAAAATTTAGTTTCAAGATTTTTTTTTACCAAAAATCAATTTTATTTTTCTTACGTTAATTTCCCGAGTGAATTTTATCAAAAATACAGAAATTAATGATTGTATTTTCATTACTTTTTTAAAGTTTTGTAAAAATTTTGTCACTAATGTTTATGTTGGGGTGTGTTGCTATTTGAAATTGTATTAAAATTTCCAGACCCTTGCTGGGCATCAAATTTATAATTTTTAGCTTATTAGTTAAGAATATTGCAGATGGCACAATGTCAACTAATTATAATATATAAATAAATATATATAATATATAAATTATAATCTTAACTAATTCGTCATACAGTTTTTTCATTAATGCCAATTTAAGTTTAATTTTAATAAATAACTTATTTTGACTAAAGATATTTACAAAATATTTTATAATAATAACATAGTAATTTCATAATAATAATAATAAAGACTAAGATAAATCCTAAAATAATTTTTAATGAATTCCCCATCCAGTGTTATTTCTGTACAGAATAGAACATATTTTGGTGTTTCCTTTATTTTACTTTCTTCTTGTCCCTTAATATTAAGTTATAGTGCTTAAACTTGGGTGTTTTTTTGCCAAAAATATATTGTTGAGTCAAAAATATATTGTTCAGTCGTTTTGGTTAACCCAATTTTAGATAACCAGGAGTTTACTGTTATGCGTTTAAAACAATGTCATTTCAGAGATTCTTTGTTGGCTTTGTGTGAGTTATATTTTGTACATAAGTGTTGTTACTATTATGTATTATTTATAATATCTCTGTTTCTGTTATTCTACCGTATTATGTTTTGTATTTTACAATAAACGTTAAGTGAATTAATATTATTTTATTTAAGTTGAGCTAAGTTTCTCTGACAATGAATAATGTTTTACTTCTATGTATCAAGCTACTAAGGTTATTAATGTAAACTTAAACGGACAAACTAAATAAATTAAATTATTTAAAATTTGCCCTATATTTTTAGTAGTAGAAATAAAAGGTATTAAAAGTAAAAATTTAAGCAATGATAATTTTTTATTTCCTCTCCGAAAAGTTCAGGTTTGCTTTATTAATTTAAAAACAACATTTATAATAATACAAATTAATTACTAAATAAATAAATAAATAAAAACAATAAATAAAGGTCTTAAAGATAATTAAAAGAACTTCTGTCATTCAATATAAATCGTTAGGTGTAAGCTGGTATGATATATTCAGAACATGTAGTGTAACGTTGTTAGGTTTTGGTTGGCAGCACTGCATTTGAAATTTCAAGATAAAACGATTCAGCTGTACTGTACTTATACCTGACTGGATAATACAATACCTTGTTTAGAATAGATGAAAGAACTACCTTTCCAAACAACAAGCAAAGTAAAAGATGACTTAAATTCACCAATTACAAAACTATTTTCCAAAATTTTGTGTAATATAGATTTCATTAACCTTTTTAGCTACCTTGATTCTTACTATCTACTTACACATGTTTTGGTGGATCCACCATCATCAGAGTACACAATTCAAAACTTTAAAAAAATTGTATTTAAACCTACAGAAGATATTGCATCTTAAGTCATCTATATAAATTAAATTTTTATATAGATGACTAAAGGATACAATATCTTATGTAGGTTTTAAATTTAAAAAAATCAAAGTTTAAATGATTATTGTGTACTCTGATGGTGGTGAAGCCACCAAAACACGTGTAAGTAGTTCATAAGGATCAAAGCAACTGAAAATGTTAGTGAAATTTATATTATATATAGAATTGATTTCAAGCTGCAGGATGCATTATAAAGATTTATTTTCCATAATTTAAAAATTATGTTGCAATGCCATATAGTTTATGTTACTGAAGAAGATCCCGGTGCTACAGCAGTGTATGGCTTACCGCATTATGTCTAAAGAAGTTTGTAATCGTTGATGTGGTAGCTCCATCCACTAGCACTTTTCGCATACTTTTACAAAGGATAATAATACAATAATTTACAATTGCAAGGGCAATGAAGAATCGGTATAAATGCCCCCTCACCTGTCTCATTTTATTCCATGATACTCCCATGTCAGTCTTATGGAGGAGTATTTTGCGCTGTGTCGAGTAGGTTGACACAGCCACAGCTGTTTCTTCATTAGCAATTACATTTAACAAAAATGTTAAAATATTTTAACATTTTACGTCTAGTTCACACATAACCTAAGTATAGTTGAACATAACCTTAATGTAAAATAGGTATGTGAATCTTTACATGTGAAAAGTGCTAGAGGACAGTGCTTGCACTTAACAAGTACAAACTTCACTAAACATAACGCGGTAGGCCATGTACTATAAAAGCACTGGAAGATCTTTGCTTTTTTACACCTAAAGTTTTGAGACATTTGAGTAGTTTTTGAGATTACTTTGTAAACAAATGTCACTTTATTATTATGTTAGTATAGATTAGAATGGTTAACTAATGAAATGAAAATGTATGGTTTTACTGATTTCAGGGAAACAATGGTTCTTGGGTTAGGAAACCCATTGTTAGACATCAGTTCAAATGTAGATGATACATTTCTAGAAACATACAATATGAAACCAAATGATGCTATTCTTGCTTCTGAAAAGCATGTGCCGCTATATAGCGATCTAGTCAAGAATTACAAGGTTGATTATACAGCTGGTGGTGCTACACAGAATGCTTTACGAGTTGCACAAGTAAGTTAATTATGCGCATATATGCATACATAATATTTTCAAAATATTGTTAACTTTTATCACAGTTGTTACTATAGTAACATTCTACTATTGTATTGTTTCAGTTGCCTGAAATTTTTAACATAAAACAGTTAATTGAAGTTATTATAAAAATGTTTAATATTATTTTTCTTTTTCACTAGATCTATTGTGGTTTTTTTTATTTTAAAAATGTAAATTGATACAACGATAACCATTTGGTTGTATCAATTTACATTCTGTATTTTTTTTTATGTAGTAGTTTTATTTATTTTATTTCTGACATAATTTTCAAATTTTTATCAATACTAATTTGTTAATTAAGGACTGTACAAACTCGTAGTGTGATTTTTTTGTTTATTTAAGCACGTATCTATTAAGCTAGTTATTTATAATTTGTGGGTCAATCTGCTACTAATTTAAAAAATAAATATTGTTACTTTGTCCTAAGAAAATCAGTTAAAGTTTAGAGTTATTTTCCCTCCACTGTTGTGTCTGTGGTAAAGAATACTGTCATAATAAAATATTATACGGAGTTATGTACTATCCTTTATTGAAACTTTTAATTGAGTACCCTGTTAATATATATCGTGCTTTCCAACAAATCTGGAAATTAATATTTCCATTAATAATTAATTAAATTAAAACTAATAATATTAATAGGGAAATTAATATTGGACAATGTTGTAACGAACCAAACCAGCTACAGTAAAGTCTGTTTATGTTTGCTATAGTTGAAAGTATAAACAAACTCCAGCTGATTGGAAGGTAAACATTTTTAAAACTATTTAATTTATATTACAAAAAATATTGAAAAGAGAGTTATTTATATGGTTGCTAGGAAACTATAAGAAGAATAATTATGAATTTTGTGAGGGAGATGGCGACTGTGGTTCCAGACATCGAACAGGATGGATGGTCCACACCTTAGTGAAAAAGTTTAATTTAATACACATTTAAAAGACTATAAAATATAAAGTAAAAATGATATTTTAAAACAACGTTGAATTTTAAAATGTATGGGACATGTTAATAATAAAAAGAATAAATTAAATAAGTGATAATTTAAAACATAAAAAAAAAAGACATTAAACATTTATGTATTTGCTGTAAAACATGATAAATTATTTTTTTTTTTTTTTTTTTTTTTTTTTTTTACTTATTTATTTACAATCAGCCTTACAATGTGGCTTTAAGCAAATCATTTTACAAGAACTAAACTTACGTGAGTGAAGTAGACAGCCTTTGCTCTCACTTCAACTAAATAAAATTAGAAAATAAAGTTAATAAAAACTAAGAAATGTTGTAAAGTTACAAAATTAACAAAAACAATGTAAAAGAAGTAAACAAAAAAAAATTAAGTAAACAATGGAAAAGAAGTTAACAATAAAAAAGTAAAACAAATAAAATTTTGAAATTTCACTTTAGATTAAAAAGTGTGGTGAGGATGAGTGGTGAATTTAACTTGGTGTATGTATTAAAATCGTTGGTCTAAGTCGAGGATGTGATGTCTTTTGAGGCGCTTCGTTTCCTCACTGTTGTCCAGTAAATTTAATGCCAGGTGGTTCTGGTGATTGTTTAATCTTAGCTGGTACCTGAGGCTCAGCTCTCTTATCTCTTCTGTTACGGTACGGATACGAAGATGGTCATGTATTTCCGAGTTTCTTATAAACCACCCAGCGTTACTCGTCGATCTTAATACTTTATTTTGGAAGCGTTGTATCATTTCTAAATTGGATCTGCTGGATGTACCCCAAAGCTGAGCGCCATACTTCCAAACAGGCTTGAAAATTGTATTGTAGATCAAGACCTTATTTTCAACAGATAATTGTGATCTTCTTCCTAACAACCAGTTAAACCTCATGTATTTTAAATTAAGCTCGTTCCGTTTACATACTATGTGATGTCGCCAAGTTAATCTCCGATCAAGATGCAAGCCAAGGTACTTCACATGATCTTGTTGTGTGAGTACATCATTACCTAGGAGTACTGATGGGCATTCCTCTCTTCTCATAGTAAACGTAACTTGGACGGATTTATTTGCGTTGGCTTTTAGTCTCCATTTGTTCAACCATAGTAGCACTTCGTCTAAGTATATTTGAGCTTTATTTGATGCTTCTGTAGCGTTATTGTCAGATGAAAGAATTGCTGTATCATCGGCGTACGTAGCGGTAAGTACTGATTGGTTTAGAGGCATGTCAGCGGTAAATATTACGTATAATATTGGAGCAAGTATAGATCCTTGAGGAACCCCGGAGTTTATTTCTCCAAATTTTGAGTATGCACCTCTGCATTTAATTTGAAATATCCTACCTTCCAGAAAAGATTTAAGAACAAAATAAAACGGATAAGGTAAAATTGTTTTTAATTTGTATAAAAGACCAATATGCCACACTTTGTCAAAGGCTCTTAATATGTCTAGAAAAAGAGCACAGCAGATATCTCCCCTTTCTAATGTGTCAGATATCATATTCACTACCCGATGTATTTGCTCCACAGTAGAGTGACCGCTTCTGAATCCAAATTGATGGTCTGGAACAACATTCTGTTGTATTAGAATCCCCTGAAGCTTCTTTAAAAACAATTTTTCAAATACCTTGGAAAGAAGAGGCAGTAAGCTAATTGGCCTATATGAAGACATTTCATTTGGTGGTTTACCTGGTTTTGGAATCATTATTATTTGCGAGACTTTCCATTGAGAAGGAAAATGTGTCGTTCGCAAGATACTGTTGAATAGAATTTGAAGATAAGTTAATGCCCTGACAGGAAGATGTTTGATGACTTCAGACGTAATTAAGTCAAATCCCGGAGCCTTTTTTGATGGAAGATGATTGATTACTTGTTGTATCTCGCCAACAGTAAAAGGTTCTATCGGTAAGTCCATAGGCACTGGTATTTCCATAAACTCGTGAATTTCTTTTCCGTCAATTCCGACAGAAGGATGAGGTTGAAATACATCACTTAGGTAGTCGCAAAACAAATCGGCTTTCTCTTCATCACTTCTAGCCCAGTTCCCATCATCACGTCGGAGTGGAGGAGTATGTTGAATTGGTCTTTTTATTTTAGAAGTGGCTTTCCATAACGAGTGATCTGTTGTTTCGTTGGGAGACAAATTTTCTAAAAAGGTTCGAAAAGAATTATTTTTTATAGTGAATAATAAATCTTTTAGTTCTTTTGATGCTCGGTTGAATGCGGTTTTGTCTGCGGGGTGTCTGCTATTTTGCCATACACGCCGTAATCTTCTTTTTTCTCTTACTTTTTCCAAAATTTCACGTGAGTAATTCATATTATCGTATTCTGTAACTGTATCTTCCGGTGTACTACTCCAAGCTGCTTTTTGAATGATGTTTGTGAAGTGTTGAACTGCTTCATCTATGTCGTCCGATACTTTTAAAGGTATGTTGAGGTTAATGTTGTCATGAATAAAAGCTGAGAAGGAAGTCCAATTTGTGTATTTGTTATATAAAGTGGGAGGTTTTTGTCGTAGAATAATATGTGTACTGATTGTAATTATGATTGGAGAATGGTCTGATGTACTGTCTAGGCTGCTTTCCACATCTGTATAAAACCTACTGATACCTTTTGTGATACCAAAGTCCAATAAATCAGGGATTTTATTTCGGTCTGTTGGCCAGTATGTAGGTTGTCCGGTAGACAAGATATTATAATTATTTCCCAAATCTATGGCCACTTTCAGTTTCCGACCACGAGGTGTAATGAGGCGAGATCCCCAATACGTATGTTTAGCATTCCAATCGCCCGCTGAGATAAATCGATTTCCAAGGAGATGGAAATAATTCTGGAACACATTTCTCGTTATCCGATGCCTCGGCGGACAGTAAACAGATGAAATTACCAGAGGACCAAACCAATCGTGTAATTGTATCGATGTCGCTTGAAGATGATCTGATGTGCATGCTGGCAACTCGTGATGTTTTATTGAATTTTTAACAAGAATAGCACTGCCTCCATGAGCGTTACCATCCGGATGATTGGCGTTGTAGAGTGTATATCCATATAGTCTAAAAAAATCAGGGTTTGTAAGGTGAGATTCAGATATGAGAAGAATATCTATTTTGTTAACCTTCAGAAAAACTTCTACTTCCTGTCGCCTCCGAATAAGACCGTTGACATTCCACTCCGCAATTCGTAGGAATTTCATTTAAACAGTTTATTGACAACGGTTGTCAATAATCCCATCAGATTACTCATTTGACTAACCAATAATTCAATCTGTTCAGATACTTTATTGAGTTTTGTTACTATGTCAGAATCATCCCTTTTGTTCTGCAGTACATCTGCGTATGACACAGATGGTGTAGTTTGACTGTTATCAATAATAACATTTTGTCTGGTTTGTTTTAATTTAGGAAAGTGTTCATTATTTGCATTGAATGATCTGATATTCTTAGGTTGTGAATCAGTCGTAGGGGTATTCTTGTTTCCACGTTTCCTGTTCATTATTTCCTGGTAAATGCGGCAACCTTTATAATTCGCAGGATGATTATCTAAACACAATGCACATGTTGCTGGTGTGTTTCGATCTGTCTTTGGGCAGTCAGTTGTATTATGGCTCTGCGCACACTTTACACAACGATAGGGACGCATGCAATTGTTTTTGGTGTGGCCGTATTGTTGGCAACGTTTACATTGAACTATGTGGTTACTTTTTCTAGGTGGTTCGATATTAACGCAACAATTCAAAATATACCTGATATTAAAAATGTCTTTGTTGTTTTCTTGCGGTTCAAGATTAACAAAAAATATAGGAATTGGTTCTTTAGTTACGCGGTGGCGAGCATTAACAATTTCACCTCTGACTTTGTGCCCATGTTTTTCAATTTCTTCTTTAATAATAGAAGTTGGAATAGAGTAATGTAAATTTTTTATTACTATTCGGTAAGCGCGTTCTTCTTTCCTACTAAATGTATGACCGATTAAATTCACTTCACGAATAACCGCTATTAATTTTTTGTAAACATCAACATTACTTGATATAACTTTTAATTGTTTATTACTAAATGATTTAATTAAATAGTCTGATTTAGAAACCGATTTATCAAATAACTCTATCAATTTGTTAATATCTGTTATGCCGTATAGGATTATAGGTGGAGTTTTAATCTTTTTTTGTTGAGAAACGTTATTTTCTTCAACAGGCAAACAGCTGAATCTATTTTTTAATGAAATATTATTAACATTTGAATCTACTAATTTATCAGCTGATTTGCTTTTTAAAATTGGTACAGTTTGCCAATCAGGTGTATTCTGGAAATCATCTGCTTCTACGTACATGGAATCAATGCCTTCTTGATTATTCATCGTAGATTGGCGAGCTAGCTTACTCTGCTCATTGGAGGAAGATGAAGAAGAAGAAGAAGGGCGTTTCAGCCCATTGTACATTGTTGTTTATAGTTAAATTTTTAGATTCAACCTAACCTCTAGCTTATAACAAAATATTCAAAAACAATTATTATTATTATCCAAAAAAAAAAAAAAAACGAAATACTTATCAAAAAAAACTCTTGTAGACAGTTGCCCAATATAACAGGTATATTTTTACCATTAACTGACAGTTTATAAAGAAATTTTCTTCAAATAGAGTAGCACTATAAAAAACAACTATACCGTAAACATGTATACAGCTGACCGATAAATTATTTTTTTTTTTTTTTTTTTTTTTTTAACTTTAATAACTTTATTTGCAACTATATACTACGATACAACGAGCAAATTAGATGACAGTAAACAAAGGATGACAAGGAAAAAAAAAATAAAAAAAAATAAATAAAAATAAATAAATGAAAAAGAACAGTGATACCCATTGGTATATGTTCTATGAAATAAAGTTCATGATACATGAATGATAAATAACAACATAAGAAAAAAAAGAAGAAAGAAAAATAAAATAAATCACTTTATAGAAGATCTCTGGCCCATTGACGTTTCAACCTGCGCTGCGGATTTCCTGGTAGTGATGCATCCGATAGTTTGGTGATTAATTCGTTGGGGTGATCATGCAATTTTCTGTGAAAAACACTGTAGCTGGACTTAACTACTTCACTTATGAACGGAATATTAAGGTCGTCATGTAGAATTTTGTTGTTGACATAAAAAGGTGCGCAGGTGATTAAACGTAGGCATTTTGACTGAAAGGCTTGTAATTTTTGTAGATTGCTCGGTTTAGCTGTGCCATAAATTTGTAGTCCATAGGTCCATATTGGTTTGAGATAAACTTTGTATAGTAATAGTTTAGATTTTAGAGTCAGTGAAGAGCGGCGTCCAAGAAGTCGAAATAGTTCTTTCAATTTGGAGTTCAAAGTCAGTCTTTTGGTTTTTATATGAGTCGCCCAGGTGAGTCTCTTGTCAAAGTGAAGTCCAAGGTATTTAACTTTTTGTCGTTGTGGTATCGGTTTATTGTCGAGGAATAGTTGAGGACATTCGCCTTTCCGGAGAGAAAAGGTGACATGCACTGATTTTGAAGCGTTGAATTGGATCCTCCAGATTTTTAACCAATAATTTAAAAAGTTAATGTGACTTTGTAAATTATTACTTGCTGCTTCTGGCTTTACATCAGAAGAAAGGATGACTGTATCGTCAGCATAAGTCGCTAAGGTGGTGTTAGCAGATGCAGGTAGATCTGATGTATAGATGCTGTAAAGCAGTGGCGACAAGATTGATCCTTGTGGAACACCAGCGACGATTTGTTTGTAGTCAGACAGAGCCGTGTTATGTTTTACTTGAAAAAATCTGTCCGTTAAAAAGGAGCTGATGATTAAGAAATAGGCATCTGGCAAGAATTTTCTCAATTTATATCGCAGACCTTGATGCCAAACTTTATCAAACGCTGCGCAAACATCAAAGAAGACGGCACTTACATATTTTTTTTGTTCAAAGCCAGAGGCAATTTGATCAACGATTCTGTGTAGTTGATGAATTGTGCTGTGCCGTCGACGGAACCCAAATTGATGATTAGGGATTATACCTTGGTCTTCTACAAATATAAGCAGTCTTGGGAGTAAAAGTTTTTCGAATAATTTTGAAACTGTTGAAAGTAAACTGATGGGCCTGTAAGAAGATGGTTCGTGAATTGGTTTATTTTCTTTATGAAACATGATAACTTGTGAAAATTTCCACTGTATAGGAAAGTGGGTGGTCCGCAAAATAGCATTAAAAATTTGCGTAATTAGAGTTATTCCTGCTTGTGGCAGTTCACGTAGTACTTCAGCCGTTATCAAATCATATCCAGGAGATTTTTTTAGTGGCAATTGAGTAATTGCAGTCTTTATTTCTTGGTCAGTAAAATTGAGTGGAGGTAGACATAACTGTAAAGGTGAAGATACTTTATCTTCTATTAATTTTGTAAAAGCTGGTAAAGTATCACCATGTGGTTGGAACGTCTCTTCCAAGTGTTCAGCAAATAGGATGGCTTTTTCATTGTCAGATTTTGCCCATGTGTTGTCCAGTTTCCGAAGAGGAGGGCAGTGAGGAGTATAGCGTAGGAGTTTACCGGTTTCTTTCCATAGACTTCCATCTTTCGTATTCAGGTTCCTAACACGATTTTCTAGATTTTCATTTTTCACTGTACGTATGATAGATTTCAAGGTATTCGTAAGTTGATTGAGTCGTGTTTTATCAGTAGGTAGTCTTGAGTTTTGCCATTGTCTTCTAGCTTGCCTCTTCTCAGCAATTAATTTTCTTATGTAATGTGGATAGCAATGTTTTCTCTCCACCGTATGTTGAAGGGGAGTCGAGGAGTTCCATGCTGCAACTTGTATCATCGTCGTTAAGTGCTCAACCGCAGATTCTACGTCAACTGAATTTTTTAACGGGAGATGTAAGTTGAGTGAAGGTTGAAGTGATTCTCGAAACATATCCCAGTTCATAACTCCACCTGATAAAGAAGGTTTAATGGGAATTTCCGTAGGTTGGTCAGAAAGAACAAGTAAAACCGGCGAGTGATCGGACGACAAATCATCTAAGGGCGAAATTGAAGAGTGGAGAAGAGAAACGCCTTTTGAAATAAAGAAGTCGAGAAGGTCAGGTAATTTACTATTTGCTGAAGGCCAGTATGTAGGTGTTCCAGTGGAATGAATATCAAGGTGGTTCTCTAGGATAGCCTTTAGTAGTGCTCGGCCTCGTGGATTGATAATCCTTGATCCCCACTGTACATGCTTTGAGTTGTAATCTCCACCAGACAAGAAACGTTGACCAAGGGAAGAGAAGAATTCAGTGAAGTTTTCACATTTCAAAGAGAATCGTGGAGGGCAATACACTGCCGCTAGGTTTATGTCAAATTTTTTAACTTTAAAGTGACAGCTACAGCCTGAAACGATTCCGTAGGATGTTGAAGAGGATATTCGTTGTGTTGAATAGAAGACCGAATTAAAACAGCAGCACCTCCATATCCTCTATCATCTGGTCTATCTGCCCTGTAAATTTTGTAACCTTTAATATAAAATTTAGATCTTGAAGTGAGATGCGTTTCCGAAACAAGCAATACGTCTATTCTATTGCTATGTAAAATGATTTCAAGCTCATTAAAATGATTTAATATGCCGTTAGCGTTCCATAATAGGATAGTTAGAGAACCAGATGTATAATTATTTGCCATTTTGTTGTAGAAGGGCTTGAATTAGTTGTGACATCAATGTTATCATTGGAGTAAAAAGGGACTTCATTTCTGCAATGAAAGACGTAATTTGTTCAGAGACGTTAAGAGAGGGTGACGTAGAGTCGTCGGCCACTGCTCGACTGTACGAAACAGAAGGGCGTCGGTGTGGATTGAAGTTAGTGGTGGATATTTCTTCTGTTTTTGAAGGGGATGTCGAATCAATAGATGTATTGGTGTTGCAGAATTGTCGGCTGCTGTTCCGACTTGGTAGATGCGGGAAAGCTGTTATAGATGCAGTTGATGGAGGTTGAGGTGGACAAGAAATTTTTGATTTTGTTGCGAGAGCAGGGGAGCGTCGGTTTTGTAGATCTTTGTGAACTGTGCAACCGCGATAGTTCGCTGGATGTTTACCATTGCATAGAGCACATACGGCTTCAGTGGTTCTTGGTTTAGTGCATGTTTTAGAATCATGCTGACCCGCACAGCGAACACATCTATGTGGTAAATTACAATATGATTTTGTATGCCCATATCTTTGGCAACGAGTGCATTGTATAATTTGTCTTTTGTGGCGAGGTTCTTCAACTTGTATTTTAGAATTAAGTAGGAATTTAAGGTCAAAGATAGAATTAGTTGTTGCACTTTGTTCCAAATCGATGAAATACAACGGTAATTTAATTTTTTCTTTGGAGACAATGTTAGTTACATTTCTAACCGGAAAACCTTTATTTTTCAGTTCAGCAGATATTAGGTCTTCACCAACTGATGGGTGAAGTCCTCGAATAACGACCCGAAATGCTTTGTCATCAGCAAGCTGATAGGTGTAAAACTCAGCACCGTTGTCTCGTAGAGTTTTTACAATAGTACGGTATGCTAATGGTGTGGTCGGGTAAATTGTTAAGCCATTTATAGTAGAGACACATTTAAAGGCATCAGGTCCAGTTACATTTTCAAGCATTTTATAAAAAGGTATAAATTTAACATCAGATTTTAGGTAGATAGGAGGTGGACGAGTTAGTTTCGCTTCATTTGAAGATGATTCGTTTGACGCTGATTCGCTATTTACAGACAATAGCACGTCGAACTTGTTGGCGGAAGTATATGAAGCTGTTTCTTTTCGTGGGTCTCTAGGAGATCTTTTACTACTGGTCGATGTAGATTCTAAAGAACTTTCGTCATTTTGCCGTTTTCTGTTATTAATGACGTCTTTCCAGCCCGTATGTAAATTAGCATAAGAATCGGACATGATTGCCTCATTAGATGTAACTGATCTAATTGAGTCGTTCACTAACGAACCGGCAATCGCCATGTCAGACGGTTTGTTTACAATAACCTTAGATGTTGTCTAAGGTATTTAATGAAAATAATAAATTAAAAGGTATAAAAAAAAGTCTCACTTACTCGATAAATCTAACAGTGTCAGTTAAAAAAAATAAAGTTACCGCTTCCAAAACAAAAACAAATTCTTGTTGACGTGAAACCCGCTGTTTACATCGGTGGTTACCACTTCATTGTTTTTAATTCATTCACTAGTCACTATTTTAATAAAAACCGTAAATAAATTAACTTATAGTCCCTTGCTTCGGCTTTACACTGTAGACAAGTTAAATATTAATTACTTCAAATTAATTATCCATTTTTTAATTTTTTTTATAGCAAATTCAAAAAAGGGATAACAACATTCGCTCAGCTGATCCAATCCTGTTCGATAAATTATTAAACAGAATTTATACAAAGATTATTGACTTCATTTTATTCACAGCAAATTCGGTATTCAACTTATGTGGAGTATTTAGTATACTACAAATTTGGCGAATCCCTCGTGGGGAATATTCAGTTCACTAAAATGTGTACTGTCAATATTAATCTTATTATAAGGGTGTAATCTTACTTTTATTACTCCCGTCATTAGGAAACAGAATAAAAACGAGTCTATAAAGGACTTTTTTTAGTTTATTTATTTAAAGTCGCATCAACAGCTTAATCATTAGCGCTTACAGTGGGTTATGGAATGTTGGGTTTTGACTTGTTATAATTTCCAGACCCTAGCCAGGAATTGAATCCGGGACCTCCGCTTGGTAGGCGAGCGAGCTACCACTACGCTCTGGAGGCGACTTTAAAGGATTTTAATAGCTAATAATTTAATTATTATTAGTAAATAAACACAAAAATGTTATTCAATTTCAACAGCGTGGTACTTACATAAGAAAAAAATTTGCTTCCATTGTTGTCTCAACGTTAGCTGAGCGTATAATGTGGTCAGATTATTTTAATTTTTGATATTACAGTACAAGAGGCCATGAGTTCGAATCCCACACATTATGTACATTTTTTAATTTTTGTTTAGCTAAATAATTTTATTAAAATTACTGTTACTTTACTAATAATAATAATTATTATTAATATACTAATAATATTAATATTATTTTATTATTAATTTTACTTAATACTTAATAATTTGTTAATTAAATAAAAAAATCTTTACTAGTTAGTTAGTTATATTCTGTTGAATTAAAAATTACAATTATAATTTCCAATGTTTTTCATTATTTTATTTTTTCCCTTTGTTTATTTAACGCCGCATCAACTACAGTGGTCGTTAGCGACGACATTGGGTTGTAACTGTGAAGTTTTTCATTATTTAATTAATAATAATGAATGATCGCTTAACAAAAAAAAGTTTTAGTTTCTAGGACTCGAATTCACGGCCTCTCGTACGGTACATCAAAAGTAAAAATAAACTGACCACTTTATATGCTCCGCTAATTTTCAAACAACAATGAAGGAGAATTTTTTTTCTTATGTAAATACCGCGTTATGTCGAAGCTGAATAACATTTTTTGTTTTATTTACTAATAATTAAATTATTAGCAATTAAAATCTTTTGTAAACTCATTTTTTTCTGTTTCCTAACGACTAATGGAGTAATAAAAGCAAGATTACACCCTAGTAATTAGATTAATGTTGACAGTACATTTCCCTATACGTCAGATTTGTTGGGAAGCACAGTATATGGCTATTTGAGTTTATAAAAGACTTTTGTAATGGTTTGTACTGAAATCTTTGTCAAATTGTTAAAGGAAATTAGAAACGTATCAGTGAAGGAGATGGCTATGAACCATTAGAAGAACAGTTCTATACCTTGACGAGCTAAAGATTGCAGATGAA
The DNA here is from genome assembly GCA_035578175.1 of Catonia carolina. NCBI lineage: Eukaryota > Metazoa > Arthropoda > Insecta > Hemiptera > Achilidae > Catonia > Catonia carolina. The sequence goes on from JAQMRL010000001.1 coordinate 178,179,133, forward strand.
GGCGGAGCATAGTGACCTAGAACAATTGACAGATCCAATTGACTTTTGTCAACCGTATTCTGCGTTGCCATGTTGTGTTGTCACTGTACTACAGGTCACGTTACTAAAAGTTTTGGATTCAATGTTCTTGAACAGTCCGTAAATTTTTGAATCCTTTTAATCCATAAGTTGAAGAATTAAACAACAAACTGAGACAAAGATTTTAATGCAAGTTTCATGTTACGCTTAAGGGAATCCCAGCGTATTTCTGAAGTGTGACAAAGGGAAATGGCAACCTCTTACCCTACCGTAGTTGTTATTGGCTAGATCTCATTGGCAGTCTTTTGTTCGTAGGGGTATAAGATCTAATTTAGCTGTTCACCAAGTTTGTTTAGAATATTCATAAATTTTGTAATTGATATTTTTCTAGACGTGTTTCCATCTGTAGTCAAATTTAAATGTAGTTTTGCTTACAGGATCTCTACTGAGTTCTTCTTGATAGACTTCTTTATATTTTTTGTTGCAAAAACCTTTTAAATATTTATTTAGTCATGTCTTTTTTACTAATTTAATTAAATTTAAATCAGCATGCTATTGCTTGCTCACATTTTATAGACTTAAAATTCTGTTTCCATTTTCATTTGGCTTGGTTTTTCAGTAGTTAAATTTTTTTAAGTAATTTCATTTCACTCCAAAAAAGTAACTTTTTTTAAAAAAAATTGTGAGGAAGTTGGTATTGAGACTTTCATTATCTTTTTTCAGTTGTTACTGATATGTTAAGGTTTCTTCTCTGTTTTTCAGTGCTTTTTAATCAATGGCTAGCACATAATCTACATTCATATTTTTTACTTTCTCTTGCCTATATGAATATATAGGAAGGAAAGTATTGTTTTCATGTAGATTTTTCACAGGATCTACACATTTTCAGACCCCCTGAACCCAAAAAACATGTTTTTAGCTATTTGTGTGTGTGTGTGTGTGTGCGCGCGTGCGTGCGTGCGTGTGTGTGTGTGTGAACAAAATATCTCAAAAACGGAACATCAAATAACTTGAAACATAAGTTAGATACTACTAGAGGACCCAACACAAACATTTTCATCAGAATCAGTCAACTGGAAGTAGTAGTTTATTTGTGTGATTTTTCATTTTTTTGCAATTTTCTCAACAACGGCTCCTACGATTTTTTTTTAAAAATTGCCTCATTTACTAAAATTTTTTATGCTCTATAAGATAGGGTAGGCGCCATGTCTACTGAAATTCTTGGAAAGGCTGTTTTCTCGTAAAAAAATTGTTTTTTTAAGATTGCAACTTTAATATGCATTTAATAATATGACATTTAATAATAACATTAATTAATGCAAAACGTATATAATAAAAGTTGTAAAGAATTTAAAATCCTACAACTTTATTTCAAACATTTTTCATTAAACACTTAAATAGCAGTAATTAGTGATTTTCTGGTTTTTTTATAGAAATCTGTAAGAAAATCGATTTTTTAAGTTTTCAGCCTTAGTATGCATTTTATGACAAAAGTGTATATAATCAAATTTATAGAAAATTAAAAGAGCTACAACTTTTATTTCAAACATTCTTTTCTACAGAGCCTAATTTAGCGTGAAAGTGGGACTTTCCATATTTTTAAGTCAAACTGAGGTTAATTTTCATTTTAATCCGTTCAATCATGATTAAAATTAGGTTATGTTTATTGAGGTTAATGTTTTGTTTGTTTCTAATGTTTTATTACTAATGTTAGGTTATATTGTTAATTATGTTCATTGGCAAGAGAAAGTCGTGTGAGTATTTCACATCAGTTTTTTGGACTGAAAATTAGTAAGTGTAAACTGCTGTGATTACATGTGTTATTGTTTTGTGGGAGTATTGATGGCTTGTACTTATAGGTGGTACTGGTCCTTCAGTATGAATTTGTTGTATCATTATGGGATATAAATGAAACAATTGAATATTTGTTTAAACTTTATGTAAAATTAAATTAAAATATAAAGCTAACTTTTTGTATAGTTTTGTTTTTAGTTTTTGCGTTAGTTTTAAATTGTTCTTTTAATAGAAACTTCCTTTTAATAAGCATGGTATTATTTTATATAATGCAATCTATTTTTATGATATAAGTTGAGTAGTTTAGTGTACTAGTGTGTCTATTATATAATTATAGTGGATCCTCAAGAAGCCTAATGTGTGTGCCTTCATGGGATCAGTAGGACAAGACAAATACTCTCAAATATTGGCAGAAAAAGCAAGAGAAGATGGTGTCAATGTGCAATATCAGTACAATGAAAAGGAACCAACAGGTCAGCAAATACTGTACAAATATATTATATTTGTATACTAATTCACAGTGCCCATTGTACTCCTACATACTCGTATTTTATGTGTTTAAGTGATTGTGGATTTGAAAATTTATTTTTAAATATGCAATGTTCAAAAACATTGTTTGCTCATTATGCAACTTAATTTGGCGTTGTATTTAACAAGTTAAATTAAATTTTTAAAACTGTAAAATTTTTCGGGCTGTATTTATCATTGTGCTCCTAGGAAATGCATCGTTAAATAAATTCAAGAATGTTATCATGAATCAATAGTTTCTTCTTTTTTCAAGTATAGTGGCGAGATGACTTAAATGCGAGGCTAAGGAATAGAGCGAGTAATAGTTGCAGCAACGCACATACACTGGCACTACCGTACTATTGTCTTTTCAGAACATAGCGGCTGCAGTGTCTTAGGCAGCTATTAATAAGTATTTAGTGTAGTAAAATATAACCCACATATAAGAAACACGCATTAATAGTGTGTTAAACACTTACACACATCCACACTATTAATGTGTGTTCATTTGATTTAATATCCTTTGTTTAATGAAATAATAAAAGAGTAATGTAATAATATTATAAATGATGTAGAGGTAAATATTGAAATACTTATACACAAACATACTTTCAAATTTATAAACTCTAAAAAGAAATAAAACTTTTTTTTCTAATCATGGCCTCTTCTTACCAGGAATGCTTAAAGAAGATTCATTAGCTTCGACACCTTCTTTTCATATTTTTGTGGCGCTTCTAATAGAAACACCTACATAATTTGTGGCCCGCAAAAGTTACTTTGTTTGACTACATACTTAAATTTACCTTCTTTAGCTTCGTCATCACAATGTTTAATAACTTGTCTTATCACTTTTCTAGCTTCACTGTGATTGCCTGTCCCTTCTTTCGCTTTCACACTGCTTCCATTGGTAATTAAAAAATAATTAGATGCTTTTTTAAAAACTAAAAGAAAAGTGTCTCAAGTGTAAATACTAATAGCACTAATAAGCAATTATGCTCAAGACGCACTAAAACTGAATATTGTGTCGTTGAATAGCAACAATACAGTGGCAGGTTGGTGTTAAAAAGGACTGAACAATACAGTGGCAGATTGAATAGTACAACGATCGGTTGTCATTGCAATAATGACAGGCTTGTGGGCGGCACTAGCTTCCCCATACCCCACTTTGTCACACACTAGCATTCAAGTCTTCTCTCCACTATATTTGGAACTTCTTTCATTACTTTTTGTCATTTCGTTAATTTAAATTAATTTTTGAAAGAGTTGTTAACTGTCATTCCAAAACACAAAATTACAAAAAGCATAATCTACTACAGTTAATACGTTTGAATGTGTGTCTACTTTTTGTGGTCTCTTTTAAATTGTATTTAATAAATTTTATTGTACTTAAATATTATATTTTAAACCTCAGTGAAGTACTTAGGAATGTTCTGTTTAGGAGATCAATGAATTAATTTAAGAATTCCAAAAATTTATTCAAGTCTTTAATATTTTGAAAGTGGTTCATAAGTGACCCACTCTCTTATATCACTATCTTATCTCTTGAGTAGATTATAAGATAATTTTGAAGCAGAAATTATTTTCTCTTGCTTCGATATTAATTTTTTACTTCTCAAGTTTTTAAAATTGTTTGTTGAAAAATATATTCAGTTATTTACAGAGCGCGGATGTCTGAACAACTGAATCAAAGTTAAGCTGTAAGCATTAGAAAATATTAAAATATTGCATTTAGCATCTCACATTTCTGGCTTGGTTTGAACATATTTCCCAGAAATTGTCCATGGTACAGTAGATTCGTCATTGCAATAGTTAATTACGAAGAAGGTGTTAGAAAAATATGTCAAATTTAAGGAAAATGTTCTCTTTAAATTTATCTATAATTTCCGCAAAACAGCTAAACTTGGAATAGCTCTGAGTAAAGATTTTTGATTGATAGAGTATTTTGAAAGGTGAATTTAGTGACTTTTTCTGACATCCAATTAAATTCTGGTTAAAGAATTTAATAATTGTTAGGATTTAAATGTCAGTATTGTAAAACTGAAATACGTTATAATTTCTTTAATACTTGATTACATTGAGATTTTTATTTACTATTAGTAAAGCTTCAGGCTGTAGCACAAGTTTAGATTTTAACATTAAGTAAATTATGTCAAAATAATTTTTATTGTTGGATAATGTAATATAATATGATTTGTATTGTTAGGTACTTGTGCGGTTTTGATAACAAAGAATGGAACTCAGAGATCACTTTGCGCTAATCTGGCTGCGGCTAATCATTTTACTATTGATCACATTCATAAAATTGAGAATAAGAAGCTTGTACAACTAGCAGAGTACTTCTACATATCTGTAAGTATGTTTTTTTATACCATTCCAGTTCAATTTTGTTCAGATTAAAACCCATAGAAAGGGTATCACCCATAGTTTTTAACAGTGGTCTTTTAAAGGTTTTTGGTAATGATTATTATGGATAGAGACAAGTCCTTACACATTATTATAAATTGTTCCAGTTGGAGTCTTGCTACTGAATATTATTCTCCCTTTTAATATAACTCACTTTTACTTTCTCTTGCATGTATGAATATCTAGGAAGGAAAGTATTATTTTCATGTCGATTTTTCAAAATCGAGTTTTCACCGGATATAGAGCGGACATATGGAAACATCTTACCAGAAGAAGGGATAGGCTAGTGGGGCATATCTTAAGACATCCAGGTATTGGGCTATCAATAATGGAGGGTAATATTGAGATAGTAAATTGTAGGGGGAGGCAAAAGTTAGAATATGTAAAGCAAATTACAAAAGATGTAGGATGTTACAGGTATGTAGATGTGAAACGACTTGCGCAAGTTAGAATTACATCAAACCAGTTGAGAGACTGATGACAAAAAAAAAAATAGAGCGGACACCAAATAAGCTTGCTGGTTTTCTGAAGTGCGCAGAAGGCTTATTTTGGCAATGGCACGCTCGATAGCCTCAGCGAGTGGTGGGGGTCAGTGCTGTACTAGCTGTGATAAGTCACATCACTCTCACAATGTTATTTATCAGCTAACCTGAAAAAATTACTCTGTAATGTGTTGTTTGACGTGTTAGGCGTTAATTGTTGTATACAATGTTTACAACTGAATGTTTTTAACATCACTAATAGATGATAATTTACATCGTCTTAAACATGTGATTTAATAGGCAGTTTGGTACTAAGACACGAAATCTACCGTCTGAATCTAAACTGATTGTGCAGCTACAAGGGCAAGCTTACTTGGCGTCCACTGTACACTTTTTTAGACTCCCTAAACCCAAAAACATGTTTTAGTGATTGGTCTGTGTGTGAACAGAATATCTCAAGAACGGAACATCACACAAAGTTAAGTTAAGTTAGATACCACTAGAGGACCCAACACAAACATTTTCATCAAAATCGGTCGACCAAAAGTTGTAGTTTATTCGTGTATTTTTCACTTTTTTGGGATTTTCTCAAAAACTGCTCCTCTTTTTTAAAACGGCTCCGAGTTTTTTAAAAAATCGCATTATATACTACATTGTTTTTGCTCTACAAGATAGAATAGGCGCCATGTCTGCTGAAATTCTTAGGGAGGCTGCTCTCTCATAGAAAAAAATGGCCTTTTTTAATTTTAAGATTGCAGCCTTAATATGCATTTTAGTGCAAAAGTGTATATAATAAATAAGTTGTAGACAATTTAAAAGTCTACAACTTTTATTTCAAATTTTTTTTTGTATAACACTTAGTTTAGTGCTAATTAGTGATTTTTTTAAGTTTCGACCGTATTATCCATTTTACGACAAAAATGCATGTAATCAAATTTATTGGAAATTAAAAGATATACAACTTTTATTTCAAGCATTTTTCTCTACAGAAGTTAGTTTAGCATCAAAAAGTGATTTTCTGTAATATTAAGCCAAACTAAGGTTGGTTTTCATTTTGCATAATTCACTCATGATTAAAATTAGGTCATGTTTTTGAGGTTAGATTTTTGTTTATTACTAATGTTAGGTTATATTTTTCATTATTTGCATTAGCAAGAGAAAGTCGTGTGAATGTTTCACACCAAATTTTTTCATTTCATCTCATTATTTTTTGTCCAATTTTTAGTTTGGCCAATCTGAATTAGCACGCGTAGTTTTTAGAGTTCTGATCATGCTTCTCTTCATCCCACGCCTACATGTATAAGATAACTCACAAACAATGTGACAGAAAATGAGTGAATTATTTTTTTTTCTCAATTAGAAGGATAAAATGTTTATAAACAGTCTGTGGTCTTAGAAACACTCTGTACTTGTATAGCTATTTGAGTTGATGCGCCAGTTCAGTTTGGACATACTGTAATAGTTGTGTATTACAGTTGTAAATTTAATGAGTTAAGTTAAAAAAAACACTAAAAAATGACTGACATTTGAAAAAGTAATTACAATTATGTATGTATAAAAAAATTTCTTCTATTTTTTTACAGTAGGCCTATTGTATATCTTTAAATTGAAATATTTTATCATGTGATTGTTACTGATTTCCTCTTAAATTTAATAATTAATATAAGTAACTTATATCAATTTTCCATGAATGTCATATCAGCCACAATTACCACTGGTATATAGTATTGTTTTTATATTGGTGGTGCCATAATCATTTTTGTTTTTTTTTCAGGGATTCTTTCTTACGGTTAGTATCGAGTCCATTCTAGAGGTTGCACAAACTGCTCTTCAAAAAAATAAAACTTTTATGATGAATTTGAGTGCTCCATTTTTAGTTCAACTGTTTAAGAAACAGATGATGCAAGCAATGCCGTATGTTGATATTCTGTTTGGAAATGAAACGGTAAGTTTTAATTTTCCTGGCCATAGATAAATTACATCTGCAGCTCATAAAGTTTGTAATTTGTTATAACAGACTGAAGAGATTGTGTTGTTTATTTATGTAGAAAAAAAATTTTTATGTCCGGCTGTTATGCAAATTTAGGCTAATTTAAATGTAAAGATGGGTTAATTTTTTTTCTTGGAGCCAGATGTGTATAAATAGAATTTAAAAAAAAGTAAACATTACGAGGTCATCTGTAGACCTTTAGGTTTTGACAAAAATACAAAAGATGCTATTGTGAAAGATAGCCCATTTTAATGCAAATAATATTGTATTCTTATTGTTTGTTACTCAATGTTATAGTTTATATATGTTTTTTTACATTTTACATAAATTGAAATTAAATATAAAAATATTTTTAAACTTTGTTTGAAGCCGAAGAATTTATTTTAGAATTCAGATTGTTCAAATTAATTCTGTTCAAATTTTATGTAGCTAATAGTACATGGCTACTGCCATCACAATATTGATTCATAAATCTTAAAGAAGCACTGGTTGCACACACATTAAATATATAGATAAACACAACAGAAATCGCAGGATTGTGCTCATGGAAAAGCAGCTTAATTCCTGCTGCTTTTGCTGTATGTATTTCACTTGGGTGGTTGTTAATAAATTAAAGTTTTGAGTTTGAAATAAACCTCTTTTTTTCATTTTATGACCACAAAGGATCACTTTAGTCTCTTTGGTTAGTTCTATTTCTTCGGCAGTTTATTTCCTTTTTATTTATTTCTTGCCAATACTTTTTCATTCTGTCGGATCTTGCTTTTCTCAATTCGTCTGAACAAACCTGTTCTTTTCGTTTAATTGTTCTTACTGATAAAATTTTGTTTTTGTCTTTAATTGTTTCTTTGTAAACCGGTGTGCAATCTTTGACATCAGCAATTGTTAGATTTAGTTCTGTTCTGTCTTTTTTGATTTCTTCAAGCCAAGGAATTGTAGCTCCTTCCGTTTTTGCACACATGAATTTTTCTACAATTTTTCTTAATAATCGGTTTTCTGGAGTTCTGAGGATATGCGAAAAAAAGAAATTCTCTTTTTGCGCATTGCATCAGTGATTGGTTCTATTTCTTTATAAATTTTTTCTCTTGGTAAAAGTCTGTGCTGGTTGTCAACTATGTGTTTTTTGTTTATGCAGGTTCTAAGAATCCTTCTTTCTGTTTTTCTGATTGTTTCTTTTATTCTGTTTCCATCAATACTGAAGAGGGTTTTACTGCCACACATTGCTTGTGATCTTAGAACTGCTTTGTAGTGTTTAAGTTTTGTGTGAATGGAAAGACATTTTTTGTTGTAAGTGTTTTTAGTAAGCCTTGGCTGGTGCATAGGTAATGATGTAAAATGATACACAGACAAAAAATGCCAGACCTGTCTGGTAATCAAACCTGGGGCCCCTTGGATAGAAGTCAATAGTGCTAACCATTGCACCACAAGCCGGCCTAAAGTATAAAATAAAATAATGTATAGAGTCTCACAAATTGCATCAACGAACAGACCACCATTACACAATTTTTTATTCTCTTTAATTTATGTTAATATTTTGTTTCATTATGTATGATTTCAGGAAGCAGCTTCTTTTGCAAAGGAACATAACTTTGACACAGAAGATATGCACAAAATAGCTTTAAAAATAACTCAACTTCCAAAACAGAATCCTGAACGAAGTCGTATAGTAATTGTGACACAAGGCACAAAACCTGTGATTTTGGCGAAAGGTGAGGTGTACTTTGTAAAATGTTATTATCATTTTGCAATTATTGCAGTGTCAAAATAGGTTGTAAAAATATAATAAAATTAGTAGTTTTATTTGTAGTTTTTTAATTGTGTTACATAGAAGTGGCGATTCTGAAACGAATGCAGTGTGCAAATACATTTAGCAAATATGCAATAAAGAAATTTTTAAATACACATAAAACAATTATACAGTGACACTGTAGTATCCATAATCTATCTATACTTATAAAAGAAGAAGTCCTGACTGACTGATTCATAATCAACGCACAGCCGAAACTATAATAGTTACAGACTTGAAATTTGGAAGTTAGCTTTCTTATGTTGTGTAAGCGCGCACTAAGAAAGGATTTTGCAAAATTTTGATTTTAAAGGGCAGAAATAGCAAAAATTCCCCTCCACTGATGTGAGGATAAGGAATCAACGCGAAGCGCTACGCTTACGGCTGGTTCTCCAACACACATTTACCCCTTCCATAGGCATATTCCATAGCTCACCAGTACTTGTCGTTGCACACTTTCAGACGGTAGGCCTATTTGACAGTCACTGTGATAGCGTCAAAAAAACCGTTTTATTTAAAACCGTTCTCAGAACAAACTATCGTACTACTGTGCTTTAGTCGTTACTCACCGTTCTTCTAAGAACGAATTTTGTTAACTTAAATCAATTATTTGATGATAGTGATTTGAAATCCAAGAACACATTTTCAGTAACTAAATATTACTGTTATTATATTGAATGTGGATCTAGGGCGCAGGCCCGAAAAAAAGCAGACGGTATTTGACAGCCACCAAAACAAAAAATTACAAATTTAGGCTACATATTCAGAATTAAATGATTTGAACGGTCTATTTATAAAAATTTTCAATTATTTCAGTTTTATTGATTAAATAAATTTGATTGCAAATCTATTATGTAAAATCCTAATAAAGGATTTTGCAAAATTTTGATTTTAAAATGTAGAAATCGCAAAAATTTCGTCCTATAAGTAATACACATAGGTAGCCTATACTTATATATATGATTCGTTTAAAACAGTAACAGTCGGCCTACAGCGGATGTTAAAACTCGCCTTTTATTCTTAATCGCATTTATAATCTATAGCTATTTTCCCAGAAGTTGAATTGACGTTAACAACGATTTTAATCTATGTTTTACTTTTGTCACTCCGGATGTTGTACTGTACGTAGTGTTTAATTTTTTGACCTAAACTGGATTAATATTTTAATCAGAAATAATTCCAGAATTGTTGTAATTAGCATAATACTTATAAAAGAAGAAGTCCTGACTGACTGACTGATTCATAATCAACGCACAGCCGAAACTATAATAGGTACAGACTTGAAATTTGCAGGGAACCTTTGTTATGTTATGTAGGGGAGCACTAAGAAAGGGTTTCCCAAAATTTTGATTTTAACGGGAGAAATCGCAAAAAAACGACGTCTCCCATAAGAAATACACAGAGATTATATCGGATCTATAGATAAGTTGAATATAATAGAAAAAAAGCCAGAAAATAAAAACAGATGTTTGACAGGTATTCAACAGGTTTGAACATGTTTGACAGGTTTTGTTCAACGCACTGCGGGAGGTTGGACTGTCTAATTCGTGCATGCTATTGATGAAGATATGGGATTATAATATTTTTTCTATTGTATATAAGTCATGAGATAAAAGACAATAACTCGAGTTTTATACTATTGTTAAACATTAAATTTTTCTTGAAATAATAGTCAAAATTGAAAACCTAAATTAAAAGCCTCTTATACTATTTTTAACATAAGATATTTTGTAACCAATAACCTTTGCGCGGGCGAAGCCGCGACGGGGGATGCTAGTCCTCTATAAAACTTAAGCTCATTGGCTGTTATAATGCAACATAAGAGACACAATTGTATTGTTATGTATCATGTTCTATTTTCGGTTTTTTCTAGTTTTTTTCTCTAGGTTTTTTTCTAGTTGAATGACTAGGCCTATCCTTTTCACTCCAAGTACTGTTGTAATAAATTTAATTTCCTGAATTTAATCTTTAATTTATGATAACTATGAAAATAAGTTAAACAGCAATTTTAGGTTTTATATTTTTGTTATTTAAAACAATGTTTTTATTGAACTGGATTCATCCCTTCCAGTTGATTGTGTTGAACAGCTTTTCAAATTGATTGAATAATAAGGGTTGTTAGCTGCTGGGAATATTAATGTTGTCTATTGTTATAATTCATGGAATAAATAAAATTTTAGTAAATGTATTTTACATTACTGTAAATTTTTATTAGTACATAAATATATTATTTAAATAAACATTCAAAATTACTGAACCAGCTGTATAAAATCTTGAACTTTTGATTTTGTCGTATATATTTTTTTCATTTTACTTTACTACACAATATTTACTAAATATATTTTTTCTTTCAGATGGTGAAACAAAAGAGTTTCCTGTGGAAATTTTACCAGCAGAAAAAGTTATAGATACGAATGGTGCTGGTGATGCTTTTGTTGGAGGTTAGTTGAATCATTTTTGTTTTTTGTTTTTTTCGTAGAAATACGAGGCTTATAAAGTAAGTACGGTTTTGAAATTCCACCGCTGCCGTCTATATTTAGTGAATACGTGCTGTGTACCGCTATCTATTGGCAAGCCACAGGCCATTACAGAATCGTTTGTTGTGAGTATTTTAAATGTCTCTTCCAATTGAGAATCCCGCGGACTGTGAAATACGCAGTGTGATACGAATCACACTTCCATGTTTTCAGCATACCACTTTCATGTTTTTAGCATTACAAAAACGATTTTGTAATGCTAAAAACATGAAAGTGGCTGAAATCTATCGTCAGTTCAGTGAAGTTTATGGAGAAAACATTATGAGCGATGGGATGGTACGGAAATGGGTGAGAGCTTTTAAAGATGGCCGTACGAATGAGCATGATGAGGAACGAAGTGGGCGATCTTCAATCATTACTAACGACGTGGTGCAGAAAATTAATGAAAAAGTGAGAGAGAACGACGCTTACATCTTCGTGGTTATCTAATTAGTTTCCTGTAGTGTTCCTGGATTTGAAAATTCATCTGGGTGGTCAGCGCCACGACAATAAATGTGCTCAATAAAATTTCACCTGCTTTCTGTTCACATTCGTTGTCAGTTCTCTTTGCATCTGATTCCCTGTAGTACTTCATTAACTCATCTTTTACTCATTCCAGCTGATATTATGCTTTCGCTTCCATAGCCATAAATCTATTTCTGCTTATTTTACTTTCCTAACACCTGTGTTTTGATTCCATTAAGACACTCCAGATAAAAATTAAATAAACTGTTCCTCTATCTCTATGCATATTTGATTACTACAGCTAGTTTAGAAATACAAAACCTATTTCTCAAGGTGATATCATTGGAACTCAGAATATTAAGCCTGCTGTTTAACCCTTTAATGCATTACTTATGCAGGTGATTGGACCCCCATCTACATCGGTCATTTTCAAAGATTTAAGTTTAGATCTGTCGATATTCTACATTTGTTTAGTAATTCTTTTATTTTCACTTAAAAGAGCTGATTTTATTGCTGATTTATTTTTTTTCGATATGAATCTACGAACTACATTATCAAAACATTAACCTATTTTATTTATTGCAAATAAATTTTTAAAATTCATTCTGCCAACCATTAATATAAATTACAGTATAAATGAAATTTATCACCTTACCTTTAGTAGCTTTTTATTTTTAAAAAACTTATGTGCGTTTCGGTGGTACCACCTTGTTCAGAGCAGTATTATTAAAATTAAAAATTAAAATTCAGAACAGTGTTTCCATTCAGTCATTATTTATACTGTAATCTATATTTATTGCTAGATCTCTTGCAATATTGTAGTTGTTACTTGCCTTGAAATAGCTCAAAAAAAGCATTGAAGCCATTTTTTTTTTACGTCTGACTGTTCTGCGATTTCTGCTAATGCAGATGGTGGATAATGATAATAATGAAAATGAGTGATGAAAAAATGCCAGGCCTGACCGGGAATCGAACTCGAGACCCTGGCGTAGAAGCCAGTTGCGCTAACCACTACGCCAACGGGCCGGCCATTGAAGACACAATGCTGTTTAACTTCATTTGCAAAAACATAAACTAGCGATTGTAAACACCAATGGAATGATAGAATGGCAGTAACAGCAGCTGAAGGCAGTACATGAACCTTACTATTAAGGCAAGACATTGTGGGAACTGAATTTTCACCAGCTTTATTAGCCCAGAAAAATGCATCAGAACATAAATAACATTTAATAAAATTTTAATTAATGTGTGTTAACAGATTGTGTTGTGTGTAAACAGTGTCGTACTAATTGACTGTTTGATTTATTATTTAATTGCTCTTTTTTTGCCTATGTAATACACTCATTCAAACCTGGCTAACATACAAAAAAAAGCCTTTCAAAGCATGTCAAAATCTGCCACTACAAAACAGTTGTTCTCCTAGAGACACTTTACACCAGTGAGACTATTTTCCAAATTAAGATTAAAGGTAAGACTGACCAACTTATTGAAACAGAACGCAGAATTATCAGAACCTGCCTTAACAAGAATTATCAAAAAAGTGGAGTATGGCGAATTCCTTCTTATGAAACTGTTTATAAGGAAATTGATCAGATTATTAGCGTAATGAAGAAGAGGAGGATTTCCTACTTTTTCCACATTTTAAGAATGCCGAATGATAGAATATTGAAACAACAGATTCTCAGGAATTTGAACAGGAAGATTACATTGAAGAGATTAAGACTCAATAAAATTATTAATAATAGATGTATCTCAATAAAATTGGGCTGGTAATTGAAAAAGACGCGTTTGACAAGAAAAAAATAAATAGTTCTCTCAAATCACATAGATTTTATTGGGAAAAAACAGAAAGACAGACAGTGTAGGTTACAGATGAGATGGAAAGAAAGATCGGAGGGTCTCAAAAAGTACTGGCAAAACCGAAATGCTAGACCAATAGCCACTCACTTACACTTACTTACTTACACATTACTTACTGGCTGTTTTTGTTTCTTTGCTATACAAAGAACACCAGAAATTGATTGACTTAGTGCTCCAATGTGGCCTAAAAAAACATTCTATTTTGTTTCTTGCTAATAACTAATCTTATTGTTTAACCATGTTAAATTAAACAAATGTAGTTTACTTTGAGGAGAAATTGATGAATTCTTATATGAAAAAATGCAGATTGTACACAATAACAGATGGAGTGAGGACCTCTAAACATGTTAAATTTTTTTCAGGATTTATTGCTCAACTAGTAAAAGGAAATTCATTGGAGAACAGCATCAAATGTGGTATTTGGGCAGCTACACACATAATTCAACATTCTGGTTGCACATTTGACAGCAGTTTATCTTATACAGACTAGCAAACAGGAATCAACGATTCATTATTTGCCTTAATGCGGTTGTGCCAAAATTGGCATTAGTGCTAATTTTCTGCTGCACGAGTTCATAACAAAACTTAATAGAAAATATGATGGAATAGATTGTGATAGAATAATTCCGTATTTATGTACGGCCAGTTACTTATTTAGATATTAACTGCAATAATTTTTTTAATAGACTAAAATATTTATTTAATTTCCCAATTATCTTGTATTGTTCAAACTTAGAAATTCTGAATTTTGTATTTTATACCTCATTTTTATTTATATTATTTTCATTCTAGTGAATATTTTTTCTGAATTTAAATATCTATTTCATGTGTTCTACTGATTGTTCTTTAATCTACTGAGTGACTAATTTTCTTTAATTACTTTACTTTCTTTCAACAGAGTAAGATAATTAGTGAAATTAGTGCGTAGAGTTGAACTATGTGATAATTACTTGTGTAGTATTATTTACTGTTTTTAATTAACATTAGATAATATTTAGATTTTTTTTTTTTTGGTTTTATCAAGTTGCATACATAGTTTTCTGTTTTCATTGACTAACATGTAGTTTTACTGCACTATAAACATTGTTATTTATTTTTAGAATCTCTTTGGTTGATTTATATAGGACACTAATCTCTCGGGTTTAACAAAAAAGGTAATTTTATTTTTAGAAGAAAATAGTATATTTTGTATTTATATTGTTTTTTTAGCGTGTATAAATAAACTAGATGATCTAAATCACAGTAAAATATATTTTAATACATAATAATATTCCTCTTGATATAGGTATTGATCTGACACCAAACAGCTAAGGCTAAAACATTATGTATCCGAACTTAATGTTATGTAGCAGGTTATGTTAAGTTTTCTTGTATGTTTTTTGTAAAATTGTGTAGTTGAAATAGAATTTCACATTATGTTTTGAAAGTGTTTCTTGAAAAGAAATTCTTTTATAATGAAGTATACATGACAGTAAAAAAGTTAACAATTATTTTTATGGGCAATATATTTCCTCCAACAAGCAAATGATTTTTTGATGCAAAGAAAAAAAGGAAAGAAATTTTAACCAACTTACTAATAGAGTTACTGCTTATATTTTTTATGTTAAAAATGTGTGATAAGCCTATTATCAAACCATACTAATAGAAGATTTCAGGATTAAAAACTAATACGAGACCCTGTCTAAATGTTCCTTGTTTCTGCCTAGAAAAATCTCAAATACTTAATAAACATTTTATAATTAGTATTAATTTTTTGAATCTCGTAATTTTTGAACTGTTAAATTCATAAAGCATTTTCTACCAAGACAATTGTTCATTATGAAATTACTATTAATTTATGATTTTTACAAACTACTTCTGTCGTGAATCTGTTTAACTTCATTTTAATTGTTATGAAAGTTGTTGACAAATATAAAAACTATTAAAAAAAATTAATGGTTGTTTCATTGTCTTATTTTTACTTTTAACTAGGTGAACCTGTGCGGGAAAACCCGCACAAAAGTGTAAATGTGTTTTTGTAGAACTTCTCTGTAAACAACATTTTTTGTTTTATTGTTGTGTGGCATTATTTGAACTTTTAGGCTATCAAATGATCTGACACGTGACATAGCAACGTACAATTGTCCATGTGAAAATACCGGCTGTGGCAGATAAAGGCCAACTTTGTTGAATATTTGGCCTTGGGATTTATTTATTGTAATCGCAAATGCTAAACGGATGGAGAACTGTCTTCTTTTAAATGTAAATGGCAAAGTACCATCCGAAGGGGTTAGATCTAATCGCTGTAGTAAAACCCTTCTGCCTTTGGCTGCCCCTGTTATGACTTCTAAATCAAGAAAATTTTGTACATTCTTAGATTCTTAGATTTCCGATGATACTAATTTCCAAATTATTTTGGGTTTTATCTAATTGAATTTTGTCTTCGCGCATTATAATAAGGTATCTGACGAACTGATTCCGTTCGAGCACTTTGAGGCGTGCCTCGTCTCCTTCTCTTGGTCTTCCCCCTAATGGACAACTATCCATTAAAAAAATAAAAAGAGAAGCAGAGTAAAAGAAAAAATAGGAAATTAATTTCCTGAATATATTATCGAGAAGAAAATGATATCAGTGTGGTTGCATGAAGAAAATAGTGTTTTGATGATATAGTTGCTTCTTACATTGTTACTCTACTTCGTTCAAGTAATAACTGAAAAACAACTCTGATCAACCAATACTAAACTTGCCCCTCTCCAAACTGAAATAAATGTGGGAGGGATAGATAGAGAAAGAGAGAGGCCTATACTTCAGTTCGTTGAACTTGCCCCCTCTCCAATCTATTTTAGACCTCCTATTTTACGGTCATAAATCGAAATATTTGATTTTGGATAGTTTTCTGCAAATCTACTCGAACAGACGATTCATTTGAGCCCACTTCGGGAAAAATCGGTGAAGGTTCAGGTGGTTAAAATTGTGTTGAAAAAAAACCTGCTCGCCATTAATATATATAGATTTTAATTTCCAATATTATTGCAAGAGGTGTATATTTTAATTAATTTTTTTTAAAAATACAATAAATCTTATTTGTATTGCTAAATCGGTGATTTAAAAAGATGTATTTAAAGATTGCTATATGAAAAAGATCAATATTACATAACAGTAGCTACTACTTTTTAAGCTACACCAATATGACTCGTAGGCTTTACTGAAATGAAAATTTTTGCTTACACAGAATTACAATACACATCAGTCCTGGTCGGAGTCACTGTCACTTGAAGAGTTCGAGCTGTTTTCAAACAATATATCATCTTCAGCTCCATCCAAAGAATTGCTGATGCCACACTTCTTGAAGGAATTCACTACAATTTTGGCATTAACATTGTTCCAGGAAGTTTTGACCCATTCACAGACCTGAGTTATGAAAGGATATTTAAGATTACCCTCTGTTACGATTACTGTGACATCATTCATTTGTTCCATTCGTGAAGAGGGCAAAACAAAGAGTTAGTAACTATCACAGACACAGGAAACTAATGCAATTTTCATTAAATGGCATTTCAACAGAAATATCTAACCAAACAGCGATGATACAATCAGTAATTTTGTATACCGTTCTTGATTGTTGACTCATTGTCAACAGATAAAACCATATTGTTCTCCGATACTGAATTTTTCTAGAAATTTTTACAATGGAAACACTTTTTCCGAATAAGGTTATCAAGGTAATATACAATAGAGATTCTACTAATTCTACTACCCTGGGGGGTTTCCAATGGGTATTTTACAGAGTGTAAATTATTTAATTTTCACCAGCATTATAATATAAACATTATATTTTTCAATTGCCATGTTTATAACTTCACTGCCTACTACAAACCAGCATGGTGATGGTTCCAACACAAAAAAATACAAATTTCAGTATGTTGTTGACAAGATGGTATATTGTACTTCATTATTCAACACGTGTATTATACAATTACAAAAATCTGGTGTGAAACACACACAACTTTCTCTTGCCAGTGTAAATAATTAACAATAAACCTAACATTAGTAATAAAACATTAGAAATAAACAAAAAACTAACCTCAATAAACATTACCTAATTTTAATCATATATGAAAGACGCAAAATGAAAATCGATCTCAGTTTGCCTTAAAAATACGGAAAATCACTCCTTCATGCTAAACTAGGCTCTGTAGAGAAAAATGCTTTAAATAAAAGTTGTAGATTTTTTAATTTTCTATAAATTTGATTATCTACACTTTTGTCATAAAATGCATACTAAGGCCGAAATCTTAAAAAAATCGATTTTTCACACGTTTTCGTGAGAAAAAACTGAAAATTGCTAATTACCGCTAAACTAAACGTTTAACAAAAAAATGTTTGAAATAAAAGTTGTAGAGTTTTAAATTCTCTACATTTTTTATTATATAAATTTTTGCGCTATAATACATATTAAAGCCGTAATCTTAAAAAAACACTTTTTTTACGTAAAAACAGCCTCCCCAAGAATTTCAGCAAACATGGTGCCTACCCTATCTTGTAGAGAATAAAAAATTGAGTAAACCAGGCGATTTTTAAAAAAAATCGTAGGACCAGTTTTTGAGAAAATCGCGAAAAAGTGAAAAATTACACGAATAAATTACTACTTCCGGTTGACTGATTTTGATGAAAATGTTCGTGTCGGGTCCGGTAGTGGTATGTAACTTAAGTTTCAAATTTCAATTTCGTACAATGTTCCGTTCTTGAGATATTTTGTGTACACACACAGACCAATCGCTAAAAACATGTTTTTTGGGTTCAGAAGGTCTGAAAACGTGTAGATCCGGTGAAAACTCGATTTCGAAAAATCGACATGAAAACAATACTTTCCTTCCTATATATTCATATAGGCAAGAGAAAGTAAAAATGGGCCATGGTCTATTCTCCTATATTATGACCTTGAGGATGTACTCATTACATGACAAATTCAGTCAAATTTAGCTTGACTTGTTTTACATCAGTGGGTGCAAATTTCTTGCATTAACTCACATCTAACTACTATAAGCGCGTCAGCTCGTGATCCGTGTGAGGAATTTCTGTTACGGCATGCAGCGAAAGATTATACTATTCATAAAAAAACATTTATCATAATGTTCTTGTCATTATAAAGTAACCTTTTGTTTTATTATTTCAATTTATTCTATAATATAGTAACCCTTTACTTTTCTTTCATTGTATTTATTAATATTTAGTAATTATTTACAGTTTGAGTCAGGCAGTCCTCAGGAATTAAAATATGCACGTACCATAGAAAATAAGGAAATTAAAAAATATATATTTCATAACATTAATTTATAGGCCTAAATAATTAGTAGCAAATTATGATTATGATTTTTTTTACCTCAGTCAAGTGGTTAAGCCAATTCCGAGTCCTTTACGCGATTCTTCATCACAGTTTTTTATAACTGATGCAATAATTTGTCGCACTTCCGAATGAATTACCGCTTTATTTTTCCGGGAAGACATTAAAATAAAACAAAAGATATGAAAAATACACGTTGAAATTTACCTAACTCAAAACACACAAAACAAATAACTTTTGGCACGTTAACACACTTTAATTTCAAAATAAAAATCACTTTAGTGATCAAAAATCATGAATAATGATTAACACATCCGAGACGCATTAGCACAAATGTACAACTGTATATTGTGACACGTGTATCCGTTGTGAAAAGCAATAATACGCAGGCCTATAATAAATAAATACATAGACATAATACTAATATTTACATGATGACTAAATGTTTTTGTACTGGACGATAAGACAAATATATTACTTACGTTCTATTATGCCACCCGCCCCACTTCCCCAGGCGACAGAGATCATGAGCTGGCGCGCGTGTTGTTGTTTAGGTCATCAGCCGAAAGGCTGGTTTGAACCTGTAGAGGTTTTACTAAGTAAAACGAGGAGTGAGGTGGTTTACCATTGCCTTCCTCACTGAGTGGAAAAGTGCGCTTATCAGCATGCCGGGCCCTCTGAAAAGCACATATTTTCCACTCTGCAAATGACACCTTCACTTCATTCACCACAGGGTCTGGCTGTATAATGAAATTCATTACTTTCAGAGGAGATAACTCTGATTAGTGTCTTTTACACCTCTACCTCTTCTGTTCTTAAATGATTCAGTCATTTAATTGGCTGACCATATGACAAGAAACAGAACTATTTATTTTAGCCCTGCAACAAACAGATTGAGTGTATATAATTTGACATTCCACCTGTCTGTTATGGGCAGCTGGCGCGCGTATAGTAGCATAATTCCTACTGACTACTTAAAGACGTCTTATGCCGCTAAATACACATATAGATACTTCAGTCACAAGAATGCCTTTTACGTATGGATGGGCTGTGAGGAACAGAACTGAAAATTTGACAGTGCTACCAATCTCAACAGAGAGACACTACATTTCACTTCTGTGCAATTACTACATTAGCACCTCACTATAACTGACTTCAAATTAGAATTAAATGAGGATGAGCCATTAGCACAGAAACGCAAACTTTCTAGCATTTTGTTTAGGTCATCAGCCGAAAGGCTGGTTTGAACCCGTAGAGGTTTTACTAAGTAAAACGAGGAGTGAGGTGGTTTACCATTGCCTTCCTCACTGAGTAGAAAAGTATGCTTATCAGCATGCCGGGCCCTCTGAAAAGCACATATTTTCCACTCTGCAAATGACACCTTCACGTCATTCACCACAGAGTCTGGCTGTATAATGAAATCCAATACTTTCAGAGGAGGTAACTCTGACTAGCGTCTTTAACACCTCTACCTCTTCTGTTCTTAAATGATTCAGTCATTTAATTGGCTGACCATGTGATAAGAAACAGAACTATTTATTTTAGCCCTGCAACGAACAGATTGAGTGCAAATAATCTGACACTCCACCTGTTTATTATGGGCAGTTTCTAGCATATGCAACACCAACTGATACAGTGTTTTCGTACATAGATTTATCAGAAGAAAAGATGTCCAAAACATTTATGAACATTTTAGGCAATTTAAAGTACATATTATTAGAAAGCAACATCAGTCCGGCACTCGGTTAAAAATAAACAATTTCTCCTATCACTTCAATCTTTTTCATATCGGTGATTAAAATAGTTTTCCCTTTATATGTTACTCTATTTTAAACTGTGATGAAAGAATAACATAAGTATGTAAACAAAATGTAAATGTCGCTTAATGTAGAAAATAGGATAATAGAACTGTATAAACTTTTTTTAATTTATGCATGTTAGATTATTTTTCCCATTTTGTAACATCTAAATATGCTCTTATGTTGTTACTAAGACTAGTTTTTTCCTGTTACTGCTGCCGACTGTAAATGTTGTAAATAAAAATTATTTTAATGATTACTTTATAACTGGTTAAAAACATTTAAACTAGCAATGAGTTTGACTACAGTAAAAATTAACAGCAACAACAAAAATTGCTGCTTTGCCTGGCTGTATTTCGATATAACGGACTTTCGCAACTACAGACTGTGGCAACCCCCATTTGGTCTGTTTTAATGAGGACCTACTGTACATACATTTTCTAAGCTGTGGTTTTTTTACAGAGAAATGTTTTCTACATAAACCTTATAAGAAAAATTGGTGTGAAACACTTACACAACTTTCTCTTGCCAATGCAAATAATTAACAATAAACCTAACATTGGTAATAAAACATTAGAAATAAACAAAAACCTAACCTCAATTAAGATACGGTAACCTAATTTTAATCATGAGTGAAAGACGCAAAATGAAAATACCACAGTTCGGCTTAAAAATACGGAAAATCACTTTCACGCTAAACTAGACCCTGTAGAGAAAAATGCTTTGAATAAAAGTTGTAGATCTTTTAATTTCCTATACATTTAATTTTATACACTTTTGTCGTAAAATGCATACTAAGGCCGAAATCTTAAAAAAGATTTTTTACACATTTTCGTGAGAAAAAACAGAAAATCACTAATTACCGCTAAACTAAGGGTTATACAAAAAATGTTTGAAACAAAAGTTATAGGAATTTAAATTCTCTACATTTTTTATTTTATAAATTTTTACGCTAAAATGCATATTAAAGCCGTAATCTTAAAAAAAACAATTTCTTTACATGAAAACAGCCTCACCAAGAATTTCAGCAAACATGGCACCTACCCTATCTTGGAGAGTATAAAAAAATTGAGTAAACCAGGCGATTTTTAAAAAAATTGTAGGACCAGTTTTTGAGAAAATCGCAAAAAAGTGAAAAATTACACGAATAAATTACTACTTCCGGTTGACAGATTTTGATGAAAATGTTCATGTCGGGTCCGGTAGTGGTATGTAACTTAAGTCTCAAGTTTCAAGTTCGTAAGATGTTCCATTCTTGAGATATTCTGTTCACACACAGACCAATCGCTAAAAACATGTTTTCTGGGTTCAGGGGGTCTGAAAACGTGTAGATCCGGTGAAAACTCGATTTCTTAAAATCAACATGAAACAATACTTTCCTTCCTATATATTCATTTAGGCAAGAGAAAGTAAAAAAATTGACCTGTAATATACCCTATAGCACAATTACATAACTAGAAATGTTTGATTTATTGTAATTACTAGCTACCTTATTAGAAAAAAATCTTCTAGAGATGAATCGCCTTCTTTGCTATCGCTATCACCATCATCTTATCAGTCTTACTAGTATTTTATTGAACCATTTCCTTTTTTACTTTCTCTTGCCTATATGAATATATAGGAAGGAAAGTATTGTTTTCATGTCGATTTTAACAAATCCAGTTTTCACCGGGTCTACACGTTTTCAGACCCCCTGAACCCAAAAAACATGTTTTTAGCGATTGGTCTGTGTATGTGTGTACACAAAATATCAAGAACGGAACATTGTACGAACTTGAAACTTAAGTTACATACCACTACCGGACCCGACACGAACATTTTCATCAAAATCGGTCAACCGGAAGTAGTAGTTTATTCGTGTAATACGTATTTCACTTTTTTTCGATTTTCTCAAAAATTGGTCATACGATTTTTTTTAAAATCGCCTGATTTACTAAATTTTTTATTCTCTACAAGATAGGGTAGGCGCCATGTCTGTTGTAATTCCTGGTGAGGCTGTTTTTACGTAAAAAAAGTGTTTTTTTAAGATTACGGCTTTAATATGTATTATAGCGCAAAAAAATATGTATATAAAATGTAGAGAATTTAAAATTCTACAACTTCTATTTCAATCATTTTTTTGTATAACGCTTAGTTTAGTAGTAATCAGCAATTTTCTGTTTTTTCTCACGAAAACGTGTGAAAAATCGATTTAAGATTTCGGTCTTAGTATGCATTTTTTGACAAAAGTGTACATAAGTTAATCGAATTTATAGAAAATTAAAAGATCTACAACTTTTATTTAGAGCTTTTTTCTCTACAGAGCCTAGTTTAGCGTGAAAGAGTGATTATCCGTATTTTTAAGCCACACTAAGGTAGATTTTCATTTTACGTCTTTCACTCATGATTAAAATTAGGTTATGTTTGTTGAGGTTAGTTTTTTGTTTATTTCTAATGTTTTATTACTAATGTTTGGTATATTGTTATTTATTTGCATTGGCAAGAGAAAGGTGTGTGAGTGTTTCACACCAGATTTTTACCAGTTTTGTAAACAAAACTGTAAAGAAGAAGAATAGCTTCATCAAGTCTTTAAATTCCTTATTTATATTTTGAATTGTGGAAAGAGAGCCATCACATAGTTAGCTGCTCACTCATGGCTTTTGTTAAGAGGCACGGAAAGGCATTTTTGTTTAGTTTAAACTGCACATTAGATTTCATTCCAACACTGTGAATAGATCGACCACATTTTCAAGAAACCAACATTTCTGTTTACGGTAACAAACAGTTATATTCATACAGTTAACCTTCAAAAGGTTCCGCGGTATACTGTATGTGCTCTGGGTATAGTATTAGTTGTTGTGTTGGCTGAACTGATACCAAACCAAAGAAGTTGCGCATGCGCACTGATGCTTTCCTCCTTTCACCCCTCATCAAAACCAAAGGAAAACTTGTGATTCGTGTTAACTATACAAGTATCTACCTAGAATTAAGAAAAGAACTATAAAAACCTTAATAATTTTAATCTTACAGGGTGATAAAGTATGGTGACAGCTTTTACTGCATATCTGAGAGATATTTTGAGGCAGAAAGAAATGTGGTTCTACATAGAATAAAAAATCTGCATTATTGCAGGTTTTTAATTTTTGACCGTCATCTGGGATTCGGCGAATTGAATCACTTTTTCTAAATATGACATGATTTTAATGCAAGATGTTACAAGAAAAACAGTTTTCTATTAACACGTTCAGCATGGCGGCTAGAATCACGGGTGCTTCGCTGCGCCGACCTGCCATTCAGTGAAAATATACCATGCCGCCTCAATGCGGCATCAGGCCACGGAAACAATCTTACTTATTTGCTCATCTACTCACCGGCTCAATATAGTACGGTATTACACGCGTTTGTTGTTTCTACGAAATTTATATTTGAAATTAACATTTTACTTATTAGAAAAATTATTTTTATGTGTAAAATAAAAAAATACAATAATTATGTTTCATAATAAAAATTATTTAATTCACAAAATTTAATATGTAAAATTAAAATTTTTTAAATGTAGTAAATATTAAAATTTATGTAAAATTTTTAAAAATATATTTTTACCTTTTATTTGTAAAAAGAAGTCGCTGGGAACGAAGAAATTCGTAGAATAATTGATATAATTAAATAAAACAATAAAATTACACGGCACTAGGACGTTCGAATAGACTACAATTTAAAAATTCGTCAAAAATTCCCGGCAATTGGTATTAGCTAAAGAAACAAAACTTAAAAAGTCTTTACCATATAAAAACTTGCCCATAACAAGCAGGTAGTGTTAAATTGTTTGCACTCTATCTGCTTGTTCCAGGGCAACAAAAAATAGTTCTTGTTTCTTATCACATGGTCAGCTCATTATAAGACCGAAACATTTCACAACAGAAAAGGTGGAGGTGCAAACGACACTAGTCAAGAGTTATCTCCACAGAGAGTAATGAATTTCATTATACAGCCAGACCCTGTGGTCAACGAAGTGAAGGTGTCACGGGCAGGGTGGAAAGTAGATGCTTTAGGTGTAAAAACCACCTCACTCCTCATTTTACTTAGTTTACTAAAGGTTCAAACCAGCCTTTCAACTGATAACCTAAACAACACAAAAAATACAAGCAAAAATTTCAAATCAACATTTTAATTTAAGGGAGTACACTGCCAATTTAGACACCACATTTCCCAATCCTGTCAAAAAGTGATTAAGTTTTTGTTTTCTCATGTTTAGCTAGTCTAACTTGTTTTATTTTTTATATTGTATTTGGTACCTTCATTTCATATTATTTTTGCTAAATATATTTCTATCTATATTTCATATTCATAAATTTCATAATTCATAGGTGCATAGTACATTGAATGGAGTCAACTTATCACAATCACTAATAACATCCTTATACAAAATAACAATCAACCATTACACACATCAAATCCATATATTGGTTGCTGTATCAGATATTTTTTACATGCTTTCTTAAATTTTATATGTTTATCCACATTTTTTTACTATCAGGCAAGGAATTGTTATACAATTTTAAACCTGAGTTCTTTCCATTGTTTATGGAATTTGGGATTTTTAAAGTTTGTGTGATGATGCCTACATCAGCCTTAGCTTGTGTGTAGGTAATTGTGTGAGGTGATCATATTTGTTTTCTAATACGAGATCTGACGTAACCGGAGTTTTTAAATATTGTGGTCCATACCCATTCTATTTTCAACAAAAAAATTTTATGTTGGTACCCACGTTTACACTTTGTCATTTTGTAATTTGATTTCTTTTTGACAGATAAAACAGTTGTATTTAGGTGTGCTCGATGATTTTATACTCAAATAAAAATGGATCAAAGAATCTGTATTAAAGTTTGCGTTAAAAATAATATTAAGAGCGTCGATGCATTTAAAATATTTACTGCAGCCTTTGGTGAGCCTACTTGGTAAAAAACCACCATATCCTAATTACCTCATGTTTATATAACATTTCAACACTATTAACATCAATACAAGCAAACAAGGTCTGATCACTTACCTTTGTAAAAAGCGCAGGTTGATATTGGAATAAATTGGTGGATTTATAAAGTAGAGCAAAAGTTGCATAAGTTTGAGTGATATAAACGTTTCAAAGAAGGCTGAGAAGACATTAATGATGATGACCACTCTGAACGTCCTAGCACTTCCAACAACCAAGGAAAATGATATAGTGGAGAAAATTGTGATTTACAATGGCGTAGTGCATCATGAGTTTTTGCCACAAGGTCATATAGTCAATAAAAAATACTACCTGGAATTTACGTGCCAATTGCGTGAAACAATACAAAAAAATGCCTGGAATTGTGAAAAAACTTCTCATGAAAACTTCATCACGATACCCACGTACACCAGCACACTTAGTGATACGCCAGCACACTTCACTACTTGTACACCAGCACACTTAGTGATACGCCAGCACACTTCACTACTTGTTCGTGAGTTTTTGGCAAAAACCATCACAATTACGATGCTTCATCCTTTATATTCATCAGACATAGCCTCCTGCAACTTTTTTTAATTCCCAAAACTAAAAAGGCCTACAAAAGGAAGACATTACGACACGATTGAGGAGATAAAGTCTGCATCGTTGAAGAAACTAAAGGTGATACCAAAAAACGCTTTCCAGAACTGCTTTTAAGATTGAAAAAAGTGCAGGCGCAAGTGTATTACATCTGACGGGGATTAGTTTGAAGGGGACAAAATATTATATATTGACGAAAAAATGTTTTTTTAGAAAAATGAAAAATCTGGTTCCAGTTACTTTTTAGGCTGACCTCGTATGTGCCTACCCACATTGGGTTATTTACAAGAACTCTTTTGATTACATACATACTGATTATTATTTTTGCAGAGGTTATCCTTAGTATTATCATATGTTTAAAGTTTGTTTAACACTTACTACGGTACAACCAACTCCTCTGATTTTTTCAACTGCTAGTTTTCTTTACATTGATCAGCAAATGGCACAAAAAATACCATTGTTCCTCATAAATATTATTGTTGTCCAATGTATCAAATGTGGAGCAAAACAGGTGGCAAACTTTTTCATGTTTTTAACATTCATACAGTACAATGGAAAGCAAATGTATAGAAGGACCATCAAATACTTTCATTAATTTATCTTTATTAAAAATAAATTTAATAGTTTGAAGAGTATAAAATTATATACAAATTTTGAATATGCATAGACAATACAGTCATATGAATACACAAACAATTATCTACTCAAAAGTTTTAATAAACTGATCACATCCACAGGTTTCTAAATCTTGATACAAATTTACATAAATACTGATATAGTAATAATAAATTTACATAATTACTAAATATGTACGATATTGGATTCAAGGTTTTTCAGTTAGTATCCTTGGTACATTCTTTGATTATTCTGATCAAACTTCTCATTTTGAGCACCTGGTGGACGGCTACTAGGAGTAAATGGAGAGACTCTGTTGAACTGATACGAACTGCTATTGTCAGGTGCAGTTGGTGGATAATAGTTCCGGTTTCCACTGCCTTGCATTAATGGAGCTCCATTCCCTGAATGCACATTATGAGACGCAGGCTCACTACGATAATAACTGGAATTTCCTTCATATCCATTACCACCACTTCCATAACCTCCTGTGTTCATTCGATTATTAATACCTTCTGTTCCAGGCTGTTGAAAACGCGGAGGCTGGAAATAATTTGGATAATTTTGGGATAGCCTGTCACTACTATGTTGAGATTGCTCGGGCTTAGTTGAATGTTGAGGAATTTGAGATGAATGTGCATTTTCTGCTGATGTTGCACCTTTATTTTGGGTTAATGTTAACGTTTCAGATAAATCTGACATAGAATCACCTTTTTTTGCAGCTTCAGCTATATTGGCCAATATAGACTCTATTTTCTTCCTTTCCTGGGTAAGCTCTTGTTGTCGTAACTTTTCTGAAGCAGCTTTGTACACATCTTCAACACTATAATCATCATCATCATCGTCGTCATCATCTTCATAATCATTATTTTTCTTCTGAGAATCTTCTGTTGCAGTGTTAACCAAAGAGTTCATATTAGCACTCAATGTACTTAAACTCTGTATTTTTTCTGCTGCTGGACCCAACAATTCACGCACATTCATAACTTTCTGTAAAGCCAATAGTCTACCTGGATCAGTAGCATCAAGTTTTTTAATGTAACTGATTAGTTTTAATTGCTCTTTTGATGAAAGTTCTGAAAAATTTTCAACAAGGCTCTTTAGATCTTGATCTGACAACTCTTTTTCTGAACTAATCAAGAGTTGAGGATTTCTGTTATGTTGCTCTGAAGTTTCATCTGCAGACATTTTTTTATCATCATCATCATATGCTGACTGCAACAACTTTAAAGCACCACTAGCTGGAACATTTTGAGTTTGCTGGCTAATATATGCAGCTGTAGTAACTGGTTCTGAACTGTTAGCTGAAGCTTGAGCCATTCCCACAACTGCATTAATTAATTGTTCTAGTTCTTCTTCAGTAACATCTGTTTTACCTTGAGCAATAAGAGCCCCCGCAATCTGTTGAGCTATGGCCACTCGATCAACAGAACCTACACCTGGAACAGTTACTGTATCTGCTGTTCCTGAAGTTGTTTCTCTAGCAGGTGGAGGTGCAGAAACTGCAGCTGGAACTTCTCTTTTGAATACTTTTGGTATACTAAGAAACAAGTCTTCAATGTTTCGCAGCGCAACTTTTGTAGTATTTACAAAATTTCTGTCCACAAGTCCAGCAAATAACATCCCCTTAAGTTTTTCTTTCACGGTCTCAAAAAGCACGCAATGCTCCTCATCCAACAAAATTTCTTGTGAACTTCCTTTGTACACTTTCTCCATTGCTATTGCTTTAGACAGCAAAGAAACAACCTTAGGTCCCAGTGATCCTAGTTGACTTTCCAACACTGTAATCAATCTTAACACTGAAATTACTCTAGGAGCATTATCATCAAAAGGAACAAAACCTAATCGAGCCCCAGGTGGAGGTAATCTAGCACGAAGATGCGTATTACTTCGATCTTCAATTGAAATGGTTTCATCAATTAATGAAGATGTTGGACTTTTTGCAGGTTCTTTTATTTCTGAACCAGTCAATGCTTTCCATGTATTTTTAATATCATCTATTGTGACATCTTTTCCCTTATCAATTGAGCCATCATTACCTGTTTGTTTCACATTGTCCAGAAGCCCTAACTTTTCTTTTAATTGAATTTTTACTGTTTTGAACTCTTCATTGTACATGTCTTTCATTCGGTTATTCCAGTATACTATCCACTCGGGTTTGAAATCATGTTTGGCTGGATCCTGGCCTTCTGCTTGCAATTCTTTATATCGCCTATTCCAAAATAATTTCCATTCTTCGGGATACTGTGGATGTTTTTCTGGATTCTTTTCATAGTACTTTTGTTTCCCTTCCAAATTCTTAGTAAACGCTTGAAGCTCTTCTCTAAATTTCTCCCATTTGTACTTATCAGGATTTTTGTCAACCTTATTTGGCTCATTCACACTGAAACACAAAAACAAAGTGAATTTACAATTGAATAGTGTAATTTACAATTTACAAAGTGAATAGTGTACAATTACAAAATTTGCAACCACAACTAAAAGCTTTGGATTACATTGACAGTGATGAAGGGCCACACAGGGGTCTTCTACTTCTTCTTCCAACCAAGGATTACGCCGCAGCCTGTTCCGAACTCACATACTATATCATCTATCTGCATTTTCTCCTAGGTCTACCGACATCCCTTTTACTATCTGGAGCATACCAGTGCACCTGCTAAGGTATCCTGTAATCTGACATCCTTGCCATGTACTGTCTCCAACTTTGGTGATAATCCTTTATCTTTTTGTTCAAGTTTTAAATTCCCAATTCTGACTTATTTCCTCATTCCTTATTCTGTCCAAGCATGTACACCGCTTAGTCCTACCAGAAATCTCATCTCTGCCATCTGGATGTCACGCAGGGGTTTTACTATAATTTACAGCAGTGATATTTAAGTGAATACAACAAATTAGCTATAATGGAGCTTAATTTCGTATGACCAGACATTTTACAGTTTATAATCACAAAAGGAAGTGAAGAACTGAACGAACCATGTCAGTGACCACATTGAGTTTCAGCGTTAACTGAACCCATAAGCAAACCACACAAGCTAGAGAATGTTTTATTTTTTTATTTTAAATTACTTATTATTGCTTTTGTAGTGAATATTAAATTTAAAATTAACCCGGTTAATAAATGTTAAAATTTTAAAAACAGTTATCAACATTTTTAAGGTTAGAATTAGGTTACGATGATCTTGTTTGGTTATGTTGAAATTACTGCTTCTGTAGTGAATATTTCATTTAAACTTAACATTGTTAATAAATGTTAAAATTTAAAAAATAGTTATCACAACATTTTTAAGGTTAGAATTAGGTTACGATGATCTTATAAGGTTATGTTGAAATTTCTTCACTTTGACAATCAAGACTTTTACAGAATTTTTTTTAGTAAGTTAAACTCTGTTACGCTGAATTTCTCATCGTGGTTTTAGTCATTTTTTTCAGTAAATATAAATTTTGAAAAATAGTTTGAGGTTTTATAACACCGTGCTTCCTAATAAATTTGACACATAGGGAAATTAACATTGGACAATGTACTATAAACATTAACCCTGTTCACACTAGTGATCAAATTTTAGATGATGCCGAATGGATTGTGGTTGGAGCAATAAAATGTGCTTCTGCAAGGTCAGTATAAATTGGAGACCAGTAAATATCGCACTTTTCTTGTAGAGAATTCTTCAACGCATCGGATAGTATTTCCAGAAATAGAATATCATAAAAGGGAAATTTTTTATTTTCTCTTTAGTGTTTTGGTGGCATTGATGGTTACGGAATTAGTATGTTTTAATGGAATTTCATGCAGCTCGTGCATAAATCAACGTACATTCAATATCTTTAGTTTGTATTGAAGCTCTGTATTTTCTATGACGACGTTTGCCCTTGATTTAGTTTGAAGAGTTCATTTTATTTTTCCGGAGGGGTTTTACCACACTCAGGTCAAAAATATAGCTCATTGTAGTGTTGCAGGGGAAATGCAACAGCTTCCCTCCTACCCAATCTACAGAATTGTATGAAACAAGTCATTGTTGGCCAAAAAATTTGCTACATACGTTTGCTTATGCCTTTTGCCTGATTATGATAGTGGCTCTGTGACGTCACCGTGAAAGAATGTAAAATACTTCTCACATTCTGTCGCCGACCTGTATTCTTTGAACTCTGCAGCAGTTACCTAGGCTTCTTAACTGTACTAACTTTTATTTATTATTTTACTGACTTTTACTTTGACTAAGTACTATTTTGACAACAAATGTTTTATCATTACCTATTTTATAACAATTTTTTTTTTTTTTAAATAAAATACAGACATGGACAAATTTTATAACTCCGTCAAATATTTACGAAAAATTAAATGAAAAATATACATTTACTCAGTCAACTCTTGTATACAAAGAATGTTTTATAAATTTTTTCCTAAACTGAAATTAAGGCCCATTATAGTAAAAAATATAAAGTAAACAAAAATTTTCGCGGTTGAAAATTTCGCTCACCTAAATGCAAAGAATTATGAAGCAATTTTCTTGTAATTATATACGAAAGGAGTGTAGGCTACATATTATATGAATCAACTGAAATTTTTTCAGAATTTTTTGTCGGTAAGGACGTTAGATAAAACAATTGTTTTGAGAGCGCGTTTTGATTTTTGCAATTCTGTTTTACAACAAATAGTCTGTTTCCAAAGGGTTAATCTTATTATAAGGGCGTAATCTTACTTTTCCAGACGTTTGGAAACAGAATAAAAATGAGTCTCTAAAAGACTTTAATAACTAATAATTTAGTTTTTAATAAAGACAAAACGTTTTTTAATATCAATATTGCTCAGTACTTACATAAGAACCGTGCATTTAATGTTTAACATTTAAGACAAATCTAAGTTATCTCTGTTTCTGGTGCTTTCTTAACAGTTTTATAAGCATCAGTCTTACAGTAGTGTTTTAATGTGTTGTACATGGATAGTGTTATTTCTTCACTAGGAAGTTATATGTAATAAGATTAATATGTGCTATGTGCACAACCTCACATTGTGTTAGTTTTTGTGTCTCGTGTTTTCTTAATGGATGGACAAGTAAGTGGGGAATATTTTTAGCTAGCCCTTCATTGCCCATTTGAGCTTGACACTTTAATAAAGGTTAAATACTTTTTATAGACATGCAATTAGTGTTGGACAATTAAATTGGGGTTAATAAATGTTTAACATGAAAAGTAATTTCTTTTTGTTATATTTGTATAGAAAAATGTATTCTACCAATCAATTCAAAATTTATTATTATGTTTTGATTTGCAAAATTTGTATTATGTTGAATGTTTAAAAAATTACAAAATTTATTAATTTCTCAGAAAAACCAGATTTATTTAATTAAT
Organism: Catonia carolina; assembly: GCA_035578175.1. NCBI lineage: Eukaryota > Metazoa > Arthropoda > Insecta > Hemiptera > Achilidae > Catonia > Catonia carolina. Next base: position 178,211,585 of record JAQMRL010000001.1, read on the forward strand.
AAACTAGTAAAGTATATATAGTGCTACATATACATTTATGTATAAATTATAGTATTAGACATACGGTATGTCCAGTAAGTATTAATGAAATACAGTAATGTAAATTATTGATTCTACTAAACAAAACTTCAAAACACAATCGTCCACTGCAGGATATTCTGTTGTTCTTACCCGCTTTTGACTTTTTCCATTTTTTCATTCCAGTTTTCCATAACTGTTTTTTTTTTAAGAAAGACGACAAAGTGTTCGGGAAAATCCCGTATTCTTTAGCTATCTAGTTTTGTACCCTGTTCCATATCTTGAATCACTAACTTTTTTTATCCAAAGTTAAACTCGTGTACGGGCCACACTTAGCCATTTTTAAAATGAACTTAACCGCACTGCACATAAACTCTTAACTGAAACGAATATGGGAAAGACACAAAGTCTGTTCCACGCCAGACTTTCTAAACACTGCGTGATAAATGTAAACAAATGATGCAATCGGTTATAACAAATCTAAAAAATCTTTCCCAGTACAGATATCGAAAAATATTTCACATTTGGAATCTGCGTATGAATTTGAATATAAACTTATAGTGTTAATTATTAATTATTATTATAATAGTCGTATAGACTACTCTAAATTACAAAAGTTTCTTATCGATCAGGCGAGGAGGAGGGGAATGTTATTGGTTATGATGGCATTGATTGATCTAAAAAGCTGATGTTTGTGTACGTGCTAGTAACAGTAAGAGCCCCATAAGAAATACATTGTCCTATTCTGCTCCATTGTGTCAACTGAACGTGCAAACGACTACAGATAAACAAACATTTATTTTCTTTCTTTGAAAAACTTCAAATTAACCAAATAACATACAGTCGAACTTCCATTTAACAAAGTTCAGTGCCATTCCCTAGACATTGGTACTACTTTCATAGCATTATTTACTTCTATTTAGCAAGAAAAATTTCTGTATTACAAACTCGTTAGATGTATTACTTTCACAACCAAGGACATTTAAAAGCAAGAGTGACGACTAATCGCCTAAACGGTTTTGAGAGAATCGTAAAGAAGTGATAACTAATCACCATTCCTAGCAATCGTACCAATCCTAACAATTCGAGGGAATCGAACACGTCAATAGTTATCACAATACTTACTCTATATCACTTTAACACATTTGGTTACAGTGTTAGTTCTGATTAAACCTTTGTTTACATACAGGGGCACCTTATTATACTGTTCCGTGTGCGCAATCGGGTTGCTTCGTTATTCGGAGTGTTGAGGTTTTTAGTATTCCTGAAACGTCAAATTTGTAACTTTTATTTGTAATGTTTAATGCTTATAAAATGTCTAAGCGTAAGTGTTTAAGTTTAAGTGATAACTAACAAATTATTGCGGAAGTGGACAAAGGTGGAAAAAGAAACTTTTAGCAAATTTTTTCAGGATACCAGAGCTAATTCACGAACCATCATTTTGAAAAACCACGAAAAATTAATAGTCTGCCAATAATGCAAATGCAATAAATGTAGCTATACACCATCAGTACGTGGATTATTCTACATAACGAAGCTTCAATTTAACAAACTTTTTCGGAAGTCCCGTCATGATATGGAAGTTAGACTGTATTTTTAAACTTTGAATTAGGCATACCATTTTTAATAAAATTTTCAAATTTTTTTCAAGGGGAATACCAGTTTATAGCTACAGTACAGATATACCAACAATTGCTGACAAAAGAGTTGTGAGCAATCACTCTAAGCTCTACACATTAATGCATCAGTGCGGTTCCTGATGTTTGACGGTTAAGTAGGTAACTTATTCTAAGATCTTTTTCATAAAAATTAAGAGCATGAGAGTACTTACGAATCACTGTACATCTTCCTTTTTCCATAACGACGATTATGTGGCTCATGCACATCTTTTTGATAAGGTGATCTCGAACGGGATCTTGAGTAGGACCTCCGAAGCCTTCTCGGATATGGCAACTGTGGAGATCTATTTCTCTTGTACCGATAACGGTAACTGGGAGACTTAGATCTAGATCTACGCCGACCATGCCTTCCTGACGACCTAGATCGTGAACGAGAATATCGACGATCAATACTATTACGTATTCTTCTTCTTCTGCTAGTGGACCTACTTCTAGAGCGATAATGACGACGGGAATTAGGGGATCTGTTCCTTTTGCGATCTCCTGGCCGAGTACGCGAACGGGATCGAGAACGTGTTAATGAATCACTAGATATGGAAGAGACAGAAGATAATGATTTCCTGTCACTCTTCAATTTCTTCTTATCTTTGTCTGCAACAGAAATACAAATGGTAATCAGGTTTACAGTAAAGATAATTTACAGACATATAAAACAGTTTACTGACCCATACAGGTACGTTATGTAATTACATCAACAAAACTGATCTCTAATAAATAAACATCCTATGTTCATAACTAATGCATACCATACATGTTACTTGTGCAATCCAATCAGAATTCTAAATCCCCTATCTAAGTGACTCGTCCAAGTGGTAACAAGTGGTACGTGACACCAATCTAATAACATACTATAGCTCCATTTCTGAAATTTAACAAGAGCTGAAAAACTGGAAAACTCGTATAGTTCCTGTGGAGATGATAGAAAAGACAGTCTTACAAATTGTGTCTTTTAATACTGATACAGTTGGTAGTTTTTTTAATAAACAGACAATCTTTTTTTCTAAAGCTATACAAAAACAAATTTTTGGCCTAAAATGGAGTTAACAAATCAACACTTTTAACCGTGTATTTTATATTTTACAAATGGTTACATCTTACTAAATAATACTGCAAAATATTTTATTTTTAACCAGAAATTCAGTAACTAAATTGAACATTGTAAAAGCTAATAAAGTTGTATAAAAAAAAATATGTCTGATAATAGGTATCCTCTACAAGAAAATCATCAATCAGGTGCAATCACCTTGAAAAAAAAACAACTTAAAAGTTCTTAAAAGAAATTTCCAAATATAATCTAAACCTTCATTGTAGTATTTTTATGTTTGTTTTCTAAACTTAACCATAAAATCGTCCCTCCAATGGTTAACTCGCAAATGTGCAAATTTTGCGAATATGAGTTTGCTTGTGCATGCTGATGTATACAACCCAACGCATGTTGTAGTAAACTCGCGAATATATATCTTGTTCGGTTAAGGAGATACAGCCTTTGTAAAGTTACAAAAATACACTAAGTGTGTTCAAGAAGAAAGCATTGAATTGTTTTTTGCTCTCCTGTAAAACTGAGAATTTGCACATTCATGAGTTTACCATTGGATGGACGATATGTCAATCATTATTGCAATCATTTCTCAAAAGTAAAAATTAATTGCTGAAATAAACATAACAGATTTTTAAACAGAGGGTGAAGAGAATAAAAAGTAGTTGGTGCTAGTACTAAGCATTTTTTTAAGTAAATACTATGATTTAAAGAGAATAAAGAAACTTAATATTTGCTCTACTAACTTCAGCTTAGTAGTTACTAGCCAACTTAGGTGTTACTACTATTTTCCTGGGTTTTATAGTTTTTCGTTAGTAACTACTACGAACAAAAAGAATAAAAAGAATAAACTAAGCTCGACATCTAATAACAATTAAGAAATTTGTTAGGTAGCTATAGATCATACTAATCTAGGTCATTTCATATTTAAACATTGCAGAGAGATGGCTCATTATATACATTTTCATCATGTTAAATACTACCATGAGAGAAAAGATGTAAGTTAAAGTTAATATAAATAGTTGGTACGTTTTGAAAGCAAAAGCATTAATTTCTTATGTGATCATTCTCTTCAAAATACTCATAAAACTCGAGATGGTGCTCTAACTTTCAGAAAGAGAATGGAAATTTTTCTCTGACACATTATAATGGGGATCCAGGGTTTCAAAGCGGCGTAGCAGAAGACTTTGGAAATCATCATACTATTTTAGGAAGAAATATTACATAACATGAAATGGACAATATTTTTGTGAAAGCTTAAGATTGGATTAGATTTCCTACTTCAGCAAGAGAAATGATTGAAGCTAAGTTATTACATCAATAAAAATTTCGAATACACAGTGAATGGTGCAGTAGACTGCATGCAAGTAAAATAATCAGATCTCAGAGTCTCTTAACAAATACCGATCAAATGAATATTTTTCCAAGAGAATAGTGTATAATATGAAAAGAACAGTAAAAACACACACACACACGTACATTTACACAGTAGCACAAGCCATGATAACGACTGTAGAATGTTTTCAGATCTCGTTTATAACCTTTGGGCACATGCATAGTTATGCCACATACCTCCCTCTCACTTGCTCGGCTATGAGACTTCAATTCATCAGACATCTTTAGTAGATGTTTATTCTCACCAAATTAAGTAACTACTCTAACGTAGTTGCTACTTTTTCTACTTAACTGGAACTACTGAGTACCAAATACTTTTGTGCACTTCACCCAGTAACTGTTTTTAGTCTACTAAATCAGTATTTTCTGAAAGTCTGATCTCAAAGGATTGGTTTTCTAAATCATATAATTGCCATGTTTCTAATTAATAATTATTAATTTTAAAATTGTCAGGTTTTCAATCAAAATAAAATATTTAACAAAAATGTGTTTCACAAGTAGCTAGTTAAACTCACTTAAGAACTGACAAAACTGCAGCCAATTTTCAGACTGGCAGACAAATGGTACGTTAAAACATTTTTTAAGATGTACGAAATGCTAAAATTCACAAAAATGAAGAAATATTTTCATGACTGAAATAATTAAGCGCTACATCAAAAAATCAGTAGAAGATAAACTTCTTACCGTCAGGTTTTAGATCTTCAACAATAACCACATCAGGGCTAGACTCTTTTGACTTATCTTCAGCTGATCCTCTATCTCTGCGTAACTGTCGTTTATCAACATTAATTCGGCCAAGTTTGTTAAATAAACTAAAAAAACAAAAAAATTACATCAAATTTTCATTAAAAACCCTTGAAATCAGTTTAAAGATGAGACCGCCTCATTGCTTAAAGAGCAAGTGAAACACTCTAAAAGTTGGGTTGCCTTCTTAGAGCCCAGACCTCACCCCATCTGATTTACATTTTATCGACTGCTCATAGACTTTTAATGTGGCAAGAAGTTCAAAAATAACGAAGCAGTCAGAAAAGTGGTACACAAATAGTTCAAACAGCAAGTTCAAACTTCAGTGTCACTCATGTAGACTAGTGGTCGTCAACAAATTTCAAATTATCTCCTTATTCATTTACAAGTCGTTATGCCAATTCTCAGAGTATATTTTTAATTAACTCAGAATATTTACAAGAGAAAAACAATGCCTTTCTTTTAGCCACTATTTGCACCAAGTATTACATTTCTTTCTTGGTTGTTTTTTATTTTTACCAATGGAAAGCATGGTATCACCAATCATTTAAATTAATTTTTGTTTCATATTTGACTGTTATATAAACACAAAGGCTCACATAGATTGTAAAAAATGATAAGATGGAAATAAGTAATGAAAAAATACCAGATTTGACCAGGAATCAAACCCGAGGCCTCTGGCATAGCAGCCAGTTGCGCTGTCCACTGCAGCAACAAGCTTAGTAAGGTTGTATGTTGTAACTTAAAGTGCAAACTGTTCTTTTGTAAAAGTGATAGTTACATTTGTGTTACCTACATAGCTCATAAGTATAAATGCGTAATACAGTCGCTAGTGCAAATACACAGTACTAGCACACATGACCATCTGTGTCTCTAAAAAGTGGTTCAACATTTATTATTTGTGTAGGTACAATTGGTTTTGTCATAAAATCCACTGCAAGGCTGTAATTTTGAAAAAAACTAATTCATACAAGAAATACCACTATTTCCTAGTATACCAATTGATGAGCATCGTATGTCAGTAAACAAAAAAGGCTTAATAGAAACTGTGAACCAGCCATTTCCAAAAAAATACTTTTTTAAATTTTGGACCAAAGTATAACACCCTTATTTTGGAGCTACAACCAACAAACCCCACAAAATAAATTCCTAGTTTTCAAGTTTAAGACCAATCAGATCATTACTTGTTAGGACAAGACAAATAATGCATGCAACTAATCCACAGATAGGCATCCCTTGAAAAACTTTGAAAACAGACTGTAAAGGTCATGAGATACGAAGGTTAGTTAAAATATGAATGTGACTATTATTATACAACTTCTCCAAAATAACGATTAAGAATTTTGTCACAACCTGGTAGAGAATTCAGTGGTACTATATAAAAATGGTGATGAATTTATGAAATCCTTCCTCACAACTAACTAAAATATGTTTTAATAGGGTTTACAAAGTCTCTGATGAAAATCAATCTGAAATCCAACTAACTGAACAATCCTAGAGATGTGTTTCATAAGGAATAGGTTCTTGCAGCTAAATTTAGTACCACTATCTTACCAGTGGTAAGATGCATAATTAACCCCAAACATACAATTCATGTACAATTGTAATAGATATACTCGCCACTCCAGCAGCACTTCACACCGCGTACGTGTCTCGGCCTCAGAGGGGTAGGTGGATCAGAATTCATAGGTGAATCGGAACCATTTGCCACAAGGTGAAGTTCAGCCGTCAAAGGCATTGGGTGGATCACAATATTTTGATATTTGAAGATAGGAATGTTTAAAGATGAAGTTTGAAGTTTCAAAATTTAAAATTTGAAGGTTTTGAAGTTTTATTATGCAACCAAATTAAACAGCAGGCAACCTTAAAAAAAATTGTATTGCAGGCTGCACTAAATTTAAGACTTAATTAAGAGTACAGTTTTATTTTCTCAGCCTACCATACACGCAGAACTACAATTGTTGGGTTTTTAAAAAAATAAAATTTTTACTTAAAAAAAGGGGTTTTCCATTAATTTATGGCTAAAAAAAGAGGGTCAGAAGGTAAACTTTTACAAGATAAAATGTACAAGTTACAAAAAGCAAGCTGACATTTTTCCCAAACTTCAGTCTAATATGTATTTATTTTCTATAGACTTGAAACCAATTATTCAGAATTTTTAAAATCTCTGAACTTATTAAAAACTTGTTTTAGTTTACTCACTATTTTTTTTAATTTCCAGGGTTAAAATACAAATTATACCTTAACTAACTAGAGACTGGAGATGAAGGTGGAGCATAGTGACCTAGATCACAGCACAGAGCCAATTGACTTTCATTAACCGTATCCTGCATTGTCACGTTGTCGTCCCACTGTGGATGACAACCTAACAAAAAAGTCAGCTGGAGTTCAGTGGAAAAGAGTGTGACTTTGCAAAGGGGCAGCCTCACATCCAACCTTGGCTGCTATTGGCTAGATCTCATCTGCAGTCTTTAGTTTGTTGGGGTATAAACCACAAATCTTCATGTAAGAAAAATCATAAACTTACCTTTTGTTTTCTGCAGATTTCTCTCCTGTAGGTGAAGTAGCATCCACTGTTGAAGTTACAGGAACTACTTCATCTGTAAAGAACAGTTAAATATCTGTAAATGTATTTGTCAATTTACACTTAAATCTTTATAAAACTCAAATTGATTATTGGACAATCCAAAAAATTTATTATCTACAATAATAACCATTTTTGCTTACTTTATTTTTTTAACCAAAAACATTTTATTTCAACTAATAAATACCCATTGTTTTTGTTCTTTCATTGGCATTATTTGAAAAGGGACACATATCAGTTCTGTCCATGTCAGCTAAAAATCAATTTCATTTCTTTTTCAGCAGCTATATAACATCCAGAACAAATATTTACTGTTCAGATATATTGGAACACAAAACACTTTTCTTTTTCCCAGACAATTTACAGACATTATGCAATTTACATCATTATGTGAAAAACGAGGGCAAGTCAAAGTGAATACAGTAGCGGAACTGACATTTCATTATATCAGATATAAGTCCAATATTTGCTTCAGGTTCAAAACAATGATTTAGAAACCCAATTTTAAAATACATTTTTCAGTTAAATCAAACAGCAGTACAATAAACTACCAATAATAATATTAATTTTTTCAACATGTTTACACATTAACTTACCATCTTCATTATAAAACTGCAACTTCCTTATTTCTGTCCAGTCAACCATATTAACATAGTCATCACTAAGAGTTTCCCTAAAAAAAAATAAAAATAAGTAACCAGTTATTTATCAATTACAATACAATTTAAACCATCAAGAAATTCTTATCAGCTATCAAAAAGATAAAAGTAGAGCCCTGGTTACCAACAGAAGTAACTATTTTTGTAACTGACTTGTCCTAAAAAAAATTTGTTGAATTAGAAAAGAAAAACCCAATAAAACAGTCACTGATAGTGATTATCTCTTCAATAACCAATTATACAAGTATAGATGTATACGATATTACTATGATCGTTATAAGCTTCATAAAATCCAACCAAAACAATTGTACCTACATATCACTTGCTCACACTTTTTTACCAAAAAATGTACAGTATGTCCAAACTGAATTGATGCATCAACTAAAATAGCAACACAAATACAGGATGTTCCTAAGACCACAGGATGTTTTTTAAACATTTTATCCTTCTAATCGAGAAAAATAAATAAATTCTCTCATTTTCTGTCACGTTGTTTGTGAGTTATCTTGTACATGTAGGCGATGGATGAAGAGAGGTACGATAACTATGTAGGTATGCGCGCCGCCAATTAAGATTGGGCAAACTATAATAATAAATCTTTCTTTTTAAATATCTAAACTGATAAAACTTGAATTTTGACATCAAAGAAAGTAAAGTTATGATGTTATAACGTTATCGAACAGCAAGAGTTTGTTTATAATATCATTTGCTACGTTAAACACATACGTACTTCAAGTTTTTATTTAATTTATTTATAGGTTTGATTACAAACAGAAGTAACCCTGGGATTATTATTGATTGTATATAGGTTTAATTCTGTTCTATATAACTTAATTAATTGTTTTTACACTGATTCATTAAGTCCTAACACGAGGGAGCAAAAAAAAAAAATTTAAACATGGAGTTTTTCTTTGACAGCCTCTCTTTAAAAATTAAAACTGAGAAGAAATCCTTTGTGTATCTCTAAGAGCCACAGATGATGCCTGTGGTTTAATCTAAATCTTAATGTAACTTATTATCTTACTTAATTATCTTTTTTTATAAAATTCTATATTTGTGAGAGGAAATAAAAAATTTTTAAGCCACCAAGCTGGATGTTTTTTTTAAAAAAAATTTTAATGTTTTCATTCAACTGATATAAGAGATTGAAAATCTGATTATTTATTTTCTTGTAATACATAAAAAACAATGAATCACCACTTCATAGTAACATGTATAAAGTTAAAGAAAGAAAAACTAAAAAAAGTGCAGTATTAATAGGAAATAATACTGCATTAATTTGAAATATTAACCAATAAAAATAATGTATGCACCATAACATACACAATGCAGTGTGCAGACAGAAGGGGAACGATGTGTGATAGAGTAGAGTTAGACCGTCTGTCCTCTACATAACAAAAGATTTGCTCTGCAGTTTAGTCACTGTATGAGAGTTTTTTAAATGATCCTATCACTCAAATACTATTTCCTGTTAACTGAAAAGAATTCACTTACGTAACTGTAGACTTTAAGAATTTATTTGTTAATTTATATAATTTTATTTTTTCTTTTATTAATAATATTTTTCCTGCCTGGTGTTGTAGTGCCTACCCTTGAAGTAATACTACTGATTACAATGAATTTCACAAAAACAAAACTTCAAAATAATATTAAAAACATGTAAATATAGTTAAAACTTTAAATTGAGATAAACATTTCAAATTTTCCTTAAATAATAACAATACTGTTCAATTGCCAGTTGAGTGAGTACATAAGTATTTATTTTTCATACTTTGACCCTTTCTTTTAAAACGCTTACACCCCCATTTTATCCACTTAAACTAGGATTTTGTGGTCACTATAAATTATTCGGATTTTGTAAAGAAAAATTATGGATTTATATATAAAATGTAATGAGTCTCCTTCATTCATGGATTTCGAACAAAGATGGTGAACTCCCCATTTAATTTTTATAATAGCCCTTTTTTATAGCAATCACAAACACACAATTAAGTTGCAAAATATTACACCTGCAGAAAGCAGATTTACATATAGTTCATTTCTAAAATTAAGTGAAAGACAAGCACTTTATTGCAACTTTATTTTTAACAGTCCGCCAAACTGGAAATTACTTTAAATATAATATATAGTGCGTCGATGGCTGCTTCAACAGGACTTGGGGGGCACAACACTCAGGTGAAATCCCTGTGGGTATCGCTCATGGGGGTACGCGATGACAGCCCCGGTCGATGGTAGTTACAGTGTCAGGTCAGCGAAAGGAAGCATCATCTTTTCTCTTGCGGTGGTCATCGATGGGGGAGGGGGCAAGTGACAGTTAACCCTGCTAATAAATATGCAGCTTGGTGGCCAAGATCAACAACAGTAACACAAATATACAGGATGACAGCAGTGAACAAGTTAACTGACCCCCTACTACAGGAAAAATGATCTGAAACTGAAATCTTACATTAAAGGCCATGATATAAACAAAAATATGAATCATTCTTACCTAAAATGATATTCATCATTCATTTCTCGTAAAATGGTTGCTTTATGAGAAGGAAAATCTTCTGCCAAGCACTGCCTTGGTTTCAATCGGCCATACTTGCCTTCAATACGAGAAATTATTCTATTCAACACAACTGAAAATCCTTTCTTGTACTCAGATGTTCTTGGGACAAGCACCAATGCACTATATGTATTGGAAAAGAAATTTTGCTGAAAACAAAAACAAAAGTTGAAAAAATCATTGTTATTGGTCGATTAATAATATTTACAAGGTGCATGAAAAGTCTGACCTACAAAATCCTACAGAAAGAAAAGGAAACTGAATGAATAAATTACATTCCTACCGACTCAAAATTTTCAGTATAAGTTAATTAATGTACAGAATCAATGAACAAGATTGCTACGTTCTTTGGTTTTCAAGACACTTGTAACAATTATAATTCACATAAAATTTTATACTTGTTGATTTAAATATACAAAAAGAGTTAGCACCTTCTTTAGCCATATTATAAATATCCTTACCCTTCATGTTATAGTGCCCACCTGAGTAAAACCCAGCAATGAGACCTTGATTATACAGACAGAGTACAGTTCAAATATATAGTACATAAACAACAAAGAGCAAAACAAAAATCAGGTGTGAAAACTCACACGACTTTCTCTTGCCAATGCAAATAATGACCAATATAATCTGACATTAGTAAAGAAACATAAGAAATAAACAAAAAAACCCTAACCTCAAAAAACATAACCTAATTTTAATCATATGAGAGTGACGCAAAATGAAAACAAACCCTAGTTATTCAAAAATAAATCTTTATAATGCATCCTGCAGTTTGAAATATTTCTATTTCATATAATGAATTAATATAATAATTTCACTAACCTTCTTTTTAAACTGCGTCACCTTTATTTTATTCCTACTTACACGTGTTTCGGTGGATCCACCATCATCAGAGTAAATAAAAAATTGAAACTAAAAATTTTTTTCATTTATTTAAAATTTACAGAAGATGATACATCTTCAGTCACTTGTATAAAACTCTTGTTTTATACATTAATGATTAAATTAAATCATAATGCATGTAATTGTAATAAAAAAATCAACTGTGACATACCATCCCTTTATCATAAACTTAGACTCCAAAAAGTGGCATTTGTTAAATTCCATTGCCAAACTATAAGGAACATTTTCACCTATAAGGCTAAAAATAAGGCTTCTTATGCTGAAAGCAAAATTAAAGAGGAAGAAATTCTAAATGAAATAGTCTTTGTTGCAGTGTTCTAGCATAATCCAGTCCTAAGAAAAATAATTTAACATCTGCAAACCCCCAATTGGCACACGCTGCAAAACAAAAATAGCCGCAAAAAAAAAGAAAACAGGCTGCAATAAATATTTAATGAAATCATTTTTGTACTTCCAATACGTTTGACAATAATATATAAAACAATAAAAAATATTTTAAATGGTCAAGCAACCTTCTTCATTGGATCACATTAAATGGATTGACCCTACACAAAACGTTTGTTTACAAAAAAACAAACATCGACGGTTTGCAAACACGAATGAATAAAAAAAAACGCGGTGGCTATGATGGTGAATAAACTCGTGGTCGTGGCCCAGATGAGAACAAATACCAAAAGAAATCAAGGAGGCGGGAACGTGGCCAAACTAAACATTGGAAAAACCCAAATACTGAACGTACAGCCCACCTAAAACTGTAAAAACGTTTTACAGAAACAGGCAGAAGAAATGGGTACAGACATGAAAACAAAACGACACAGAAAAAAAGGAAATCATAGACAATGAGTGAGCATGAACAAATAAGAACAAGTAAGCAAGACAACGAAAAATCCAGTGAGAAAATTCATGTGACCGGAAATTGAAAAGACCTTTTGAGGAAGGTCCCAAGAACACACAAAATAAAAAAAACCATAAAAAATAATTTAAAAATAAAAAAATATGTCAAAAGGCACAGCAACAAAACTAAACTTAACAAAAATAAAAAATGAATTCTATTTTGCTGAAAAGGTGAATTCGGCAAAACTGGTAAACACGAGTTATTAAGACTGGTCGCATTAAAGTGCCTGTTGAGCATTTTATTTCAGCATACTATATTCTTCCTGAGGATCAGTTGATAAAAGAAACAAAGAATAACTGTTGAGAACAGCCTCGATTTTAGAAAATAGCGTCGCACAATGTTCAAAATTAAGCAAAATATTACCTAGTAGACAATAAATGCAATGTTTTGCAGATTTGACTGCTGTCTCTCATAAACCACCAAAATTTGGGGAAAATGGAGGGTTGAAAAACCAAGCAATTTCTTGAAGTGAAAGATGTTCACCAATAGCACATGACCGATGAATGTAGGTGCGCATGAACACTCTTTAATAGCTGGCAAGCTCTGATGAAATTGGTGCCGTTGTCAGAATTAACATCAGTCGGCAAACCGCGCCTTGATATAAATCGATCAAAGGCAGCTTTGATCTTTGAAAGGTTGCATTCGATCGAATGCAGGTGTGGACAAATTAAGACACAAATTCCAGATGAACAGGTTTATTTGTTTCTACGTCTGACTGTTCTGCAATTTCTGTTAATGCAGACAGTAGATAATGATGATAATGAAAATGAGTTATGTAAAAATTCCAGACCTGATCGGGAATCGAACCCTGGACCCGGTGTAGAAGCCAGTTGCGCTATCAACTGCTTTAGTGCTCATACAAATATCTTTTAATGACAGTTGAACTGCGTGTATTGTTCACTTTGACATTTAAGGGACCAGTGTAATCCTTTCCAGTTGATTGAAATGCTCGAAAAATATTTACACATGACTATGGCAAACTTGCCATGATTGGTTGGGTAATTTTAGGAATGTAATACAATGTGTTTTAGAAGCGGAACAGCCTGCAAACAGCTGGAGCCTTACGGGTTAAACAATCACAATTTCACTTTCCCTTTACCTCCCTAGTAATTACTTTATTGTAAAATAAACTACAACATACCAAGTATTTCAGTTGATGCTGTTGACTTGATAAATGAACGATAATATTATTGGATACTCCATGTTTGTTACACAACAAACAACAGTACGTTGGATCAGTACCATCGTAGGTAGCAAGTTCTACAAGAAATTCAAGGCCAATTAATGGCTTTGATTTAAATGCATCCAACTTAGACTGAATAATGCATTTTTTAGGTTCCACTATGTCTTCCATACCAGGTGGAGCTGGTTCCCCAGGCTGAAGTTCAACAGTTGTATCCTCTGAAATGTATTAATTGCCGAATAACAAATACTCTGCCAAGTAACGTAACAAACAAACAATCTAAAAACACTACTTTTGATCTAAAACAACTTTTTCTTCAAAAGAAGTAGTTATAAATTATAAAACTGTATGGCACCCTTCACCACCTGCGTTAGCCTTAATGTACACAACAGTCGGGACAAACAAAATTATGAAAGACTCCACAAAATTATACTTTTTGTAGTATTCATTTCTCAGCTTGAAAACAAAAACATGTACAAACCTAACTTAGTAGTGTTTGATGATCTAGCACATTAAATAAAAACAGAAAAACTTTGAGTGAAACTCAGCTACTCATTGTAACTGTAGTATCAAGAGTAGCCTAATTACATTAATAGATTTAAGAAAAATGTACTGCATAGGCATAAAATGTATTCAAGCATAACTGAACCTCTGTAGTCCCACATTTCAGCAGTCCAACATACTGTAGATCACAGCCCATTCGCAATTTTTAAGTTACTACTCGTCAGTACTGTAATATTGTATTATTACAGTTATTATTGTCAGTATTATATTACAGATACTTCTTACTTTACTTTAAAGTGGGGGTCCTACAGAGTTAATCTGCATGCCGCATCTCAAATGCCATGACCGCCTGTCTCCCCATTCAACCTCCTCTAAATTTCTTGCCTCCATTGTGTTCAGTGGCCTCCTTCTTTTCCTCCGCATCACCGGACAATAATTCAAAGTCACTTGAGACCACCGATCTTCATTCATCCATTGCACATGCCCATACCAAATCAATTCCCTACTCTCTATTCTTCCCACCATAATATCCTGCATATCTGCCACTCCCCTCACCACTTCATTTTTTACATGATCCAACCTCCAGAAATCCATCTACAGAGCTTTTAAACGCTCCTCATTCCATCCACTTATCTCCCAGCACTCCAAAGCATAAGTAACAATCGGAAACACTATTACCCCATAAATCATCTTTTTCGTCCTCATGCTGATTTTCAATGACCAAAACAAAGAGCTCAGCTTCCTGACTACCACTCTGCCTTGAACAATTTTTGCCCTGATACCTACCTCACACCTACCATTATTACAGTTATTATAGCCATAGTATTATAGCATAGTATTGTACTTCACACTGTACATTACATAACTTTCATATAATCCAGTAATCGATACAGCAAAGTAAATATGTTTTTTAGGTCAGGCAGTATACAAAAATAGGTCAAAGAAATTTTTCCATCACTGGAGTAAAACATAATACTGGAGTTGTCTGTAATGGTACAATTTATTTTATACTATAGTGTCCACCGAGTCTGATAGAGCTAATAATCTACTAACTAAAAGCTACTAACCCACAATTCTGCTAAAATTAGCACGTGGATGATATGACTTCTGTATATTTGTGCTGTGCTTTTTACCAGAAATATGAGAATTGACCACAGTCCACCCATAAAGAGCAACCTGACAGATATGACAGAACCACGAACCGACACCTCGCTCATCTTCTTCAAAAGAGAAAACGTAACCATGACTTCCATCATCTAATTCTACCGTGCAGCTTTTCAAAAGGTGTTTTTCTTCAGGACTTTGCTTCGATTTCACCTAGAAAACAAATGATAACACAATGAGATTTTTAACAACACAGCAGTTTAGGAATTTTTTTAAAATAAGCAAATTACTTTCATACTACACAACAATTTACAAACTGTTTACTTCAGGATACATACTTATGCCGTAGGGTGGAAGTACAGACACAAACCATAAGACAATAAAACTAAAAATATTTTCAGAATAATTTGTACTCAAGTTTATTGGTAATTTATAAAAAAAAAGTTTCATTATTATGCTACAAAATAACTTACAAGGACAGGGTATTGCCAACTCAAATTTACAAATAAAACTTAACACAACTTAATTTTATTGTATTGATGAACTACAATATTCATCCACAATCTTCATACGTTAGAGTTCACAATGAAGTAAATATATTGCCATCAAAAAATTCTGAACCCTGTGATACTCATTTTAGCAGTCAGTTCTCCGCTTGGTACCTAGTATGGAAATACAACTTACACAATTACATCTAATTATATACACAGAAATAGAGTGAACTATTAATGCTACACTTAGACATCTAAGCTAAAAATCAAGTGCCTCGATTACCAAAGGAAAGACTAGTGTAGTTCTTTCCTAGTACATTGGAAACACAGAGCTATTTTATCTGGGATAAACTCAACAACACAGTAATCAACTGTCAGTACATAAAATTCAATGTTATCTTTCTTAAATTCTTGTTGAATTATACAATATCTTCATAAATCAATGTTGACAATAATTATTAATTACGAACACTGACCCATCTACTAAAGAAGTTAGGCAGTGCAATAAACATTTTAAATTTGATTATTTTTACATCTGATCCTAAATAATGCTATCAATAATAATGCTCCAGTAAACACTGGTTAAAATTTTACAGGTATTCAATAATCCTGTGTAAAATATATGACACATGTTCATTTTTGACCAAAACTTACACAACTCACCTTATAAGAGAGATGACAGTCAAATTCTATTTCTCAAAATCAGATTTTTTTAAAATGAATGAACCAAAATATATGAAACACGACACTGAACGAAAAACCATCAAATACAAAAATTAACAATATCCACCGCACATCGATAAGAAAAACAATTTCAACCCGCTGCTTGGATTTTTATCTTTTCATTAACTATCGTACACTAGTAGAATATTCACATAAACGAGCAATTTCTCTAGACAATTCAACAAGCAACACATAATGTAACTAAGTTTCCAGACCTCTTTTGTACAAACTAACTTTGAGAAGATGGAGCGCGAATAAGTGGGATTAATTTTGTCCATACAAACCTGCAAAAAACTGGACCAAAGTTAACAGCGACTCAACTGAATATCCTTTCTGGGAGAAGGAAGAAATTGTCAGTTTTTCCAGGGTAGGTATCCAACTGGTTCATTCGCTCCATATAATTATACCAAATATAGGGTGATTCAAAAAGAGCGCCGGTTTTGATATATCAAATTAAGAGATTTATTTTATTGAAAAACTGAAAATAAATACATCAACAAGTTCATCTTACCTTCCGATTTCATGTATGAAAAATGATGTCATGCATGTGTCCTCCTCTACTGCGCTGGCACGCATCAACTCTGTCCATGAAATTGGATATCACTGCACGACAAGTTTCGACTTCCATTTGCCCGATAACCCGTGGAATTAAACCCCACATACGGCAGTTCTGTTTATTAACAAAACCGTTTAAGTGGAAGTGCGCCTCATCACTGAAAATGATTTTGTTTGCGAAGGTGTCATCATCCTGCCATTTTCTCAATACCCAGTCAACAAACTGTCGTCTCTTCTGGTGGTCTGCCACTTTCAAATGTTGCGTCAACTGAATTTTATACGGGTGATATTGGAGATCGTACCGAAGAATTCTCCGTACAGAAGAACATCGTAAACCCAATTGTTGAGAACGACAACGTATTGATTTTGCTGGGCTAACAGCCACACTGTCACGAACTAACGCAACGTTCTGCTCAGTTCGGCCAGAACGACGACGTCCAGAACTTTTAAGGTCGACTGTTGAACCCGTCTCAAAAAACTTTTTCATGAGCCTGCAAACTGTTGATTCATTCGGTGCTTCATTACGTCCTAGAGTACCGCGAAGTCGCCTGACAGTAGCCGCATAACTCTCTCCACTCTGGTAAAATGTTTTGACGATTAACACTCGTTGTGCAATAGTAAACTTCTCCATGGTTAGAGACAGACTGCGAGAGTACTACACTGCGAACAAGAGAAACTACAACTGAATCGTCAATCGGAATGTTCTCCGAAATAGAAATGAGGTCTAACAATGTCGCCAACCGATAAACAAAAATTTACCAGCCGTTTAAAAACCGGCGCTCTTTTTGAATCACCCGTTATTTCTTGATTGTTAAAAATAGGTACAACATTAGGCATCAGGTTCCTGTTGAATATGTTGATTCCTTATCTTATCCATTCAGGAATAATCAGGCAAATGTGAAAATTGAAAGAAGCACATTTCTATTGCATTAAAGCATCTTTCACTTGCTATTTTAAACACCAAATCTTTGAGCTATATACATCAAGCCTGGAACTGATGTCACTCTTTAGAACGTACAGATTGTGTCTACCATAACTCTCGAATATATAGATATTGACGGTACTAGCAGCTAGAGTTCAAGTAATTTAGTTTCCACATCTTGTTATTTCCATTATGAGAGCTCACAACGCAGATACTGAAGTTTATTTGCTTTCTCCAATGTGGAACTGAAAGACAATCTTTGTTCTAATACTTTAAATTCAAATATTTTTTTTAAAATATCTCGGTCAAGCATTGTTCTGTATTTCAATATTATATTATGTACTAAATATTACACTGATTAGGCCTATATTCGCATATTATATTAAACTAATCTCAAATAAAGTAACACACAGCACAAAATATGTACTCGTACACTTTAAATAATCAATACGTATTCTGAATGGATTCCCTCATTAAGGAGTTGAATAAAAAATAACCTTTCATTCCTGAGTGTGACGCCTGACAGTTCAGCTTCGTTCACTGTTCAGAAAGAGTGCACGGTGCGCGTTAAGAAGTTTTCACTTCAAAAATCAAATTAATACTACCATTATTAACCCACACTTGCTTATAACCATTACATCTAGACTGACTGATTTCCGAATTCAGGAAATAGGAATCCCAGGAAGAACAAGAAAAGCAAAATATCAGGTATACAGAAGAAAGGAGAAAAGACTAAAGCAAAAGAATGCTCAGAGTGTGAGTAGCAAAATCAGAGTATATAATTTGATACTTGATAAATCTAATGATGATGGATTCACCAAAACATGTAAATTTTCAAGTGAAATTATTAAGAAATAAAAATCAAGGCAGCTACAAAACATCAGTGAAGTAGTTTAAAATATTTATACATTAGAAATACTAGAGTTCCTTATCTGCCATCACAACAGTTTTAAAATTTGACTATTTGAACATTTTTATAATAAATACTGAAGATATATTATATGACAACAAAATTTTATATAAAATTCCTACAAAAAATAATAAAAATAAATAGAAACACTATTTCTTTTATTTTATTATAATTTTTTTTTTAACCACCAGAAAGTCAAAGACTAATTTAGGAAGTTTTTTAATAATTTTATTTATAATAAAATAAAAATTTAGTTATGGTGGATATAAATACTACAATGTTTAACAAATTAATATACCGATATGTATCATATTTTTCTAGTTAGTTAGGAAATCAACAGTAAACCATTTTACTCTTTGTTTAACTTTGATGGAGCAATCCCTCCATGTTAATATAACTCCCATCCTTACTTAATGACTCCGAAAACAGTTCCCTCCAATAAACATATCTCAGAAGGCTAAAACGGACGCCAAATAAGCTTGCCGGTGAGCTGCGTGAAAAGTTCAGATTCAGTGGGTAGATTTCGTGCATTAGTACCAAACTGTCTATTAAATCCTACGTTTTAAACGATGTAAATTATCATCTATTAGTGACATTAAAAATATTCAATTGTAAGCATTGTATACAACAATTAACGCCTACTACATACAGAACATTACTGACTAAATGTTTTCAGGTTAGCTGATACATAACGTTGCGAGAGCGACGTGACTGTAATCACAGCTAGTATAGCACTGACCCCCCCACCACTCGCTGAAGCAACCGAGCGTACCACTACCAAAATAAACCTTTTGTGCACTTCAGAAAACCAGCAAGCTTATTTGGCGTCCCCTCTACCTACCAAATCTTTTGGTGGTAAACATCCCTCCAGGTTTGTAAGCCTGAAGATTGACAAACACTGCCTCCCAGTCAAGACTTCACACTTGTGGGAAGTAGTTTTCCACCTCTCCAGAAAATCTACATATCACGATACCAGTCAAGAATCCAAAGTGTGTAGTATCTAACTTGATAGTGCCCTGTCAACAGGCCACAACACTACTTCCTCCCCAGACCAAATAACAAAAAATAATTGACCACATCTTGTCCATAAAAAAAGTTAATTCTATATTTAGATAGTTTTCTGCCAAATTCATCAGAAATTTTTTTAAATATAATGTATAAAATGTTTTTAAAATGGTACTATTGAAATAATAATTAACACATCATAATCATACCACACACTACAACTTAATTTATTTGTAAAAAAATATTAAATCTATATAATTAAAAATATGCAACTAAAATTTAGATAGTTCAAATCAGAAATTTATCAGATTCAAATTGTATGCTGCTTTTAAATAAAAACACTTGGGTCAAGGAATTTAATATTCCAGTTTTATAACTTCTGCAAAATGAATGTTTTTAACAACAAAAATGAACTTTACCACTTGCTAAACATAGTATTTAGCAACTCATTACACAGCTTATTTTCCCACTATTTGTTTAAACTGACAAAAGCTTAGGTACAAAAAATGCCAATAATAAACTTTCAACAAAAGAAAGGTAATACTTACCTGCAATAAAGATGTAAATCAATTGATACACATTTACAAAACAACACAAAAATGTTCCCGATCTTAAGATCGACACACGTAACATTATGACAGTGTAGTGTTTATTTCATACTTTAAAAAAGATCACTTTTCAAAACCTAATAATTTACTGGTGAAGCTCTAAACAACACTTAGTTATGCTATTTTGTTTAAAAAGTTTAAGGTCAAATTCTTGAAATGCTCTTGAAAAAGTTTAATGTTACCAGTATAAAAACATTATGAATATGATAATCTATAAGAGCAGATTAACTTTTTATTGTCAGTATGTGGAGCATAGAATATAAATTGGGTCATACAGAAAATACTTTTCTACAATAACAGCACTAACTAGCGCAACACATCTAACAGAATATATATTAAGATATAACGAAAGCAGACTTTTCTGGCGTACACAAGAAAGCTTTTGAACCGTAAGTTATGAGAAATTACCCTAAAGGTTGGAAAGCTTTTATAAAATGTAACAGCAAACATTGGTCAAAAACACAAAACTCAAAAAATCACAGAAAATTTTAAGAACAGAAATGTAAAAAGTATATACATATTTATTCAAAGCATTTTGAAACAAAACCTTAATCAAAAAAAAGTGGAAATTCACTTATACTACTATAATTTTTAATTTCATAATATATTATCTACTAACTTCTAAATTAACTAACTACCTTTGGTAAGATTCTATAAATTGTAAAAAATAGGGTTATAAAAAAATCAACAGACCCCAAAATTAAAATTTTTATCAAAAACCAATCAGTCAATACAGGGCTTTTTCATCCTTAACAGAAAATATTATAAAGTAGTAAAAATGCACGATTATTTGAAATATACCATGATGACTCACATTAGTCAGGATTATGAATACATTAAAATCAGTTTGTAATCAATCCAAATGAAAAAAATCCCTTTCAAGAGACTCATGGCTGGTTGCAATTTTCAAAAAGGCTTACCTTTAACCTACGGCAAAAACCATTAGCGATTTCTGTATCTACTCTTTAAAAGTAATCGAATGACACTATTTTAGTTCCCAAATTCAGACTTTGATTTCTTGACTTCCGGCCGAAATCGGAACACTAAACCCAATGATTTCTGTATCCATTCTTTAAGAGGAATCAAATGACACTATTTTTGTTTCCAAATTCCAACTTTTATTTCTTGACTTCTGGTTGTGGGCCACTTACAGTTGAAACCAAAACTTCAAACTCAATAATTTCTGTATCTACTCTTCATGAAGAATCAAATGACACTATTTTTGTTTCCAAATTCTGACTTAGATTTCTTGACTTCCCATCAAAATCAGGATTTCAAACCCAATCAAGCCCTACTCACTTTTTGTGTAGATTACAAATCCGAAAACCATTTGTTACAATCTCTTCTAGTTTATATGACAACTGGGTGTGACAAACGGACGGACATAAGAAAACGATAAATGACAATTTTAAAAATTGCCACCAAAAATACTGTTAGTTTCACTAGCCTTTACTCCTTTTATTGTCATGTAACTTGTATTCGTTCACTTTCTTACGCTTGCAAGTTTTGTTCCACCATAATCACAGTATAAAAAACATTGAAAGGTTTTTAAAAAACCATTTCGATTCTTTATGTTTTGTATACTCTGATGAAGGTGGATCCACCAAAATATGTAACTGTACAAAAGCGAATAAGATAATTAACGCACCAATATAAGAAATAAAGATCAGTGAAAATCAGTAGTATTTTCATTTGAATTCAGTATTAGTTCTATTCAAATAAAAGGCGTAATTGTATCAATGCCATAGGATAGCCAAAAAAAAAAAAAACAATTTTTTTACATATAATATATCCTATATAGCAGATGAGAACAACAAGCTTTTAACGAAAATATAACAAATTATAAAAATAATGGCTCTCTAGTATTGCTCGAGTCCCAGCTCCGTGTAGTTGGAAGTAATGCAGTGCGTTGTTATAGTAGTAGGAGAATGAATGAGTTAGTAGTGTTTCACAGCTGATGCATTTGAAGTGGTAGCGTGTACTAACTAGTCTAAACAAATATTCTTATCATCCGGCGCATTAATTTAAAAAATACCTACAGAGCTATTAACTTGGTCGAATTCATAATATTTAACTTGCTAATTTATATCAAAATATAAAAATAAATAAATGTAATACAAACAAATATGTTAAATATGTAAAGTTTGAAAACGAATGTTTTGTATCAGAGTAATACAACAATTGTTCTCCCAGCATGCATCACTCATTCATTATACCTCACCTGTACCCTTCAACCCACAACTACACGGAGCTTGGAACCTCACAATAATGTTTTACACCCATTTATTATAGGATTTGTTTTATTACGTTTTATAATTAAGTACTTTTTGATCAATTTTCAGACGGTTCTCTTGAATCTTCATGGCGATATTCTCATAATTTTCAAGGAAAATTGCACTGGAGTTGCAAGCACACGAACTTAATTAACACTAACAAACTTAAGCTGAAATGGCCCAGAATTTGTAAAAAACCAAAACAACATTAAACTATTACTTCAATCAACTCATTTTTTTCTATACTAAATAATTATTATTTTATCATTTCTCACTGAAAAAATCCATCAGTCCTTTACAATAAAACACCAGTCAGGAACAATAAAAGGTTGATTACCTCTAAGAAATGCAAAATCATTTACAACTCTTCACATTGGTTGATTTTTTTCATTATTTGTAAATACAAACAAATTCACAAAATTAACAAAGATTTACTTATTAATTCTAACAGAAGTACAAATTTAATATATTTTATTGAAAAATGATGTACATTTTTATTTTTGTATTTTAAATATTGCTACTACTTGCAATCTATCGCTAAAACTGCAATAAAATGCAAGTAGTATCAAGAGTAAACCTAAACAAAAAATAAGCGTAAAATATTAAAATAATGTTAAATAAATACCTTCAATTCATCAACCGAGTAATCATCAGCAGAGGTGGATGCTATATCAAGGTGATCAAAGTTGCATTGAGTTTTACCATAGTCACCCATGACTATACAGTAAAACTAAAAAAAATATCACAAAACTAAAACTTTTTCTTCTTTTCTTGTGGCGTTTTATCCAGTATCTTGATATTAAAACTGCAAAAATAATTAAATTTATTACTACCTTCTATTAATTTTATTCTGTTATTAATAATAAAGATAATTTCTGTGAAACACACAATTAAAAATAAGTAGTATGGAAAAAACATACTGTACCTTTGTACAAATCATCAACTTAAGTCTTGTATAACAGAAATAAAACTCAGTAGTAACTCGAGGTGTGTAAAAAATTGACCTTTTTAAAATACATCAATGAAAAATAAAAATATAAACGTTTATACTCATCGAGATTTTACAAAATAACAAACAACAATCTAATTCATTTCACTCTGGAGAACTATTTTAATAACATTCCATTAAGT
The DNA here is from genome assembly GCA_035578175.1 of Catonia carolina. NCBI lineage: Eukaryota > Metazoa > Arthropoda > Insecta > Hemiptera > Achilidae > Catonia > Catonia carolina. Next base: position 178,235,458 of record JAQMRL010000001.1, read on the forward strand.
TTTCAATCAGTTCATAACAATCGAATATGTAAATAATTAAGTAATAACACTCCGACTAACAGGCTTGAATAGCCTAATCCATGAAGACGACGACGACACTCCGACTAAATTTATCAGAAAAGGAAAAAAGTTTACTATTTTAACTCTCTCGTCAAAAAAGCCCACTTATGACGTAACTTCTACCGGATTACTTCAAAATAAGGTAATGTCTCAATTCATACAATATTTTGATATTTAAAAAAGAATTACACTTATAAGTGGTCCAAACAAAGTCTGTCCTTGAAATAGAACCCAAATAACAATGTGGGAAAAATATTATTTTTCATGAACAAAAACTTTCTATCTCATACTTCTGTCCAAAAAACACTCTATTTTCATAACCAATTATTTCTATAGCCTATATGAATAAAGTAAAATTTGTACCAACATAGTCTATGTAACTCAACCAATGATTAGACACAAAGAGCACAAAATGACCAAAGTCGTTCACTACATGTCTTTCGTTCATTAATTTGGTTAAAACAGTTTGTACATTAAATATTTAAAAATCTGTAATAAATTTAAGAGACTATTTTTTTATAAATTATGTAGGTGTAAATGCAAAGTTAAAAAGTCAATATAACACAAAATCAAGATGTCATAAAAGGCACATCTTGAAAAAAAAAACTGAAACGGCACTTGATTCGAGTCCATGTTTGTGGAGTAAGTAATCTAAATCAGAACCTACCATTTAAAGAAAGATAAGTTCCATATTGACAACAATACATTAATAACAAATGCAATAAATTCTAACTAAATGAAAAGGAATAGGCTCTTTGATTCAGTAAACCTGTGTTTCTTTATGGATGTAGAACTAGTTGGTTACAGCTCTAGGGACATCATCAAATCATACATATTGTAAAAGTATTTTCTAAAAAAATGAAAGTGCAGGCTTGTAAAAATCTGGTGTGAAAAACTCACACAACTTTCTCTTGCCAATCCAAATAATTTACAATATAACTTAACATTAACAATAAAACATTAGAAATAAACAAAAAACATAACCTTATTTTAATCATGAGTGAAAGATGCAAAATGAAATAAACATCAGTTTGGCTTAAAAATACAAAAAAAAAAAACACTTTCACGCTAATTAGGCTCTGTAGAGAAAAATGCTCTAAATGAAAGTTGTAGATCTTTTAATTTCCTATCAATTTGATTATACTGTATACACATTAGTCGTAAAATGTATACTAAGGCTAAAATCTTAAAAAAATTAATTTTTTTACAGATTTTCATGAAAAAAACCAGAAAATCACTAATTAAACTAACCGTTATACAAAAAATGTTTGAAAAAGAAGTCGTAGGAATTTCAATTCTCCGAAACTTTCTATTATGTACATTTTTGCGCTAAAGTGCATATTAAAGCCACGGTCTTAAAAAAACAATTTTTTTATTGAAAAACAGCCTGCCCAAGAATTTCAGCAGACATGGTGCCTACCCTATCTTGTAGAACATAAAAAATTAGTATATGAAGCGATTTTTTTAAAAAATCGTATGAGCAGTTTTTGAGAACATCGCAAAAAAGTGAAAAATCACACGAATAAACTACTACGTCCGGTTGACCGATTTTGATGAAAATCTGTCGGGTCCCGTAGTGGTATCTAACTTAAGTTCTAAGTTTCCACTTCGTAATATGTTCCATTCTTGAGATATTACACATACACGCGTGTGCGTGCACACACACCAACCACTAAAAACATATTTTTCAGGTTCAGGGAGCTTGAAAAAGTCTATATTATGGTGAAAACTCATTTCTAAAAATCGACATGAAAACAATTCTTTCCTTCCCTATACATTCATTTAGAATAAGAGAAAGCTGGTTATAACATCTGTATAAATAAACATTACCGCACGACTAATTCTTGTATTTTCTCCAGGTAGTTAACATAACACTGTAAAAACTCTGTTAATCATAACAAAAAAGGGAACGGGTTTGGGAACCAAGATTTTTATAATAAATAGTAATTTTTAAGTCAAAATGTATAAACAAGTAACAAACAATGTAGACATTTTCATTTTAAATTTATTAAAATTATACAATATAGAATGAACTAAAGAACACTCAACATGGTTTATTAAAAAATAAATCCTTATAATGCATCCTGCAGCTTAAAATCAATACTACTTTATAGAATAAATTTCACAAACCTTTTTTAAGCTGCCTTTATTTTTTATTAACCACTTACACATGTTTCAGTGGATCCACCATCATCAGAGTATATTATACGGTTTGAAAATAAAAATTTAAAAATTTGTAGAAGATATTACAACTTCAGTCATTTGTATAAAACTGATTTAAATTAAGTTCTTGTAATTTATCCCTTCTCATATTTACGTGTAAGTGATTAATAAAAAATAAAGGCAGCTTAAAAAAAGGTTAGTGAAATTTATTACATAAAATAGTATGGTTTATTAAGTAGGCTCTCAATTAAATTCCTTTGTATAGCCACAAATATTCTTCCTCAAACTTAGAAAATACCTGGTTTTGGCAGGCAGGCTAATCATAATCCTGTGTATTATGGTTTTAAGTACTTAACTGGATGGAATTTCATTTTCTCAATATGAGAAAATCTGACATTTTTCAAAGTGATATATTACGACAGTAATTTTATTTCAATCTCCAATTGGTTATAAAAATAAAACTAATGAGAATAATAAAATAAATTTATTATCAAAAGTTATATTCATCTTTGGTTACTTTTTCAACACAATTCACCATTTATCATACCAGTGTACTAGCTTTCCAATATCCTCTTCATAAAACGTTGTCGCCAGATTTGAAATGGATCTTCATGGTGTCTTGGAGCTTATCTTCGGAAACTCTGCCCTCCTAGCTGTTTTTTCAGTTCACGGAACAGGTGAAAGTCACTCGGCGCTAAGTCAGGGCTGTATGCTGGATGATCAAAAATGTCCCGTTTAAACCTGTCAAGAAGCAGTTTCGTTATTGTAGCACTGAGCTATTGTAGCTTTATTATGGGATAAGCACAACTCCAGAAGTGAGCATTTCTCTTCTTTTGTTTTGAATGGCTCTCGGTAACCATGATAAATGCAGAAGGTTACTGTGAAACTTTGCGGCAGTTTCTGAGCTTCCGAACAGACACGAGAGCTCCAAGACACCATGAAGACCCATTTCAAGTAACTGGTGCAGTGTTTCATGAAGAGGGTATTAGAAAGCCCAATAGCTAGCGATGGCTCAATAGCAGCTAGGTATTTACCGGTATGATAAATGCCTCCATTTAAATGGTAATTATGTTGAAAAGTAACCAAGGATGTATGTATTTTTGATAATAAACTTACTTTATTATTCTAATTTGTTTTATTTTTATAACCATTCGGAGATTAGAAAAAACTAACCTCGTAAAATATTAATATTTTAGTACAGCATTTTGGCTGAACATCATTTTTATAAAAGGGTCAATCCATACCAAGTGGTCCAGAAAATAATTAATTGGTTGCTTGACCATCTTCAAAAAATTTTATATTTGGTGGGTGGTTTCTGTCTTTGAGCTCACAAAACATGACAGAAACCACCCACCAAATATAAATTTTTTTGGAGAAGGTCAAGCAACCAGTGTTGGACCACTTGATATGGATTGACCCAAAAAGTATTTTGATTAATGAGGTTATATTGTATTTGATCAGGCTAAGAAATGAGAAGTTACACTCACTATACACATTGAAAATAACATTATTGAAGAACTGAATCAATTTGAACAAATGAAAATACACTAACAAACACACTTTAAATATTAATAAAAATGTTCAGCATGAAAATAAAACACCAGATGTATATCATTACAATACATACCATTATAATTATCACTTATAGAAGAATTTTTAAGACAACTAAACACTTTTTTAAGAAACACATGTTTTTCACTTATAAAACACAACAACAATAGACACAACAAATATAATTGAGAATTCAAAGTTAATAAAAATATTTAAATCGGACAATAATTTTGATACTTTGAAGCGCGATACCGATATAAATGATAAACAACTGTTAGATTAATACACAGACCATCAAATGATTCTGAAGACCAAAAATATACTTCTAGAAGCTTTAGGATGTAACCTGATAAGCAGTGTGCACTGCAAAAGTGCTCTTAAAAAATTTAAAAAAATAAAGGAAAGCAATGAAAAAAGGTGAATATAATTTTTTTTTAAACTCATATTAATATGAGTTTTGCTGCTATGATACTAACTAATCACTTAAAAACCATGAATATATACTGCAAAAGCAGAATTTTACTAAATTCAGTAAAAAAAAATCTGGTGTGAAACACTCACATGATTATCTTGCCAATGTAGATAATGAAGATGTAACCTATAACTAATCATGAGTAAACAATGTAAAATGAAAACCACAACCAAATTTTAATCAAGAGTGAATGATCCAAAATAAAAATCAACTTCGGTACAACAGAAAAATACGGAAAATCAGTTATTTGCCTCTTAACTAGGCTCTGAAAGAAAAATGCTTAAAATAAAAGTTGTAGGTTTTTAAATTTTTAATGTTTTTTGGGTTCAGGAGGCTGAAAATGTGTAAATCTCGTGAAATCTCGATTTTAAAAATTCAAGGTGAAAACAATACTTTCCTTCTCTATATATTCAAATAGGGCAAGAAAAAGTAAAAATCAGTGTTTGTATGATGTTTCATACAATTTTTGAGCGGATTTTCAACATTTTTTAAAATCTATTAAAAAATATTTTTTGTTTCATGTGACACTTCTGACACCAAACCAGAATCAGAATTCAGAGATTATAATATCACATCCCAAACCTATTTCTTATTTTTTAGGTTTGCCTGTACAGGTACCATTGCAAGTGTATTCAGAAGGAAACAAAGAATAGGCCTAGAACATGTCTGTTGCAGTAACACTTAAAAAAAAGATGTTTTCTTGGCACAGCTCCAAGTAATATTGTAACTAGGTGTTACAATAGGGGCAAGTTATTTGGTACAAGGATTACTAAATGCACACCCAGTAAAAAAGAATGAATTGGAACTTTTAGGAACATAACTATAGGGTGATTCAAAAAGAGCGCCGGTTTTTAAACGGCTGGTAAATTTTTGTTTATCGGTTGGCAACATTGTTTGACCTCATTTCTATTTCGGAGAACATTCCGATTGACGATTCAGTTGTAGTTTCTCTTGTTCGCAATGTAATACTCTCGCAGTCTCTGTCTAACCATGGAGAAGTTTACTATTGCGCAACGAGTGTTAATCGTCAAAACATTTTACCAGAGTGGAGAGAGTTATGCGGCTACTGTCAGGCGACTTCGCGGTACTCTAGGACGTATGAAGCACCGAATGAATCAACAGTTCGCAGGCTCATGAAAAAGTTTTTTGAGACGGGTTCAACAGTCGACCTTAAAAGTTCTGGACGTCGTCGTTCTGGCCGAACTGAGCAGAACGTTGCGTTGGTTCGTGACAGTGTCGCTGTTAGCCCAGCAAAATCAATATGTCGCCGTTCTCAACAATTGGGTTTAAGATGTTCTTCTGTACGGAGAATTCTTCGGTACGATCTCCAATATCACCCGTATAAAATTCAGTTAACGCAACATTTGAAAGTGGCAGACCACCAGAAGAGACGACAGTTTGTTGACTGGGTATTGAGAAAACGGCAGGATGATGATACCTTCGCAAACAAAATCATTTTCAGTGATGAGGCGCACTTCCACTTAAACGGTTTTGTTAATAAACAGAACTGCCGTATGTGGGGTTTAGAAAACCCCACATACGGAAACTTGTCCGACATAGTCGAAACTTGTCGTGCAGTAATATCTAATTTCATGGACAGAGTTGATGCGTGCCAGCGCAGTAGAGGAGGACACATGCATGACATCATTTTTCATACATAAAATCGGAAGGTAAGATGAACTTGTTGATGTATTTATTTTCAGTTTTTCAATAAAATAAATCTCTTAATTTGATATATCAAAACCGGCGCTCTTTTTGAATCACCCTATAATTATTCTGTGGTCATAATGTTTTCTTAAAATACCAAAACCATGGTTCACTGTTCATGTTTTCACTGTTTGTTGTTTTAACAGAAGTAGACAAATTGAAATAAACTTACTGTAATTTACTATGTAGCTAGGTGACTTGATGACAAAAAAATCTGGTGTGAAACACTCACACAACTTTCTCTTGCCAATGCAAATAATTAACAATAAACCTAACATTAGTAATAAAACATTAGAAATAAACAAAAAAGTAACCTCAAAAAACATTATTGAAATACGCAAAATTAAAATCGACCTCAGTTTGGCTTAAAAATATGGAAAATCGCCCATTCACGCTAAACTAGGCACTGTACAAAAAAATGCTTTAAATAAAAGTTGTAGATCTTTTAATTTTCTATAAATTTAATTATATACACTTTTGTCGTAAAATGCATTCTAAGGCCAAAATCTTAAAAAAAATAGATTTTTCACACGTTTTCGTGAGAAAAAAACAGAAAATTGCTAATTACCGCTAAACTAAGCGTTATACAAAAAAATGTTTGAAATAAAAGTTGTAGAATTTTACATTCTCTACAACTTTTATTATATAACATTTTGCGCTAAAATGCATATTAAAGCCGCAATCTTAAAAAGAAAATGTTTTTACGTAAAAACAGCCTCACGCAGAATTTCAGCAAACATGGTGCCTATCCTATCTTGTAGAGAATAAAAAATTGAATAAACCAGGCGATTTTAAAAAAAATCGTAGGACCAGTTTTTGAGAAAATTGCAAAAAAGTGAAAAATTATACGAATAAACTACTACTTCCGGTTGACCGATTTTGATGAAAATGTTCGTGTCGGGTCCGGTAGTGGTATGTAACTTAAGTTTCAAGTTTCAAATTCGTACGATGTTCCATTCTTGAGATATTCTGTTCACACACACACACACACAAGCGCGCGCGCACACACACACACACACAGACCAATCGCTAAAAACATGTTTTTTGGGTTCAGGGGGTCTGAAAACGTATAGATCCGGTGAAAACTCGATTTCGAAAAATCGACATGAAAACAATACTTTCCTTCCTATATATTCATATAGGCAAGAGAAAGTAAAAAACAAATGTTTTTGTTTACCAATACTCCACAGATAGAAATAAATTACACGGACACAAAAAAACAGCATGAATAAAATTAAAGTACCGACAAACTTTATGATTAAGTACTTGGAAAAAAAACATATAACCGTGTAACTCGCTTAATTCTTTTCCACCAAGAAGTAAAACGCAATAACAAATTTATCCTTTGATCATACTAGTTTAAAATTATAATAGCCTAAACCAAAATTTCTAAATGGGTAATAAACAGTACCATTTATCACTCAACAAAAACATTTTTCCAAACAACCAGTAAAGAAATTAATGGAAGTCTCATTTTTCATTCCTAGTTTTTAATAAAAGCAAAAAATTATGAACACATATGTAATTCCGTAACAATAAAAGATACACAACAGAACAATTACATAAAAATACATAACAAAACTTGGTGCAAAATTAAACAGCCAGTAATGGTTCAGTTACAAATAATACAACAATTTCTGAAAATTGAATACTTAATAATATTCAATTTAAAAAATTGTTAAGCAACAAAATTTACCAAATCTGATAAAATATAACTTATGTTTCTTCATCGCTTCTCTTCAAGGTGTAGGTTCAATCTCAAATCACAAGAAAATCTGAGTTTTTATTATAGCACTATAGTAGGAAACTTCAACTACCGAATACTGAGATTATGCTAAGTGAAATATATCAGCTCTGCACCACACACCTATCTTGGACCAAAAAGGGCAAAAACTCAAAGTAACAACCAAATATGATTTTTGCCTTATCATCGCCAAACAAGCGATAAGATAGCTGAACTAGCGAAATGATTGCATGCACACTCTTGTTTGAACAGTGCATAGTGGTGTCAGTGTTCCATGCGACATGGATGTGAGTAGTTGGTAGTCAACACAATGTCGCAGCTCATACAGCGTCTGAACATCAAATTGGGAAAGTCAGCTTCAGAGATGCTGTTGGCTCTGCAGCGTGTTTACGGTGAAAATGCACTACAAAAATTTGCTGTTCACAACTGCTTTGTATGATTTAAGTAAGGGAAAGAGGCATTAGAGGATGAACGCAGCAAGAGACCATCGACATCACGAAATGATTACAAAACTGAAACAACTAATTCAAGATAATTGAAGAATGACAATAGCAGAGTTAGCATCTCACAGGGATCAAAATTTATGCCATTTCACGCGATGATTTGAAGATGAGACACGTCGTGCAAAGTTTGTTACATGGCTGCTAAAGATAGATCAAATGGAATGTCGCATGGTAATCGCCGGCGAGCTGTTTGAGATAAGTTCGAAGGACCCTTCATTCCTCCAACAGATCATCACTGGTGATGAGTCTTGGGTGTTCACCTACAACCCAGAGATAAAACATCAATCATCGGAGAAGCACACAACCACTACCAGACCAAAGGACATCGAATCAAATGCAACAACTCAGCTCCAACAGATTCTGAAAGAAGCCTTCTATCGCTACTTCCAACAATGGCAGGATCGATGGAGCAAGGGTGTGAGTGTGTACAAGGGTCCTTCTTCGAAGGTGATTAGGTAAGCATTGTAATTGGTCAATACAGTACATTAGCACGCTGAACCACCATCCTGGGAACTTTCTGAAGACCCCACATATACAAAATTATATAAAGTAATTTTTAGCATTAAAATAGTATGACAACTCAGTCACTCACACTGACCGTAATGAGAAACTTACAACTACTATATACCAAGATTATGCTCAGTGGAATGAATCAGACTCGCATCACACCAATCTTGCACAAACCACAGATGGCAAAAACTCATGGTAACAACTACATGTGTGTTTGGGAACAATCATAAAAAAACTATATTAAGTATTATTTTTACACAAAGAGCTCAAAAAATGACTGCATTAAGTTGTTAAATGTGATTGTGAAAAAAGTTACACAATATACAAATGATTCAAAATAGAATTTTATCTTGAAGTCTTTAACTGTATAATTACAAACAAGTAAGTCTAGCAGATTTGATTAAAACTTTCAATGAACAATTTTTGAAAAAAGAAGGTATAAGATTGGTTGAGACCAGCTAAAATATGACACGAATGTAAAATTTCACAATTTTTAATCATAACAACGTTAACCTTTCAATACTAACACACTAAAAATTTAACAATAGTTATTATTATATATTATAACAGTAGAATATTAAATTTAGTTCTTTTGAATAAAAACTTATGTATCCATTAATCAAAGAAATACAGTTTAATTACCAATTAGTAAGTAAGATGAATAACTATTACTTACCTTCTTGTACAACTTTTTTCTTCATTACAAAATACAATTATAAACTCGATTATCCAAAATAATTGGGGCCGAAAGTGTCTCGGAACATGGGACCATAATTAAATTATTTTTATTTTACTGGGCTAACTATACCTTTACATATAATTAATACCATTTATAGATTACACTGTACCAGTACAATAATTTAGGCTAATAAATAATGAAATATCTGCCACTAAATATTCAAACGTAAAAAACTTAACTAATTATCTGCTAATGTAAAAACAGGGTCATCATAAAAAAATGTGTTGGGGTTGCAGTAATTCAGACCATGACAGTAAGAAAATTTTGAGATATTTTATAGGTACCTTGGAAAGCCTCCAACCCAAAAGTTTGTATAACAGCAGTTCTAACCTCAACTTAAGGTTTTATATTGTTGCTTTGGTCTGTTCAGACACAATGTTCATTGATAAAGAAAAGCTTTGTTTTGTGGTTGGCTAAATTGAAGTCTATAATTTCAGTTCAATGTGCATTTTGTGGAAACGTAGTGTTAGCCCTGGTATTAAGTTAAATGACAGTAGTTATTTGAATGCACTTTTATTTGTGGATGGCATGTGGATTGGGCAGAAGACAGAAGATGATCTTCAATGAGCGGCCCATGTGTTACACAAACTATATAAAGATTTTTGCTTAAAAATGGTTTAAAAATGTCCATATCTCACTTTTGTTATTTAGGATGTAATGTGGGATTTGATTCTGATTTGGAAATAGAGCAGAAATTAAGCCAATTCCAGAGGATATGCAGGACTATAAGCAGAACTTTGGGTAATAGAGCAAGAAAGGGCACAAAACTAAGTTCTACAAAGTTATGGCAGCTCCAGTTATTCTGTACGGAAATGGGGCGTGGACAACAACAAACCCAAGAGTTGAGAATCCAGATGGCAGAGATGATATTTCTTCAAAGAACTAAGGGTTGTACACGCTTGGACAGAATAAGGAAAGAGGAAATCAGGTCAAAATTGGGTTTTTATAACTTGAACGAAAAGATAAATGATTATCGCCAAAGTTGGAGACAGCACATGGCAAGGATGCAGATCACAGGATACCTAAGCAGGCACACTGGTATGCTCCAGAAGGTAAAAGGGATGTAGGTAGACATAGAAGATGGAAATAGATGATATAGTTTGTGAGTTCGGAACAGGCTGCTGCCTAATCCTTGGTTGGAAGAAAAAGAAGGATGTGCATTTTGACATGATTATTGTTAAAAAACTGATCCACCACATGAAATTAATATACAACGTTTGTTCAAACAACCTGAAGAAACTGGAACAGTTATTAAGTAGAAATGACAAAAATGCTGACAGCCGGATTTCCATGTCGATAGATAGGACCTATATGGTGGCCTTAATCCTCATAAATCCTTGGTTAAGGCAATATGATTTAATGCAAACTATTGTTGTAAAGTAAACAGAAGACAAAAATGCTAGAGGCTTTTGAAACATTTATTAAAATCAAACAGGCCAACAAAGAAGGTATCCAGAAGTATTACAAAGAGCAGAAAACAAGAGAAATTTGATGAGAATTTAAAGAACAAAAATTAATTAGTTAAGCACAATGTGAGAAGGTGTTTAACACAAAACTATGTTACAAGGACTAGAAAAAGGTGAAAGGAAAAGGGAATGTTAAAGAACAAAATGTTATAGACAATTTAAAAGAGTATGAGAAATCATGACATTTAGATGCTAGGCAGAAAACAGAACAAGTCAACAACAAACAGGTTCAAGGAACTTTCCTAATGGAAATAATCTCATGATGATGGTTATGATAAAGTTTAACAAATTTCTTTGGCATTAAAATCATCAATTTTTTAAAGCTGTCATTTGTTTAGTCTGCCACCACGTTGTGATATCGGTTCAACCAAAATATATCTAGTTGATGACTAAAAAAAAAAAACCGGTGGAACTGAATGCAAAATTTTACAAACAGTTTTTACTGCTGCAGATGTGATATTTTTGAACAACCAACAGTGCTAAAAGTAGTTACCAATATAAACAAAAGTGCGTTTATTTTAACAGTAGCAAGGCAAAACCAACTGTGCTACTTTAAAGGATACGTTGGTTAAAATCTATAACACATCTCATTACAAATTTATAACGCAAAATTTCTGCAGCACACCTAAACACACCTTTTATCACAAGGGCACAGCTTATTTCATATGTAACTAACTAATAAAAGCATTCTTCTGACTGGAAAAAAAGAAAGACAATGGTGTTGTGTTTTTGTGGTAAAATCATATATTACAATAGACTTCTAATGGGTGCCTATGGGCTGTGAGATCCATGAAAAGCTTTCTTAATTATCTCCATAACTTTTACAATATTATATTACTTTATATGAACAAAACCTATTCTACTTACATGAATGGCAGACGGACCAAACTCCCTCTCTCATATGCTATGTACAGTCGGTTCAGCATAACACTCATTCACATTACATCATAAAGTATATCACCCAAAAAACAGAATTTGTATGCTAAGTAAATCAGATGACAGTACCGAGAGCCGAACGTTCCACGATGCATGTCAGAAATAGACTGCAGAGAGAATACGCTAATATAGTCAAGCCATTTCATTCTTACGTAGGATCTAGCCTTCACTTTCAGCCGAGAACAGAGATCCTGGTTCACTGCGCATTTTTCCGCGAAAGTCCAAAAAACAACCGTGGTCGACTATGAGACATTATGGGAGATATTATGACAGAAGTTCACGATTGACAGTGGTCTGTAATTTTCTTTAGAATTTTTTCATTAGGTTAAATTAGTTTCATTAATTATGTAACATTAATGGCATGTTCAAATTATATGTATCGTTAATAGTAAACTTGCCTACTTTTAAAACACAATAATCAATAACAATTAAAAGTATGTAATTAAAAAACTTTTACCATACTTTTTTATAATTTTTATTAATTTATAGGCGTAAGCTTTCATGTTTAGCACTATGAGATATATTTTGATTCTCTAATGGTTAAGTTCAATTCTCTCCACTAATATCACCAAAAATTTATTATTTCAATTGCAATATGGAATTTTTTTGGTTAATTTAATCAACAGCTTAATCACTAGCGACTACTGCGGGTTTTAACGTGGAACTGATGTAAACAAATAAAATGAGTGTACGATAGGAAAACTGACAGTAACGTGACCTACAGTCTGAAACAAATGGCCAGGCGCAAATAGCATGTCATTTTATATCAACACATTTTGTGTTTATGTCTGCGTCCAGCAAAATTACTTCTTTAATAGGCTACTTCTGTGCTTCCTGTATGAAGTTCAGTGCTTTAACACAAAAATTATCTTAGTTATATGAAGTTTGATCACAAAATAACGGGAATTTTTTAATTTTGCAGGTTTTGTAAATCCACTTTCCAAAATTGTTTTTTTCCTTGTTAGTACAACTGTTTCTTACATATTTCACATGTGCAGCCAGTTTTTGTATTTGCTCCGCGATTTGTTACTTCCAAAAAAATAGATTAAACGGTTTGCATTAAATTTTGGTGAAAAATGATATCAAGTGTAGTACCACATTCAAAATGTTGCCAGTGGCTTTCGGTGAATCTACTATGAGTAAAACAAGAGTTTACGAGTGGTATAAATGGTTCAAAAATGGCCTTGAAAACATTGAAGATGACAACCGCCCTGGACGTCCTAGCATATCAATAACCGAGGACAGCGCTGTAAAAGTGAGGAAAATGATTCTGAAAGATCATAGAATCACTGTCAGAGAGGTCGCTGATCAGATCGGTACATCATTTGGAATATGTCAAGCAGTTTTTTCGGATGTTTTGGGCATGAAACAGGTGGCAGCAAAGTTTGTTCTGAAATTACTGAATCTTGAACAAAAAGAACGTTGAATAGATATCGCCCAAGAATTGGTGGATGAAGTCAACACTGACCCAGAATTTCTGCAAACGGTCATAACAGGGGACGAAACAATTGTATATGGGCATGCCGTCAATGGTTTCGACTTTTCATGAGAACCATGAAAGGACAGCTTTTTGCACCTTTGATGGCAAAAAAAACAGAATCACTAAAGGAGCTGGAAAACTACACCAAAAAATTCCAGAAAAGCTTCCAAGATTGGAAAAAGCACTGGCACAAGTATATTATATCTGAAAGATATAATATACTTTTTTTTACTAAAAACAAAAATTCCTATTAATGTTTGATTAAACTTGTATATGATTTCAATAACAAGCCATTTTTTTCTCATCATTGGGATGGCCCAAGCTAAGCATTTACTACAGCTACAATTACACATCCAGACAATAGCAGAGGAGAGAGATTGTTTACAACAGTTCTTAAGATAAATGGACTGAATTATAATTTGAACATCAAAAATCTGGTGTGAAACACACGACTTTCTCTTGCCAAAGTAGTTAATGAACAAAATACAACCTATTCACAAACAATTTTTAAAAGGTACCTAAAACGTTTAAAGGTAAAGATAAATTTCATTTAATACTGTAATAGAACCCATATTTAACCATGAGTTAACTATGTAAAATGAAAAATAACCTAATTTTAATCATGAGTGAAGGAGGATGCAAAGTGAAATTCAACCGCTGTTGAACTTAATATATGGAAAATCAGTAATTGCCTTAAACTAGGCTCAGTAGAGAAAAATGCTTACAATACAAGTTGTAGGTTTTTTAATTTCATACAATTTGATTGTGTACACTTTTGTCGTAAAGTTCATACTAAGACCACAATTTTACAAATCTAATTTTTTACTAATTTTGATGAACAAAATGCTGAAAATCACTAATTACCACTAAACCAAACTCTATAGAAGAAAATACATAAAATAAATGAAATAATAAATATGAATAAATAATACATGAAATGAATGAAAATAAATGAAATAGTTTTTTTGTTTATTAAATGAAAGTCGTAGTTTTCTTTATTTCCATTAACTTCAAATTAATATTATAGACTTTAGTCATAAAATGCATATTAAGCCCGCAATCTTAAAAAAAATTTTTTTTACCGATTTTCATGAAAAAAAAAAAAAACAGAAAATCACTAACTGCTGCTAAACTAAATGTGCAAAAAACATTTAAAATAAAAGTTGTAGGTTTTCAAATGTTCTACAACTTTATTATACACTTTTGCCCTAGAATGCATATTAAACCCACAATTAAAAAAAACAAAACAGTTTTTTCTACGAGAGCATAGCCTCCCCAAGAATTTCACCAAACACGGTGCTTATTCAATCAGAGCATAAAAAATTTATAAGACTATTATTAAAAAATCATCAGTTTTTGAGAAAATCGCATGAATAAACTACTACTTCCAGTAGATAGATTTTGATAAAAATGTTTGTGTCAGGTCCTCTAGTGGTACCTAACTTAAATTCCAAGTTTCAACTTCACAAATAATTTTTTGTTTTTGAGATAATGTGTTCATACGCACACGAACAGACCAATCAGTAAAAACAAGTTTTTTGGGTTTAGGGGGTCTGAAAACGTTTATATCCAGTGAAAACTCGATTGCAAAAAAATTGAAATGAAAACAACCAACCGTATATATTCACACAGGGCAAGAGAAAATAAAAATGCTGTGCTACTGAAATTTTAGTACATAATTTTTAAGTGTCTTAATTTGTTTATTGAACATGATTTTGTACCTTTTAATGTATTATATCAATAATGTAAGTGAAGTGTCTGAATGTAAGTGAATGTCTGGGGTAGTACGGCAAAAAAAGCAGTAATATAAAAAATATAACAAGTAACGAAAATAAAATACAAAAAGGAAACGTTTTGCTACTGCTCATCATACATCAGTACCATACCTTGATTATCCCCCTAACTGTGTGACAATACATTTCTAATTACAAAAGGATAATTTACAGAGAGAAACCTAATTTTATTTTCCAAATAAAAGCAAGTGCTACTTATTTTATTAATTAAGTGTGAAAATGGAAAATAAACAAATCGTTGGCTTAGAAGTAAAAGTGACCAAGTCCATTATTTTTAAATGGAGATATTTTGTGCCAAACTATTGATAAATTCACCGTCTTTCATAGGTAAAACTGTTTAAGTTAGGTTTTTAGACAAAATGTTTTAAGTATAGTTAAAAACTGTAAAGGTAACTTGTTTAAGTTCAAACAATAAAAACTGCTAATTTAGTTTAATATTGAATATTTTACCCTTTAAAATTCTCCTTTCCTCTAGAATATTTAGAACTGACTAAATGGTACTTGGGCAGATTTACTGCCATACTATTAGTAAATTTAAGAAGTAAAACTGACTAAGTGGGACTTGGGCAGTTTTACTGCGTTATTTTAAATTAAATTAAGAAGTAATGTGTCCAACTCCTAGTTTTTCAAACCTTCTTCGTCCATTTATCCTTGTTCCGCCAGGTAAACATACCCGTTGGTGGTTTTGCCTTTGGCAAGCGTTTTCTCTTGAAAATCAAAAACGAAGGTAGCGAAATAGAGCTCCCTCTTCAACAGAAAACGTACCTCGTTACCTTATTTGGTATTCCTGTAGAACGCAAACGAAAACGTACAGAGATGGGGCACGAAAAATGATTTCAAACTACTACTTTTTTGAAAATGATAAAGAAAAAATTAGGGTTTGCAAGAATTTCTTTATGTAGACTCTTAAACATCAGTCATGGTTTGGTTGATTTTGCTATAACTCATCCAGTAAATGCTTATTTTCTGAAAATAATACAGTAGGTTCAATTTATTAAGACAGTATGGTTGAAATAGGGAATGTGGTTAAAGAGGGAAATCTTTAGTAATAAGTACACCGCATTCATTATAGAGAAGGATTAATTTCATAATTTATTATCATATCAGCTGTTTAAAGTAGTAATAGAATTATTTTTATACCGCATATTACAAGAATTTGTAGTTACTAAATTGTAAAATATAGTTTAAATAGTTCTGAAAACTTATTGACATAAAAAATTGTGAAAATTAAATTAATAACGACCAACAAAATTAACAATATAACTTAAATGTAAAATAATATACAATTAAAACTTATAATAAAAACAATTAAAAAAACTGTGGAGAAATTTTTAATTTTAAACAGGGAAATTTTTTTCAAAAAAATCTGAAATATCCCTTAGGGGAAAAGTTACTATCTTCATAATTTGAAACAACTGTAAAAGAGGAAGAAACAATCTTCTCAACAAGACAACGCCAAAAGTTATGTCAAAATAAAAAAAATAACATTGAGAATTGCCTTGTTCAAGAGAGCCATTACTGCATACAGACTTCTAAAAGAAAATACCTAAATGAAACATAAATCAGTTCCAAAATGAATAAACATTTTAGAACTGAATGAATTGCCAACAATTATGACATTATTTCTTCTCAATTTGTTTATCAACGTGTTCTGTAATGAATACAACCTTTCTTTTTTCAAACCAAAAAAGACTAGTGTTCAATACGCAAAAATTATAAAAATCTGTAAATGTTAAAAAAGTAGGCACAGAAAGAGTACAAGAAACATCAAAAGCTTAAAATAGATTCATAAAATTGCAAATCTGAAGATCAGTAATGAAGCTCAAATGATTTGTAATTTATGAGCGCTGCGTATGATTTATAGAGCTTTATACAAATTCTCTGTTCAGAGGCGCCTCAGTTATAGACAGTGAGTCACGAGATTGCCTTTTGCGTATGTATGGGCTGTAAGGAAGGGAAGAGGAATCTGACAGTGCTGCCAAACTTAACAATGAGACATTATATTTAACTACCGTGCAATTGCACAGTTTGTTAACCACATGTTGCCTGACTGACACTTTTTCCACTAATACCCCATTTCCTTTAAAATTTTTCTTAACATACAAAGTTTCCAACTAAAATTTAGCCTTTCTTACAAAACGGTAATAATGTTTCACATGTCAGCATCACTTTCTTATTGATATAACCCTTTCCTTTTTTTACCAATGTCAAAAAAAATTGTTGATGAAATATTATCTTCTTTATTGTCTTTAATTTCCATATTTATATTTCAAATTGTGGAAAGAGAAACATCACAGTAGTTAGCCACTCCCTCATGGCTTTTGTTAAGAGGCTGTGGAAGGGGAGTTTTGTGTAGCTTCAACCTCACACAATTATATTACATTGCTTAATAAAATTCGTTCAGTACTGTAAACAGTTCAAGAAACCGCCATTTCAGTTTGCGGTAAAAAACAGTTATATTCGAACAGTTAACCTACAAAAGGTTCAGCAATATACTGTATGTTCTTTAAGTATAGTTTATATTGTTGTGGTGACGAACATATGCTTTCCTCCCTTTACCCTCGTTAAAACCAAAGGCAAACTCATGACTCGAAGCTATATACTACAGTAGAAAACTTTCAGCCTACAACTTGACAGTTTTTGAAGCTGCTAAACCAAACAAAGCATAAGTACTGTATTGCATGAACTGAAGTTAAACAGTCAGCGAGGAAGCTGTGAAACTGGTTATCATTATTTAACTAGTTCATGACCTTACCAAGTATCATAGAAGAGGTTTCTTTATTTTGTAATACTTTCAGTGGTCATAATAGAGGTAAATTTATGGTAGTATAGTTTATGTACAGTCCAGCCTCTGTTAGTTTGCTCCTAATGTAAACAAATATTGACGTCACTGAGCATGCGCATTATATCAAAATGTGTACACGCTGATTAAAAAGTAACAACAAAATACTTTTAAAAATACTTTTATAAATGAAATTGTTAGGCCTACATCATATCATCACTGATGTTTTTAGTACTAAGTGCTTATAATTTAAAAAATAGTTAACTTAATAGGAAAACGACATCCGTAAAGTCGAGGACTCTAGCGTGCACCCTGTAGTAGGTGGCTTTTGTTTGTTGACAGAAGGAGCAAACTAAGAACGGCTGAACCATATATAGTTCACAAATCCAGTTCAAAATTATCTAACACAAATTAGTATGGAGAAGTGGCATTCTCAAATGAAATGTGATTCCATGCATATTGCCATTAAATCCAGTAAAAAAAAATGTACTAATTTATATAATGCAAGATTGGTCGAACGTACTCCAGTTAGCACGATCAAAAAGAATCCGAAATAAAGAAAAAGATTATGTAACAAAAGAATTACAGTTTAGTAATTTTAAAGGTTTAAAACATTTAGCTAAGCTGATGATTAATAACACAACACTTGACTCCATGAATTCCAAAGTGAAGTGGTTAAATATTAAAACGTTAAAAATATTTGAAAAAGAAAAACCTAAAAAGACAACCAGGCCACAATACTGGTGCAAGACTTTTTGGTTATGATTATACCGATGAATACAAAACACTCGATGTAAATAAACAAGGCAGACCAATCAATATACCATTAGAACTTAAAAAATCTTTACAGCAGAAAACTAACATTTCCCGGAGCAAAGAAAAAAGATTTGTTAAACCTCTACAAAAGCAACATAATAGGTACCTGAGAAATACGTATAACCATTTTTACCAACAACTAACAACTTTAAACGATCGAAAATGCAGGAATCCCGAACTAGCTATTAACTCAAGTGAAAGTAAATCAGAAACATCTGATAACCAATAGTGTGTTGTTTTCAGCCGAAATTTATTTTTATCTAATTTTCAATTAATTTGAAACCTTGCTATGTTATTGATAAGATCTAATTTTTCTTAAATATTTTTACATTTAGCTTAAATGACAATCCTGAATATTTAAAACTTTTTATTAAGTACTAAACAATTTGATGACAAAACTAATTCATTTAGTACTATAATTTCGGTATACCTACTTTTATTTTTGATATTTACATAGAATCAGGGCTCCTTACCTTTTATTTCAATCATAAACAATAAATTATAATGCTTCTTAAAGCCATTTTCAGTAATGAAACAAATATTGTACAGATTCTTTGAAATGTTTCCAATACCAAAGACATAAAACTGTCTTAAGTCAAACTCATTTTTTCATTTTCTACTTAAAAATGAGTAGGCCTAGAAAAAATATGCTGAAGCTATATACATAGCTGTAATTCTACTAAGCACCTAACTAGGAATGAGATTATATGGTAATTCAAAACCTTTCATGACTACCTTAATATTATTACCAGTCAAACTTTCAAATTGTATTTCTCACAAATTTGGAAAAAGTGACTGTCACCTTTACCTCAAAGTCATTGAAATATTGACTTTGAGTACTTGGAAGCACAATTATTCAGCTAGCAAACACTGAAATAGAGACATAAAATTACTGTCAGTCTAATAAGTTGCTAAGTAAGTTAATAATCGTAATCTAGGATTAATCTGGAAAAAGCACTTTTGAAAGGTTCCATCCATTCATAAAAAAAAAAACAGTAACATACCCATTAAATGCCTAATCCTTCCTAATAATTAAAAATTGCTATTCCCAAAACTGTGATTATTTAGACAAGTCTTACTTTTAATTTTACCAGTGAAATTTATTATAAACACAAATAAACAAAAATTATATAAATGCTTGTAGGCAAGAAAGAAATCCCGTCTGGATACATTTTGACAGCTCGGTTATCAAATTGTGGTAAAAGCTACACTCAATAATTTGACCAATTAATAATACAGTATTACCAAAGAATACCTTTTATTTCAACACTTACCTTTTTAACTAAGTTTCCAAGGTAGACTATGATACGAAAGAGTATGTAACTAGAACACAAAATTTAACCAGGTATACTTACTTCGGAAAAATCCTAACAAGCTGATATTAAACGGCGCATCCAGGAGAAACTTTAAAAATTACAAAATATATATTATGGTACTGTCATCAAATAACTATTTCTGACACACAACTTTTCACACTAAAGTCAGCACTTACTTTTCTGTAAAATGCCAAACCCGATTAACTAACAATCACATAAAACAAACGAACGTCGTCAGAGAACGATGCCAGCCATTACATGTGCAAATGCTTCCTAGATTGTTCGTCGCTGTTGTCTAAATCCAATAATTCTTCGATACTCGTCAGCACCTAAGAAAGTGTTATACCAAAATCCTACAAAATATTGTTTACAAATATTTTTTTTATGATTATAAAAAATTAAAAATATAATTTAATGAGTTAAACAAGTTGTACAGGTTCTTGTGCATAAAGAATCCAGGAATATATATTTCAGACATTACAGATAAATTAAAGCACTCAAGTTTACGCGACTCAAACCCCTATTCAATTGTATTTTTGGGTTTAATAGTAAACAAAGAAGGATTTCCGTTTTTTACCAAAGCTTTAAAACTAAAAGTATTATACTATATTTTGAACACGATTGAGCGGAGTATTGAAGCTTTTAAGTTGATTTGGAATTTTTGATGGCGCGACCCACCCGCAGTATGAAGGATAGTCATCGCTTTTTTAAAGAAAACGTTTTATTGCTTAGTAAACATTATTACGATTTGCTCCCTTTCGGAGCAATAATTAATCTTTTAACAATATTTAACACATGAAAGGTAACAACTTTTGGGAGTAATACCGAAGTACTCTATTTACAGAACCAAGAAAGTACATGTAATAACAGTGATAAAAATTAACAATTTATTTATAAAAATAATATTATAAGTATAAAGTTTAAAAACAATCTTGTGTGTTTTCTTTTTAATCGTCTTTGGGTTTCATTGTCGTCGAGTAAAGTAATGGCGAGGTGATAATAATATGACGACTTTCTACCTTTTTTTTAGCTTTTATTTGTTATCGGGAACTGAAAATTATTGACAACTAACCAATTTGATCGCTTCTTTGCTGTATTATTTGACGTGAATTAGGCATGAGTTTGAACAGGGACCCCAGTAGAGTCTGTCAGCTGGTCACCAAGCAAAGTCTCTTGCCCTGCCCAACCGATGTTGCTAAACTAATAATCCTGACCTATATATATATATTATCTATGATCGCGACTTTCTATCAGTGACTGACTGGGCTGGCCCGAAGGCCACCTTTTTATACTTTTTTTTTGTAATCCCTAATGTGTGTATTTTGCAATCTGTTCAATTTAGAAGTGTAAGCAACCCCATGACCCAATGAGATGAGGATGATGTGTAGTCTTGTATAGACTCAGGTTGACCATTCCTGAGAGTATGGTTAATTGAACCCCAACCATCAAAGTACATCGTTAATGACTGTCTAGCATTCAAATTTGTATAAAAGTAACTACCTTTACTAGGATTTGAACCAGGAACCTTCATCTCCAAAAATACCTGTTTAACAGCTGATTTTGGCGACGAATTTACCTCTTTAACATTTTATACTCTTTAACCAATTTTTGATTCATTCTTCATGAACTGTTGGGGTCTCAGTGTATCATATTGTTTGTAATAAACCAAGGTGCTAATGTAATTGTATGGAAAAATTTTAACTGATGTTAGAATAATTGCAAGCTGTGACCCTGAGTTAAATATGCAATAAACCCAGGTAAGTTTAAACATAGATTAATATAATTAAGAGTTACTTTTGTAATAAGTGTCAATATTTTCGTGATTAATCAATAACATTTTTAAAACTGCAAGTCTAGATGAATTCCAAGATACTTTGTTGAATCTGTTCGTAATTAAAACCACAGGTGGGCAGGTAGCCTTTCTTAATGCAAATGCAATGTGGAACCAATTACATTTAATTTTTGTTTATACAGTCGTTACAATCTCCTTTGCCAATCCTGTATAAGATTGATATGATACTAGAATTGTTGTAGCAGATTCTTTATGCCTCAATAAAATTGCAGTCTACAAAGGTAGCTGTAAGTGTGTTTTCATACATCAATAGAATCATAAGTATATACTGTAGAGAAAGTGTGCTACTATACTACCTTGTGGTACACCTGCTTGTACAGGGTAAAGATCAGAATACGCTGATATTTGACTAGAAATGATTTAAAGATAAAAAATGATAAGAGTAGATATTTGATTTTGAAGAGCAGGCTAATGAGAAACCCCATCAAAAGTCAAGAAATGCCCCACCACACACCTTTTTCTCCAATGTGCAAACAATATTGTAAATGCCAATCCAATTGCTGTGAGCGCTGGGCTACACATGCGCATACTTGACTTGGACCCTGCTTAGCCCTGCGACCTACAGTCAAAGTATTGTTGAAAGTTGACAACACCCATTGTATTTTGTAGGTATGCTGTTTCATTGTTGATTACATACACTGCAATATTGCAGTACATTCAAGACTATACTAATGCAGACTCTCGTTTTGCCCAGTGCTCTCCTTACGAAAATCAGGCTGCACCTGCTCCATCCTGCTGTGTCTGTGCTGAAATCCAAATTGATGTTTGGGAATCAGATCAAGATTGTCTGCAAACTACTCAGCAGCATTTTTCCAGTAGCTTAGAGAAAAAATGTATAACAGACTAATGGGATGGTATGACTTCATTATCATTTACCAGCTTTCCTGGTTTGGGAAAACTAAAACAGCAACTTTCCACTGATCAGAGAAATAGCGTATTTTAACTTTAAATATTTGAACAAAAACCTATTTATGTGGAGAGAACATACATCAATAAATTACCACAATTTTTAAATGTTCTGATCATTTGCATCCATTAAAAAAAATCTGGTGTGAAACACTCACATGACTCCCTCGTGCAATGGCAAATAATGAACAATATAACCTAACCTAACATTAGAAATATGAGTGAATGATGCAAAATGAAAATCAACCTCAGTTTGGCTTTAAAATATGGAAAATCGATATTTCATGCTAAACTAAACTATAAACTGCAGTAAACTAAACTAAAGAGAAAAATTTTCTAAATAAAAGTTGTAGATCTTTTAATCTCCTATAAATTTGATTATATACACTTTTGTCGTAAAATGCATACTAAGGCTGAAATCTTAAAAAATTGATTATTTTTACAGATTTTCATGGAAAAATTAAACAGAAAATCACAAATTACCGCTAAATTAAGCAATAGTACAAAAAATGTTTGAAATAAAAGTAGTAGGATTTTAAATTTTCTACAACTTCTTTACATACATTTTTGCGCTAAAATGCATTAAAGCTGCAATCTTACAAAAACAATTTTTTTACGAGAAAACAGCCTTTCCCAGAATTTCAGCTGGTATGGCGCCTACTCAATCTTGTAGAGCAAAAAACATGTAGTAAATGAGGAGATTTAAAAAAAAAAATTGTAGGAGCCATTTTTGAAAACTTGGAAAAAAGTGAAAAATGACATGAATAAACTACTACTTCCGGTGTAACATTTTTATGAAAATGTTTGTGTTGGGTCCAGTAGTAGTGTCTAACTTAAAGTTTTAAAGTTTCAAGTTTCAACTTAGTACGAAGTTTCATTCTTAAGATATTCTGTTCACACACAGACCAATCGCTAAAAACATGTTTTTTTTGGGTTTGGGGGTCTGAAAACGTGTAGATCTGGTGAAAAATCTATTTTAAAAAATCACCATGAGAACAATACTTTTTTCCTATATATTCATATAGGCAAGAGAAAGAAAAAAATCAGAAAAATTTCTTGATTCATGAAACTTTTCATAGTGTACAAGAATTTCTTTCTAAATAATACGATGTAAAAATAAAAAGAGAAATAACTCAAAATAAATTAACATCCAAAGTATTGATGTGAATGCTAAGAAAAGTGTGTACAATTGTGTAAATATTAGATGTCACACTTATTGTAGTAAGCTTGTAGTAGTAGGTGAATGTGTGATCAAATAATATGTATTTATTCAGGTGTTATGTATTGACCTATAAGTTCTTGACATGTCCTACAGACTTCTTCCGGAGTCTCCAAGACACAATAAAAAATACAACCGCTTATCTTTCACACAGGAATGATAGTAACACAGCTTACATAAATGTGGCAATTGCAGCTGCTACATGTAAGCTTACAATTCTGTGAATCTGATTCTAAATCATTTTCCAATGATAAAAATTAAATAACAAATATTTTAAACAAAAATAATCCAGGATGTCAAACTGCCAAAAACTCCAAAACACAGCAATGCCAAATAACTTGTCTTTAAACGTTTGCTATAAGATCTGCAAAAATCAATAAATAATAAATATTTAATTTAAAAAAAAAATTCAGAATTAAACTGCCATATTAACTTAGAACAAAAAATTCAAGAAAATAAGAAACAGCTTTTAAACTGAACATGTTTTTTATAGATTTTTGCTACATTATTGATTTACATTTGATGAAAATTTATTGCATTTTTTATAAGAAAGTTTTTTTGAAATAATTTATTTTAATAGTAACAGTTGTAGACTATGTACATTTTAAATAAACCGTAACTAATTTTTTTCTATTAAACATTTAATGATTCCTCTCCCATTCTGCTTTTTCGTTCAATTCTCTAATAACTTCTTCTAAGTATGGCTGAAGATAGCGTTTATCCTGAAAAACCATAAAGCAACACAATAATAATAATAATAATAATAATAATAATAATAATAATAATAACAATAATAATAATAATAATAATAATACAGAATTATGTTATTTAAAATAACTATACAATTGGATAGAAGGTACATGGTTTCTATCAGATCATGAGATTGATGTATAATTACAATGAAACCTGACTGAAGATGTATTATACTAATACTATTTTTCAAAGTTGATGAGCTCAGAACGTACACATTGCCCCCTACCCACTTCATAGCTAGCCAATGACTTACCAGCAATGCTGCCAATAACTGCTCTCGTAGCACTGACATATATTTTGTCAGCCATTTTTTTTTTTGGTCTTTCAATAACAATTACAACTTATAAACATACACCCAGCTGATTATATTATAAAGTATTGCATGGTAACGCGCTCTATAATCAACGAGTTCAGTACGAGATGCAAGACATGAGTAAACTACTGTGGCTCTTATACGCATGCGCACGTAATGTTTGCCAGGCTGTTATATCCGTATAATGTGACAACGCTGGCAAACGTTCTGATTGATCCAAACATGTGGAATAGCAGAGCTCATCAACGGTGAAAAGCATTATAGTAACAATACGTATGTCTCAGGTTTTTCATGCAGACATACATTAATAACTTTATAGTTAGTGATATATTTAGTTAAGTGAATATCTGAATTTAAAAAAACATTGGTGCACTTGTGATAAACAGGTTTCTAGGATGATGAATTTTTTGTTTTTCAGTGATTAACAATTGTTATAAAAAAAAGTTACAATTACATGTCTACTTGTACAATGCGATACAGTAGAGTACATGGATTTGAAATATATTGTATGCTGCTTTCATGCTTTCCTAGTGTTTACATGAAGGTACCTTCTTTATGCCTGACTGTTTTGCATTTTAATGCTAACACCGATGGGAAAAGATGAAAAAAACATCATATTAGTGTAGAAGCCAATTGCAGTGACCACAACAACAGGTTGGTCACGGATACCTGCATATAAAAAATTATATTATTTTGTAACGATTATTATTGAAATAAATGGATGGAGCATCATTTAGGAATGAAAGAATGAATCGGAACAGACTAGATGGTCTGACGAGAAGACATTTAGGGTATGAACTAACAACACATGATTAGCCACCAATATTATTATGCCTAATATATGAATCAGAATAATTTAATTTGAGTAATCACCTTTTCAAAGTTCACCACACTTAATACATCATGTTTAATTTAATTTAATGCAAATATAATTCCAATTTTGTGTAGTTCAGGACTAGTTTTGTAGTAAATGTTAGAAATTAAAAATGTTTCAATTCATTTTATTATTGAAACTGCTAACAAAATTCTGTCATTGGTCTACTACAGAAGTCTATCACAAGTGAATCCTTCCTCTTTTTAAGATAACTGAAAAGTTATTGGTAACAGCCATTTTCATGTTAGAATCTGAGGTTTTTCTTTTAATTCTTTTGGTATTACAAAAAATAACATCAAGTTTCTAACAAATATGAAAAATTTCTAATATGTCTTCTATATACATTTAAAGATCTTTCACAAACATATTGAAAGCAATATTCTTAAAACATCTAGAAATGTAGAAGTTACAGGACACTAAAATAAATGTTTTTTTGCAGAACTGACCAAATGGGCTTTTATTTAAAAAGTAGGCCAACAGACAGGAAAGTTAGTGGTAAACAGAAAAACACTGTATCAAATCCAATTTTTGGAGATCTTAGTTGATGTCGCTCAAAAAGAACACTCGTTACATGCATGTTTAATTATATTTAAACTTCAAGCATGAGGTCTCCACTGCAAGAACGATCGAAGTCAATATTTTTTTTAAGTTTTTGAATGTTAGATCACTCTTTAGCAGCAACACATACTATGTCCCCCAAAGAACAGAGCGAAATTATCCTAGTCAGTAATACTGTGACTAATAAGAATTGCTTAAACCAGAATAATAACTGAAGTTCAACTTGTATAAAGAAATTTTTATCTTAGTCAAAAAGGCAAGTTGAAATTCTATTTGTTTGAAGTTATGTTAATATTCTGATTGGATGGTTAGCATGCATTTCATACATTATAGACAGTTTGTACAATTATACTACACCATTTTATATAAAAACTTCAGTTAAAATGTATAAATTTTTGTGATAAAACTCTGCAAAATAAACATTATAATTTAAAAGTTTTCTCTTAAGTTCTTGTGCGTTAGTTTAAAATTTTTTAATTAATTGTAAACTGGTTGAATCAAGTAAATAAAATGCATTAGCAGAATATATACATGTGCGTTATAATAATGCCTGTGATCATTCTTGCGTAAGTTTTTAATGTGGTTATAACTTTCAAGTTTTATAACTCGATGTGGATCACGAAATTTGGAAAATCAATTAAGGAAAGATAGTTAGCACAAGAAACTTCTATACAAGGTCTGTCCAATAAATACGCGAACTTGTGCAAGCTAGCGCCCATGATGCGGACTATAGTCCCACCCACTAGCGGCGCTAGTTGCCTGATTCCCAATGAGCCGTCAGTGCTTGGCGGATCGTCAAACTGTGCCTATAGTGCTAGTTATGTTAGTTTCTGTTGTCCTTGTTTTTACTGTTTGTCGAAAATCGAAACTGACGAAATCACGGAGCAACAAATCAATATCAAGTTTTTGGTGAAGTGCAGTAAAAGTTATAAAGAAATTACTGAAATGTTGACAGCTGTTTACAGTGATAATGCTCTGAAGAAAACATCAGTTTTCACGTGGATTAAGCGTTTTAAAGATGGCCGACAAGACGCCACGGATGATGCAAGGCCAGGACGACCTTCAACCACCTGTGTTGGACGACAACATTGATCATGTGCGGTCCCTTGTCCTTACTGACCATCGAAAAACTGTCTGAATGATAGCTAATGAACTGAATCTAGGAAAATCAACAGTGCACACTATTTTAACCGAACATTTGTCAAGGTGATGGATGGATCCTTCACCATGACAATGCACCTGCACATTCAGCATTGATTGTTCGCCAGTTTCTGGCAAAAAATTCAATCACCATCCTTGATCATCCTTCTTATTCACCAGATATCACCCCATGCAACTTTTTCCTATTCCCAAAATGCAAAAATGTGATGAGAGGACATCACTGGGAAGATTTGTACACAATAAAGCAAGAAACGACGAGAACACTAAAAAGCCTAACTGCTGAGGACTTCCAAGGGTGCTTTAAACAGTGAAAAAGAAAATGGAATAAGTGCATAGCAACAAATGGAGAGTACTTTGAAGGGGACAAAATTGATGTAGACTAAATTTTGCAAAATAAAGTTTTTATGGGCTCAGTTCACGTATTTATTGGACAGACCTCGTACATATTGCACTAGCCAAGATTTGAAGCTAGAAACTGACGTACAAAATGAAAGAAAACAGACTTGCATCATTCTATACTCAGTTCATCGTAAGAAAGATATGTTGAGTAAACAAACAGTGGTTACTGAATCAGCTGCTACACCGGGTGACTCAGAAGAAATGCAACATTTTTAATGAAAACATCACAATGATAACTGATACATGCTTTTAACCAAACACAGAATTAAACTATAAATTTAACGATCTCAAAAGTGAACTGGTAGCATAAATAGCAATGACATGTTCATTGAAAAAAATGGGGAGAGAGATTTATGGGTTTGGATTTGCAATCGTCAAATTCAATTGTGAAATAACGAGTGATTAATCTAATATTAGATTACTAATCATTAAAATAAAAATGTTTACTTTTAACGTTTTCTTGTTTGGTCATAGAGATAAGATGTAAAGGCCAAGCCAATTGCTGTGAGCACTGGGCTACGCATGCGCATACTTGACTTGGGTCTTGCATACCCCTCCGACCTACAGTTAGATGTACAGTCAGTGTTGCTGAAAAATTGACAACACCCATTGTAATTTGTAGGCATGCTGTGACATTGTTGATTACATACGCTGCACTATTCCAATACTTACATGACTGTACTAATGCAGACGCACGTTTTTCCCAGCGCTCTCCTTACAAAAATCAGGCTATAATATATATAACTTGTAACCACATTTATTTATGAAAAGAATGAAAATAAAGTATACCATTTTTATAAATTTATTGACCAGTACTTAAACCATCAGTCATGATATGAGCGTTGCGGACCAGAAGGGCGAACTCAACAAAGGGTAGTTTTGAGAAAAACACAAATTAAACTTTTTGATCCAAGGGCGAACTCAACAAAAATTGCAGAGTGTATGATGCATTGTGATAGGAACGGGAAAGTGTAGAAGTGGGGTGGGATCAGTAGCGTAGAGGTGACAAGACTCACGTCTTCCTGTTGAGTTCGCCCTTCTGGTCCGTGCAACTATTGTTCAAAATAAACTCCCTGATTTTTTTTTACTTCTCTTTTCATATAATTTAAAAGGCGAACTCAACAAAATATACCTATAACATTGAAGTTTGTAACCCAAAGATGCCAAATAAAACAAAAAAAAAAATGACCCTATGTTGAGTTCGCCCTTCTGGTCCGGAACGCCTCATATAATGTAGTCAAAAAGTTTTATTTATAAAAATACTTTTGAAAGTATTTTGTTAACTTTTTAATCAGTGTGTACACATTTTTAAATAATGTGCATGCTCAATGACATCATTATTTGTTCACTCCACATATCTTTCTTACGATGAATAGAATATAGCAGTGAGGTCTTTATAATTGATAATTAAAAAAAATAAAATAAGAAAATTACATCTTCTATTTTAGTCCACTGTTCCTTTGGTAGTTGGGTATGAGTTAATGAACATTGAAAAGCTCTCAACAAACGATAGTTTCTACCATCTCTCTCATCTTGAGGGATTCTTTTGAGGGCTTTTACAACTTCTGGAGTATCATGCAAGCAGTCATCGTGAAGAAGACCTGAAAAATTCAAATAATTTCCATTACAATACACTTCCAACTCAATCTCATTGTACAAGTAAAATGTTCATCATGAAAAAATAATTCATTGATTAACGGCTGTAAATATTGGGCTTTAAAGCAACTACTGATGTATAGTTGACTTCAAAAAAAGTTTCTTTTCCTTTTATGAGAAAATCCTTTCAATTTATTAAGAACTTAATAAGAATACAACATCCATGAAGTTGTGGACCCTAGAGTACACCCGTTAGTAGTTGGCTTTGGTTTGACAGCAGGAGCAAAGTAAGGACGGCTGAACTATAGTTAATTATAACAATCACATTCATCTGCCACTTAAATGTTGTCCCAAACTTTCATTTAGGTAGGTACTTACCATATCTGTTGTAGCCAGTCATTTGAAAAGCCCATCTCTGTAAAGCACCTGAAAAAAAAAACAATCGTAAATTAAAATTACAATACAGTATTATTACAAAGCTTATTCTCCTGCATCAAAAAAAATTTTGAGTGATCAAAGCAAGCAAAAACTAATGCCTTGAGATGATGGTTTTTTAAGATACAGATTTCAATGAGATGGCCAGGTTTGTTTTTATTAAAGTGGAGCAATCTATTGCACCTTTGTTACTTTAAAGTAACTTTAGCATGCACAATGTGATAAAAATATCCCAGATGGAAATCACCCTCATAGGTGTGAATCCACCAAAGCTTCATTCAGTGCATACAGGCCATCGGATCCTAAAGAAACTGTTCAACACGTATGAGACTTCAGAAAGCACAACTACAGAACATGACAAGAATAAATAATAAATAAATTGTAAACCAAAATACTGTATTGTTTTGCGCTCATCAACACAGGCTACATTTAACTGCAAAGGTAAGTGAACACAGGATGAGCCCAAGAAGCAAATATTTTAATATTTTAAATGTGAACACTTTTAATTTTTGAAAGTAAAAGGTATTCAAAAGACAACCTGGACCAAGAATAGAAACAAACCTATAACTCGAAACAGCATTCACAATAAACAAACTGATCACTGACTCCATAACAGACTTCCACTACCTCCTGAAAGGATCCGTACCTTTACGATAAAATATGAAAACACAATACACAATTCTCAATGCACATGTTCATAAGTAAGGACTAGTATCAATCTAAACTCTGATCATTTCTTGACTCATATACAATTTAGACCTCCCCACTACACAAGAAAAGACTATCTCAAAAGAAAGTAATTAGGATCAATCCAGAAACCAAACTAACTGAAATTTGAAAAACACTTCAAGAAAGGAAAATAAAAACTAGGCACGACATCAACAGCAGCAAAACAAAGAATTAGCAAAGCGGCGAAGAATGTAACACCGATGGTGAACTGAAAACTGATGAGGCAACCGATAAGTGAACAATAAACTACAAAGATTGATAGCAACAAAACAGATGAGAAACTTATAACACACAGGAATGTTCAAAAGCAGACAGCAAAAACAGTCATGACGAGCAAGAGAAACCATAATCTTGAGTCATACTTCAAGAAAATCAAGAAGGATTTATACAAACCTTTTAGCAACACCAGTCTGGTCAATAGCTTGAACTTTCAGATGGAGGTTGTTTGTTTCATAAATAATCTTTTAATATTTTTCAATTTATGAATTTTGTAATGAATTTGTATTGAACATTATAATTTGTTTCGTAGGATATAAAGTATTTCATAATCACAATTTTTGAATCAATATTTTTAACCAATAACATGTTATGAAAAAATAAACTTGCAAAAAATATTTTGATAATCTCTTCCACTACTTAATACATGCATATTAAAATAACTATATTTACCAATAATGGCCCCTTAACACAGATGACTTAACTGAGTGTAGTACATTACTACTGACTAAATAAACAATCAACCTCAAAAACTAGAATTTACTGTAAGTATTAGGTGGAGTGCACACCTATACGATACGATATTTATCGTATATCTTACATGAATGCACACCAGTACGATACGATATTTATCGTATATCTTACAGTGTGCGATACAATTTTATTTGTACGATACAATCTTACAATTTCCTCAGTATATAATGAGTTCTTCAAGCGAAGAGAATGCTGTAATCTCCCGCTGGTATTTCCATAGAAGGCGAAATAGAAGGATAAACAGAGGGTTTTGGGTTCATCCATATAATTTACACAACACACTACAGCTCAGCTATTGTATATAAAGAACTATCGCTGCATGAAGATAAATTCACGGAGACATACAGAATGAGACCTGAGAATTTTTATTTTATTTTAAATCTCGTTTCCTCCGATTTAGAGAAAAAGGATACTCGCTACAGGATGGCCATCACTGCAGCCGAACAAAGAATATCATAAAAACAGGATCGTCCTTCATATTGTAAAAATATAATTAAAACAAATTTTAAACAATGAAAATAAGAACACGCGATAGTATGATGTTTTTACAGGGGTGTCAGGGCGACTAATGTCTTAAGATATTTATCGCATAAGACAAGCCGAACATATCGTATGCTACAAATATCTTACGATAGATGTCGCTGTATTACCAGTGTGCGGCAAGTTTCCACCACCAATGTGTTTTGTATTGAGCAAGCAGACATTTATCGCATAAGATAAATATCGTATCTTACGTATCGTATCGTATAGGTATGCACTCCGCCTAAGATATGTAAAGCTTTTAAATCTGTAACTTGCCTCCTATTACTAAGCAATCGCACATCCATAATTAAATGTTATATATTTAATGATGAAGGAACAGGTCAAATAGACATTTGCCATGAACTACCCTTTAAGGGCTTCGAATGAAAAACGATTCTGTGGAGGAAATCTTGGGTTCAAGGAGTTATACGAGCAATATGACACAATTTTTTTTCTTAAGAAGGCCTATTATACACATTTTCACAGCTGAGCACCAACAAAATGCATCACTGACAAATTGTTTATTTTAAAGGATTCCAAACACGCTTTAAAAATATGTGAAATTCTGATGCAATTCAAACTATAGTCCGGTTTATGAACGAAAACACCTATCTTTTAACAGCAATATATTTTGAATCGTTGTATGTAAAAACAATTGTGATACATCAAATTAAAGCTCGTTTTATTGTTGGTTACAAGATATACATTAAAATTTTCGTAAATTAATAATGTATTATATATAACCAATTGTGCACAAAAAGTACCCTGTTTTTAACCACTTTTTCAGTAAATTCAACTTCAAGGTACTATTACTTTGTTCACGAGTACTTTAAAATGTAAAGGGCTAGGGCTAACCAACAATAAAACAAGCTTTAACTTGATGTATCGTAATTGTTTTTACAAACAACGGTTCAAAAGATATTGCTGTTAAAAGACAGGTGTTTTCTTTCGTGAATCAGACAATAATTCAATGAAAGGGTCAAATGTTTTAACAGAACAAGACATGAGAAATGCATATTACAACTTAACAATTAAGAATCTGTATTAAACTTGTTTTCAGAAGTGTTCATTAAACTTGGCCTCATATTTAAATAAAACCGAATTCAAGTTATTTTTAATACCACCACAATCTGATATCATAAAAGAAATTAGGGCGAAAAAATTTGGTCAATTCTGGTTCTAATACCCAAAAGTATACTCAACGATATGTACTGAAGGCACAAGTAAAAACAATTATAATTAAATATAACTGCAATGGTTGGATTACCAGTTAACGTTGAGAAGACAATGTTAAGTTAATTTGATAGCTGTGGTAAACGTTTGAACAAGTCCTAGGGTCCATAATAAATAACCAATACATGAGAACTAGCATAAATACAAGGAAGTTTTCATTTACTACTATTAGCCCACAAAAGTTTACCAGCAATAACAAAAAGAACGAACTAATTACAGAAAATAATTTCTGCTAATATTCAAACCTAGTGCAGTAAAACCAAAATATAATTTTTCTGCTAGTACATAGCAAACATATTGGTAAACCCAAAAGAACCTTAAAAGAGTGGTAGAGAATGACACTATACTTACTAATTGTTCGAGGAGCCTTACACGCTGCCGCCATCCTTTAATAAATAATTTTTCAGGCGATAGATAATATTAATTAACGAGAAAATTCGGTCCTGATTTCTCTGGAAGGTCAAAATATATCAGTGCCGCCAACAGTCATCTGTTCGAGTGCAGAGTTTGAAATTGTCGTAATACAATATTAAAGTATAATAGATACTTGAACTAGCATTCAAAAATCAAAACAGAAATAGTATTATGCAATAAATATTTTAAACAGAACGCTTTCAGGTGTTAATAAAAACTCTTTTAATTTGATATTGTTAACTGCTGGGGCATAAAAGCTCGTTGTTCGTTTACAGGAAGCAAATTTTAGCTACAACACTAAAATGTCTCCTTAATTGTCAATTTAGTCAAAACTCAGAATAAAAATAGCATTAACCATTAATTTCATAATAATATTATTAATTGTATCGAATTGATACCTTTTATTTCTAACTTTTTGTATATTTTTCCGTCGGTTAAGTCGGGTTTTCAGTCAGTTAAGATTGAGCAACATAATTGTACGAACAATGTTATTTAAGTACGTATGAGGGACCCGTATGAGATACTATAAAATCCTTTAAGTACAAGTACGGAGTAAGTAAAACTTAAATTAAATTAAAAATTTTATTTCCTCCGCGAGTACAAGTAATAAGTTTGAGTACAATGTTCGATTTCGAACATTCTACTGGCAGTTGGCAGCACGCCATATAGTATCTTTTCCAAATTAAGAGGAAGATTTCCTGTACTGTAATTTGTAAATGTACCCGTAATTTTTTTTTTTTAATATGAAGTATATCAAATGAACGTTAAGAAGACAACAGCATTCAAATACGAAAATTGATTTTGGAAATAAAATAAACCAGACGTTTACCAACACCGGCTTTTACTTACCACGGAGAAAACAATTTCAGATTAATCGATATTATTGGTTGAAACCGTTAACACTATCGATCATTTTGTGATCGAGTTTTGACATTCGACAGGTTTAGATTCTCGTCTGCTGCAGTCACCGACGGCTGACTAAAAATTTACGTTGGTTAGCTAAAACAATGATTTTTATTTGTTTAGTGTAATGATATTTCAGATGACAGCCTTTAAACGTTACTAACTGTGTTCAATATATGCAAGGTACGTAATGAATGTCATATTTATTTAATTTTGAACGCTGTTAAAGTCTTTTTCCTGATTCATGCTCTACAGGCTAGTAATTTTCAATATTGATTTTGAGATTGATAAACCAGATATTTTTCTTGCTTGATTATTTCTTGATCCTAGATAAATTTGATTTTTTCTCTACGGTTTAATGTACGTTATCAGTTTCATTGGTTTGTGCAAATTACTTTTATTCAGTAAAGCATATTGTTTGTTCACTTTCACATTTTAAACGGAAGGACGTTAATGATTGTAATATTTTAAAAGGATAACCTAGTGTTAACGTACGATTTTTTAAATTTTTTAATTCATAACAAACAAACGTGTTCCATTTTATATTTTTGTTTTAAACTTTGTTACAACCGCAGGCTAATTTATGTTGTAGAGTAAGTTATATAATCGGTGGATATGCTATTAGATACATTTTTATCTTAATTGCTCAGTGCATAACGATTTTTTTAGTTAGTTGGTTTTTGCATAATACAGTAAAGCTAATATTTAAAGTTTAATGCAGGGGCTGGTGCTTGAGAAGGTAGCGTTCTGCTAATAAAATTGTATGGGCTTTTAAGCCTTGTATTTACCATTATAAAAACATCTATGTAATATTTTATATGACAGAAACATGGTAAAAAACAAATTTATCTATTGTGTGCTGTTATTGTGAAACTGGATGCCACTGATTTATTTTAGTTATTGATTGTCCTCAAAGTTAAAGGTATTACGATAATACAAAATCTGATAATATTTAAATAACGAATATTTACAGGATGGTCTTTAATCAGCTATAAATGTATATAACAAACTATAATTCATATCATATTCATTCATAAACTTTCTTCTTCTGTACTGAAGGTTTCTTGATTTTGAATTTAACTTTAATTAGGTAAATTAGCTGTTCAGAAATATAAAAAAAATCATACAACATAGTACTGTACGAGTATACAGCTGTACAGTGTAAGATTTACACAATTCTAAGGCAACACAACGGCAAAACAAAATACAGAACAGTAAATGATGTTTATCATTTACTGTATTTTGTTTTCTTTTGTTTGTCATTAATTATTTATTTTTACCCAGAACCCATGCCGGATAGTTGTGAGCCCAGTGCAGATCTACCTACTAAAGAAAAACAATACTTGAAATGAAAGTTAGGTTTTTAATTTTTTACAACATTGATTGTATAAAGTTTTGCTGTAAATAATTTATTACAGGTGCAATATTAAAAATACATTTTGTACCATGAGAACACAGCCTCCTTCAGTTTTAACAGGTATGTTACTAACCTCGTGTGGAACACAAAAATATAGTCAATGAGACAATTTTAAACAAAATCGTAGGGGCAATTGAGAAATTCACAAAATAGTGAAAAATTGCAGGAATAAACTAATACCCCTGGTTGACTTATTTTGATGAAAATGTTCGTGTCACCTTATTGAATTAACTAAATTCCAAGGGTCAAATTTGTATTATTTGCCATTTTTTGTGATATTTCATTCACACGCGCAGACTAATCAGTTAAATCATGTTTTTCTTGGGTTCAGGAGACCTGAAAACATGTATTTCCGGTGAAAACTTTATTTAAAAAATCTACATGAAAATATGTACAGTTTGAAGTATCCTACATTATTGTAATTACTCATAATTTTCTCTTTCTACAGCAAGTTATTTACTTCCACTAGCAGGTGGTTGATTAAAATTGTCAGTTTTGCAACATTTTCTTTTGGTAATGGGGATGAAAAAGTTTGAAAATTTCATTTAATTACATTTTGTATTGTTTTGAATACTTCTTGCTTCATTCTTTTAACATTAAATAAAACTTTTGAAAGTCACTATCGCTGTCCACAAGTTGTATTAGTTCATCCAGATTGTTGCAAAATTTGAGAAAGCTTAATTTTTTTAATGTTAATTTTATCGTCACTACAATCTTTATTTTCAATGTTTGCCTCTTAGTGATCTCTTAGTATCTGGGCTTTGATATCACCTTCATGCAAGTACTGCGTGTCAAAGATTTGATTGCCCTTTACTGAAAGGAGCAGAATTGGCCCGCTACTAGCCTTCTCAATAACATTTCATTTTTTAAAAAATATTTTTATAATACTAAAATGCTCTAGTCTTATTTAAAATCATGATATGCATCTTTTTTGTCCTATTAACTTTTACGACAAATGAAACGATTAAAAAGTTATTAGTGATTTTTAGAAAAAAAATAACAGCCGTGAAATAGTACGATTTTTCATTTCCATGATGATTACGTATTAACTGGAAGTCTGACATTGAAAAAATTTCATATCCAGGATTAGAATATACCGAGAACACATGCAGATAAAATGAAAATGTATATTTGTTAGTGATTTCAATACTGTAGTCACTCATTTTGTAAAAAGTTTGATTAAAGTACACCCGGACTTGAAAAGTGTTATCGCGAGAAAGTTTTCGGCTTAAAATTATTTCTATTGGAATATATATTTCTAACTACCAGAATACGGTAACAGAAAACACTTACCAATGTTTACCGTATTTTGATGGTTAGAAATATATATTTCAATTTTAAATGC
Source organism: Catonia carolina (assembly GCA_035578175.1). Lineage (NCBI taxonomy): Eukaryota > Metazoa > Arthropoda > Insecta > Hemiptera > Achilidae > Catonia > Catonia carolina. The sequence continues at coordinate 178,272,875 of JAQMRL010000001.1, forward strand.
CGGCCTGTGGTGTAATGGTCAGCGCAACTGGCTACTATGCCGGGGTCCCGGGTTCGATTCCCGGTCAGGCCTGGCATTTTTTTCATCTGTAAATCACCACATATCATTACCTACGCACAAGCCCACGGCTTATGTAGGCATCATCACTCAATAAAAAAAAAAATTTGGCTGTTAAATAGGATGTTTGATAAAATAAATAAAAATAATTATTTCTATATACATGCAGCATATGAAATGTAGTTTAAAGAGTGAACTTATTTTTAATGAAAGAATCACACAATTTTGATGATCCCTTCAAAAGTTAAGGACCTCTAAATATTGGCGTGTGAAAATGTTACTGATTGTAGATTAGTGTATTCACAGTTTGTGAAATATGTATACTAAAATATTACTAATTAATAATATTATGATAAAATATGTAGTATTTTGTTTTATGTCTAACGTTTAACAATTAATATAACACATAACTAGTACAAAATAGTACACTGTACTTCGTACATAATGAAATGTTATTAAGAAGGCTAGTAGTGGGCCGATTCTGCTCCTCTCCGCAAAGGGCAATCAAATCTTTGCCACACAGTATTCTGCTCCAAATTCATCTTCATCTATTGCCAACCATTACCTTATTTCCTGGGCATCCTCAGTACCGTAAGCTCCTCTGAAAGTTTCATTTTCTAGCCCCACATTGCTTATTGTACAAGAGTTTGTTTCAAGGACGCTGATTGATGACCGCTACCTAGTACCTAGTTGATAGTCTGAATTACCACGAATTCCAAATTAGTGAAGTTTTACTGTACATGTGTTTTTAAGAAAATTTTTGTGTTTTTTTAATTTTGAAGTTTATTTGAACTGTTAAGGGGGTAGTCAACCAAGAAAATGATTTTTTTTAAACTTCGATGTTTTTTACAGTTATTTGAAGTTTAAAATTTTCTGAATCATAACATTTGTTTACTCTGTTTGTAAGTTGACAAAAAGTTATAAAAACGTCTGTTTAAAATAAAGCTCACAAGCAAGGCGAGTGAAGTTATTCCTTCAACTTTAAGTTTTCCGGGAATGTGGTTTTTACATGATTGTACATTCTTGGGAATTACATATTTTAGTTAGTATTGGAGATATTTAGTTGATGTTTTTCTCAAATGTTAATAATTTTTTGCTCTGTTATCTGTGGAATGACTTACAAAAACGTTAATAGGGATTTAGTTATCAAATAATTTGTGAATACATAAAACAAATGTTTTGAAATTTTTTTTTTCAATAATTTTCTTGTAAGAAAAAATACATACAAGCGCATACAACAGATAATAGAGAGCAATTTTCTGTATTTTGTAGCATAAGAAGCATGTTGATATCTTTTTTGGTTCCTGAGATATTTGATTCCTCGTAAAAGCCCGCTTTTCCAACCTCACCCTTATATAAGGGGCTGTAATTAATTTTTGGCTTGGTTCAAATGGTAGATCATTACTAGTAAATTAATCTTTCATTTAAAATAAATAATGATAAATTATTATAGCCAGAAGTTTTGATTTTCATTTTTTGGGTTGACTACTCCCTTTAAGTAAACAAATGAATAGTCATATTGATCAGCCATAGTCCATTAACCATAATATAATCAGTTGTTAACGATTTCTTTGTGAATTATTTTGATGATAGGCTTTTATTTTTAATATTATTTTTATATACTTGACATTTAAATGGGTTCATACTATATCATTAATTCTATAGATTATTGCGAGTGTAAAAAATTTTCGATTCGATTTTATTACATAAATTGTTCACCTTTTATACATTTAATACTTTAATAGTCTGTTGTTTATAAAAAACCATTACGTATATTATTTTTATTAAATTAATTCACACATTGATTCAGTTCTTAATGTTAATAATTAAATTCTCTGTGACCCTTAGTTTCTGAATTAAGTTGTAAAGATGAATATAGATTTCTTATCGTAGATTCCATTGCAGAATGGCAGGCATTGTGGAATGTTTAAGAATGTTTGTGTGGAATTTAATAAAGTGAATGAGAATCTCCCTTCTATTGAATTGACGCTCTACTATCACTTTAGTAGTTCGGCTGTAATCTTCTTACCTGCGACTTCATAAAAATATATCTTCATTGGATTTAAAATATAGTTTTTTAAATAGTATTTTTCGAGTAAGTAAAATTGATGTAAATTAGAAATTAATTGTTTATTAAAAGTTAAATCCATTTGTTAATTATATGTAGTGAATTTTACAGATTTTATATTTTTTGTATATTAGACCTAAGGTTTTGAACTAGCGTGTTGCAAAGAAAAGTAATTTTTATTTTTTCCAAATATTGTTGTACGGAGTAGCTCCTATGTTTATTATTACTTTAAATAAATAAATCTTGTTAGAGTAGATAAACCATAAAGTAGTATTACACATTAACTTATAAACATCAATTTTTGTTACTAATTACTTTAAACCATAAAGTTTAAAGATAATGTTATTTTAGAATGATTTTGTTGTTTATCTGAAACAGTAAATAAAATTAGCCATAATATACTATTAATATGCTATTAGTGTGTAGTGAGTTTGGTCTTAAGATAGCCACGACTAAAAACAATAGCAATTGCTTTTAAAGAAAGGTGGTCAGTCAGATCCAAGATAGTGGTTAGAAACTCTTTATTAGAGCATGTACCTGTTTTCAGTTTGGTTTTTCAATGCTAATTATGTGAAACTGTTCACAGTAATATGACAGGGCAGGTTTAAAAACACAAAATTTAAATTTTATGAGGCATGACTGTTCTCATATTAGCTTATGGAAGTGAAATCTGGAGTATAAGTTGATGACGAGAAAGCAGACTGCATGCAGCAGAAATGAGATTACTTTGGCACTGTCGAAAGTTTTTTCAGATTAAACAGGGCTTGGAATAAAAATATTGAAGCAGAGCTGGGAGTTCAAGCACTGAATACTAGAATCAGTGAGTACAGACAAAGAAGAAGGGATCGTGTTCAGTGTATGCTTCCAGGAAGAATACCCCTTGAAACAGTAAGGTACAGACCCAAGGGAAATTGAGGTGTGGGTAAGAATTGGATGAGATGCTCAGAGTCTGTTTCCTGAGCAGTTGTGGTTCAGAACGGGCATATTCATCTAACCATGATGTAACAAGAAGATGGCTGATTTTAGTGAATCTTTTAAGCCAACGCTGTTAAGAATTTTAAAAAAAATAGCTTCATTTAAATCCTAATTCTATGATACTCATAATGACAAAAAACAATATTTTTTTAAAAATTTAGTATCAAGATATAAAATATCTTATAGTATCACTGAAGTATAATTAATTAATCACCATGTTATAAATTAAAGAGGATTATAAAAACTACAATTTTTGTGGTTTATTCTGTTCAATGTTTATGCTTTTATTCGTAGGATGCTTAATTTAGGGCAAATTTGCTGTGTTGTAGTAAAACCACATCAAAATCTGTTCATTTATTTAAACAACCACGTTTTACACTGTTGATACATACAAATACAGTAAGTGAATTCATTTATGTGGATTGTGTTGGTTAAATTCAATTTTTTGAGGATGCATCAAAAGAAGTAAAGATCGCCTCCATGGACCAGTGGTTAGAGCACTTGACTGTGCTGTCGACTGCAAAGCAGAAGGTCCCAGTTTGATTCCTGGCTAGGTTCTGGAATCATTACTCGTTAAAACCCACCGATTCTGTACTGTAAGCCATGATAATCACTAATAATCACAGCGGTTGATGCGATTTTAAATAAAATTAAAAGAAAACTGTTTAAATGCTGTGTTCTAGGTTAACGAAAGAGTTAGTGCGGTTGGCAACACTTTATTCCAATTATTTTATTCAGATACCACATTGTAGTATTACTATCATACATTTTATTTTTGTATTAATTGTTAAAAGTGTTTAGTGATAAATATGGAATTTTGTTTTATCTTGTGTGGAACAAAATGAAAAAGTGTATCATAGATCATAAATAATGTTCAAGCATGTCATAAGCCTCTAATAATGTACCTCTAATAATGTGATAATGTATCACTGGTAATACATTAACGGGTTTGATTATATTTTACTATTGTAATGATTGTAAAGTAGGTCTATGTGTTGTAATAAAAGTGACTCATTTTGGTGACAATACTGTGTAAGCATTAATTGTCTTTGAATAAATTATGATTTTTATCAGTAGCTAACAATAGTTCACTATCGGTGACACATTTAACTGACTAGTGTAACATTTTTAGTTTAAAGAATCAAAAAAAAGATAAAATTTTTTAAAGTTAAAAAAGTTATTCAATAAGCTAAACATTCAGATCGAGTGGTGTTTAGTGTTAATTTATTTGAAGCAACCTTCAATAGATTCTAGTGTACAGAAAAATTATTTTCGTTTTGTTTTTTTACATCCGGCAGTTACGTAATGTAATTTTAATGCGGACGGTGGGACAGATGTAAACAAGTGATGAAAAAATGGCAGATCTGATCGGTCATCGAATCCGGGATCCCGGGTACAGAAGCCAGTTGCGCTGACCACTACACCAACGAGCCGACAATTTCAATAAGATACATGGCAGTCTATGGTGACTGTGTGCAAGATTACATTGTAAATTGCCGAAACTATTTTGAAAAATTGTACGTGTGTATGTTTTTAGAAATCGTAGTGGTGTAAAATAAATGGGAAAGCAGTTGAATTATTACTAGTTTGCTCCATAAATACTCGAAGTTATTTTTTGCGTAAAATTATCTTTTAGTAGTTGTAGTAGTAGTTAAAAGTAATAATTTTACGTTTGGTTATTAAAAATGATTAAAAAAATTTAGTCTTGTGGACACCTGTGCGTAGTATATAAAGTTATGTGTTTTGATTAGTGGTTTATTGTATAACTTTGAATTTTAAGTTCTTTCCTCATTATCGTTTATTACTATACATATCACTTCCCCTAGTAAACTTTTTTTAAATTGGTTTTTTAAACATTGGTTTTTTTTGTAAAATGTTCATCGAAATTGTTATTCTCTTAAAAATGTAAACAAATAATAACTAGTGTATTTATATTTTAAAGGATGAAAGTGGACCCATCTTTCATGGTCTCAAAGTGGTTGTCTCATAAAAATGCTGAACTCAATAAATTAACTTGTCTTTTTAATCGGATGTGTTCATAGAGGTAGGTAGACTACGTGCTGTAATTTTTACTCTGTCCCTTCTCCTCTTCTATTGTTCAAGAAAATCTTTTTAAGATAATCATTTATAATTCCGTGAAAGTGTAACATAAATTACACTACGTAAAAACTGTAAGAATGTTTTAGGGTATTACAGCATTGGTTAAATTCGTTACGTTTTCGATAAATCGGTAAATACTTTGTAATTATTTATTAAATTAGGTACTGTATTTTACTTTCTCTTGCCTATATGAATATATAGGAAGGAAAGTATTGTTTTCATGTCGATTTTTCGAAATCGAGTTTTCACCGGATCTATACGTTTTCAGACCCCCTGAACCCAAAAAACATGTTTTTAGCGATTGGTCTGTGTGTGTGTGTGTGTGTGTGTGTGTGTGTGTGTGTGTGTTTGTGTGTGTGTGCGCGTGCGTGCGTGCGTGTGTGTGTGTGTGTGTGTGTGTGTGTGTGTGTGTGAACAGAATATCTCAAGAACGGAACATCGTACGAACTTAAAACTTGAAACTTAAGTTACATATCACTACCGGACCCGACACGAACATTTTCATCAAAATCGGTCAACCGGAAGTAGTAGTTTATTCGTATAATTTTTCACTTTTTTGCGATTTTCTCAAAAACTAGTCCTACGATTTTTTTAAAAATCGCCTGGTTTACTACATTTTTATGCTCTACAATATAAGGTAGGCGCCATGTTTGCTGAAATTCTGTGTGAGGCTGTTTTTACGTAAAAACATTTTCTTTTTAAGATTGCGGCTTTAATATGCATTTTAGCGCAAAACATTATATAATAAAAGTTGTAGAGAATGTAAAATTCTACAACTTTTATTTCAAACATTTTTTTGTATAACGCTTAGTTTAGCGGTAATTTGCGATTTTCTGTTTTTTTTCTCACGAAAACGTGAGAAAAATCGATTTTTTTAACATTTCGGTCTTAGTATGCATTTTACGACAAAAGTGTATATAATTAAATTTATAGAAAATTAAAAGATCTACAACTTTTGTTTAGAGCATTTTTCTCTACAGAGCCTAGTTTAGCGTGAAAGCGTGATTTTCCGTATTTTTAAGCCAAACTGAGTTCGATTGTCATTTTGCGTAATTCACTCATGATTAAAATAAGGTTATGTTTTTGAGGTTAGTTTTTGTTTATTTCTAATATTTTATTAATAATGTTAGGTTTATTATTAATTATTTGCATTGGCAAGAGAAAGTTGTGTGAGTGTTTCACACCAGATTTTTTTGTTTTGTTGAAAGCCGCCTTGACTATTTTGTCCGTAGCGATCACAGTGAATTTAATCATGATGGATTTTAACGTTTTGAAGTAATTCATAACTTCATATTTAAATATTTTCTCTAAGCACAGATTAATTGCGTCGTGGAAGTCGTACTGCAGAACGCGTGCGAAATTACTCGATGTTCGTGTCTGGCATTTACAAAAAACATAAAACGTTAAAATGTTATGCAATAGATTCTCAATAGAGCCTGGAACGGTTTGTTTAAGGAAAATCAAATTTAAAAAAATCGTATATGTATGACCTTGCTCTGCCACCGGTTATTGGGTTAATTAATGTCTTGGTCATGCGCACTTTTGCAGATAGTTATATTATTCTACTGTGTCTTCGAGGAAACTAACAGTGAATCCCCGTAGTTGTACTAAGAATTCATGAACATGGCTTTCCGTTCTTAGTATTGAAATACACTTTGTTATCCTTCTGTGACGAAATTAATTGCTATGTATTTGTATTAGCGACTGTAAATTAATATATGCGTACTGTGATAAAATTTTAACTCGCTTTTTTACAATTTGAGTGGCGCTACGAATATTTTGTGTAACACTTTCCTTTTGCGTTATTGGTGTTTTTTTCCTGTTAGGCCGTAAGCGTAGGTCTACCCTTTTATTTATTATACGGCATGTAATCATATATTGGTAATCACCCCGAATTATCGTGATCGATGCTAGGTAATTTTAAATCCATTTTTTTGGACGTTAAACCAAAAAAAAAAACATTTTTAATAATTTATTTTAATTGTCTCTTCATATCTGCGGATTGGTCATTATTATTTTATCAACCGGTTCTACCACGTGAAATCACTACTTGTTTGGACGGTCAGATGTATTCTAAGATTTTTTTTACCGGTCATATTTTTACGTAGGATTTCTTGCTGCGAATAGTGCACTTCATTTAGACAGAAATCTACTTTGTAAAATTATTTTTCCAGTACCATCTGTAGGTAACGGTTGTTTCTGTGATAACGTAATGAACGTAGATTGTCTTAATTATCGTGGAATAATTAGACAACTGAGATTCTAAGTTAGGGAACAGGTACTAGCGAAGTCTATACCAATATTCGGAAAACCTTCTTCTCAAGAAGGCTTTAACCATTTTCTAAATTGTACGTTAAGCGTTGTAACTCTCTTGGCACACCAAAATACTAGCTGATTTTAACCAGTTGATAAAAACCAAATTACTTTGCAATTGGACGGAGTTATACAAAAAAGAACTAACCCACATCACCATAGTTTTGAGATAATTAAGGTCAAAGTTAACACTAACAAAATAAATTTTAGTGTTTTTTTTAATGAATTAAATCATACAGAAAGGTAAATAACTGAACTTTTTAACTGCCACTTAAGAAATTTAAAATATCTTTCAGTTTTTTCAAAAATTAAGAAAATTGTGGGTTAGTTCCTTTTTGAAAAATTAACATTGCTAATGCTTTTTATATGAAAGGAACTATTCCACGACAATGTGGTTTAGTTCCTTTTTGAAAAAGTAATGTTACTAGTGGTTTTTATGTGAAAGGAATTATTCCACAACAATGTTAGTTCATTAATGAAAATTGAAAAAGTAGAAAAAGTAAATCTTAAGGAATTGTTTAATAAACTAAATTACTACGTACACAAATTACGTAACAATGAATATTTTAAAATAATTAAATATAAGAATAATAATATTTCTATGCAAAGAAATATTGGTTCAAATCCTAGTAAAGGTAGTTACTTTAATACGGATTTGAATGCTAGACAGTGGTTACCGGTGTACTTTGATGGTTGGGGTTCAATTAACCATACTCTCTCAGGAATGGTCGGCCTGGGTCTGTACAAGACTACACCTCATTTACACGTCACACACATCATCCTCATCTCATTGGGTCATGGGGTTGCTTATTGTTCTGAATTGATCAGATTGCAACGTACACAAAATTAGGAATTAAAAAAAAAAGAAATATTATTCTTCTTCTTTAAACACAGAAGAAGAAATCACAATCACTTATAACACACAGAATGCTAAACAACTTGGAAACTTTGTTAGGTTATGATGGGTGGTTCTGAAATGAAGTAAACAGCTGACAATATCAGTTGTGCAAAAAAGAATCAACGCACGTTATTGTTGGTTGGTTCTGTTTTGCAAATCTAAAAATATTGAATAGAAAATTGAGGGTTAGTTCAGATCATTAAATGACTAATAAAATAATAAGATATAGCTTCATATATTTTACCCAGGCATTTTTAGTACTTTTAGCTACTTTCCTATGTATAAACCTTGAATTTTCAATTTTTGTGGGTTAGTTCCTTTTTGCATAACCCCATCCAATTGTTGGGCTTTAAGATTTTTTGTTATAAAGTCAACTTCCTAAGATTTTAGATATAGCTGTGGATTAGAAAGTATTGACAATTTTTTTTTAATTATTGGGTTTTTGTTAATTCAGTATTTTAAAGACAAAACCAGTAATCTGGACCATTTATTAAATTGATCCGTGGATGAATTGCGGATGGTGGAAATTCAAAGTTACTAGTAGTCCCTTATTTTCAGACTATTTCCTTACCACCATTTACAAATTAATTTATACATTTTAGTTTTATTTTTCACCATCTTTTTACTTTGTTTCCGGCCGCATTGGCTTAGTTGGTAACGTGCTCGCCTCTCATCATGCGGTCTTGGGTTCGAATCCCATTCAGGCACAGTATATTTTCATACGTTACAAAAAAAAACATTTCATCCTTCACCGTCTGCTTTAGCAGTATAACAGTCGGACGTTAAACCAAAAAAAAAAAAAAAAATCTGGTGTGAAACACACACACAACTTTCTCTTGCCAGTGCAAATAATTAACAATAAACCTAACATTAGTAATAAAACATCAGAAATAAATAAAAAACTAACCTCAATAAACATAATCTAATTTTAATCATATATATGAAAGACGCAAAATGAAAATCGATCTTAGTTTGCCTTAAAAATACGGAAAATCACTCTTTCACACTAAACTAGGCTCTGTAGTGAAAAATGCTCAAAAGAAAAGTTGTAGATCTTTTAATTTTCTATAAATTCGATGATATACACTTTTGTCATACAATGCATACTAAGGCCGAAATCTTAAAAAAATAGATTTTTCACACGTTTTCGTGAGAAAAAAAAACAGAAAATCGGTAATTACCGCTAAACTAAGCGTTATACAAAAAAATGTTTGAAATAAAAGTTGTAGAATTTAAAATTTTCTACAACTTTTATTATATACATTTTTGCAGTAAAATGCATAATAAAGCCGCAATCTTAAAAGAACAATTTTTTACGTAAAAAAATCCTCACCAAGAATTTCAGCAAACATGACGCCTACCCTATCTTGTAGAGAATAAAAATTTAAAGAAACCAGGCGATTTTTAAAAAAATCGTAGGACCAGCTTTTGAGAAAATCACAAAAAAATGAAAAATTACACGAATAAACTACTACTTCCGGTTGACCGATTTTGATGAAAAGTTCGTGTCGGGTCCGGTAGTGGTACGTAACTTAAGTTTCTAGTTTCAAGTTCGTACGATCTTCCGTTCTTGAGATATTCTGTTCACACACACACACACACACGCGCGCGCGCACACACACACACACACGCACGCACGCACGCACACACACCCGCGCGCGCGCACACACACACACACACACACACACATACACGCACGCACGCACGCCTGCACGCACGTACGCGCGCACGCACACACGCACGCACGCGTACACACACACACAGACCAATCGCTAAAAACATGTTTTTTGGGTTCAGGGGGTCTGAAAACGTATAGATCCGGTGAAAACTTGATTTTGAAAAATCGACATGAAAACAATACTTTCCTTCCTATATTCAAATAGGCAAGAGAAAGTAAAAATTTACATTGTTGCCCCATATCAAATAAACGAAGAAAAGTTGTGTTTTCATTTGGATTTTCATTTGGATGTTCCGAAATTAAGTTTTCACTGAAAATACAAGCTGTCAGGTTCCCTGAAGCAAAAAAATGTTTTTATCGTTTGGTGTGTGTGGGTGTGTGCAATTGAAATCTCAAAAATTTAAAATCGTAGAAGTGAAGTTGAAACTTGAAACTTCAGTTCGATACCTTTTGTGGACTTGGCACGAACATTTTCATTAGAATTGGTTAACCAGAAGTAGGTAGTTTTTTATTTTTGCAATTTTTTGCTTTTTGTGATTTTCTTAAAAACGGTCCCTACAATTTAGTTCAAAACTGCCTCAGTTGCTTTATTTTTTTTTCTCTACAAGATAAGGTTGCGGTATGTCTACTGAAATTTGTGTGGGGGGCTATGCTCTCATGGTAAAAAAACGGGTTTTTAAGATTGGGGTTTTAATATGCATTTTATAGCAAATATGTGTGGAATTAAATTTACAGAAAATCAACAGACACTTTTATTTTAAGTTGTTTTTTTCTACAGATGTAATTTTAGTGTCAATTAGTGAGTCATTTTCTGTATTTTGCTCATCAAAATCAAAGTCCAAGTGAGGTTATTTTACATTTCACGTCATCCACTCATGATTAAAATTAGATTGTTTTATATTATTTATATGGGCAAAAGAAAGTCGTGTGAACATTTCACACCAAATTGTTAATCTTAAAAAAGTTTTAAATGATGTGCCTTACTATATATTTGTTAAAAAAATTTCAAAGTTTTTATGAATTGTTAAGTAACACTGGTTAGACAAGCGAATTAGTGTGGTGAACAACTGATAGGTATGGAGTATGTCTACTGAAATTTGTGTGGGGGGGCTATGCTCTCGTGGTAAAAAACGGGTTTTTAAGATTGGGGTTTTAATATGCATTTTACAGCAAAAACGTGTAGAATTAAATTTACAGAAAATCAACAGCAACTTTTATTTTAAGTTGTTTTTTTTCTACAGATGTCATTTTAGTATCAATTAGTGAGTCATTTTATTTTCCGTAGTTTGCTCATCAAAATCAAAGTCCAAGTGAGGTTATTTTACATTTCATGTCATCCACTCATGATTAAAATTAGATTGTTTTATGTCTATTTATATGGGCAAAAGAAAGTCGTGTGAGCATTTCACACCAAATTGTTAATCTTAAAAAAGTTTTAAATGATGTGCCTTACTATATATTTGTTAAAAAAATTTCAAAGTTTTTATGAATTGTTAAGTAACACTGGTTAGACAAGCGAATTAGTGTGGTGAACAACTGATAGGTATACACATAAACAATTAGTACCTACATTCAATGTTGTTCCAAAATCCATGTTGAAAGAAAAATAGATGTGCAGTAAAAAGCATCGATCAAATTGGGTGGTTGTTTGCAAATTAAACAGTTCCTGAAAGAAAAAAATTTAATTTCATCGTAGCTTTAAAGTTTGTAAATTTTGGTTATTTTGAAGAGGCACGTAGATCTCAAAAAATTTTAATTTTTTGAAATTTTATTATATTTTTAGAAACATTTTGAGTATTCACAGTACTAATTTCTCGTAATTAGTTAATAGTACCTTCTAATTACTGGGTATCTGCGTTTAACATTTTCCTAATTATTTACTATTTGTCCTAATTCATAACGTTTTACATTTTCATGCAGCTAAGACATTTAGTGTCAGAATGAAAAAATTATTGTAAAACTTATCTTTTATTACATTAACTAATGAACTGTGATTGTTTTTTAATGTGGACTGTGTTAAAGTTCATTGTAGTTGTACTTAATAACACTGTGTGGGTTATCTACACTAAATATTTTGTTGGGTTTATGACATTCGTGATTTTAAAGTCTAGATATGAACGTATAAAGGTAAAGCTTAATATTTTACATAGTTTAGAAAATGTAAAAGTAACGTCTACATCTTTCTTGTATTTTATATTGATGAGTTTCTTTATAACTTGTTTCTGAATTTTAAAATCTAGAATTGCTTTCATTAAATGATAGGATATTGTAGTTATACTCATCTGAAATTGAAATATGTAAAATCTTTTATCATTTCTAATTCTTACGTAGAAAAAATTTTGGTTTACATTTTAGAGCTTAGAAGATTAACAAAACCAAAACTGATGCAGTAATTAATAAACAAATTGTTGTAATGCATCCTGCCAACCATTTACTTTATAAATTACAGTATAAATGAAATCTATCTTTACCTTAACTTTGGGTGCCTTTTAGTTTAAAAAAAAACTTACGCACATTTCGGTTGTACTATATAGAACTATTATAGTTCTATATAGTACAATAATAGAATGGTGTTTCCATTTAGCTGAATGGAAACACTATTCTAATTTTAATTTTGTTCAGCTGAATGGAAACACCATTCTAATTTTAATTCTGTTCAGCTGAATGGAAACATGATTCTAATTTTAGTTTAATATGCTCTGAAGAAGGTAGTACCACCAAAACCCGTGTAAGTTTTGTTTTAAACTAAAAGATAACCAAAGATAAAGTAAAGTAGTTAATATATTTGTTATACTTGTCTGATTTTTTGAATTTTATGGTAATATAATGAATTATAAAATATTTTTATATTTTGTTTCAGAATATCAAACCCTAATGTGCTGTAAACTAGATATATTGAACTTTAAAAAAATTTTTATCTACACTACTGACAACATAGCTTGACTGAAGTAAACTAAAGAATCTCTTCAATAAGGTAAAAATTAGTTACTACATTTTTTTTACTGTTTGTACAAATTTAGATACTTTGGCCTTTATTCTTGCTACTTTGTAATTCAGTTTTTCTTTAAGATGAAATTCAGTTGTCAATTTTGTTTCGGTAATAAATTCAGACTACTGTTAAGATGTTTCTTTTGATTGTCTATTCAGGGTGTCTCACGAGTAACCCAACAAACTTCTAAGGTGGTTTCCTCTCATTAAAATAATGAAAAAAGTTTATATAAAGATAGGTCTGGAAACGCTTCGTTAGCGAGTTACGGCTAGCGAAAGATTTCACCCTGGGTTCAGAACATACGCCTAAATAAAGTCATCCTAGAGGTCTAGGAACCCAATTTTATGAGTAGATTTGATGGTTTCTTATGTATTTTGACCCGAAAAATTGAATAAAATAAGTTCCAAAACCATATCTCCAGTAGTTTTTGTAATATCCAATGAAAAACGGACAAATCTGTGCATAAAAATACGTTTTTTTAGGTTTGAAGAACAATAACTGTGTTAAATGGCTAATAAATGTGTAAATTTATTTAGGAAAACTTGTAGAGATTTTAATTCTGAAGAGAATGATGTAAAATAGGCCAATAATAAACAAACACAAAGTTTAAAAAATGACTGTTTAATTAAATCAACACACAAAAAATAAGACAGAAAATTTATTTGCGAATACAATATTCTTAAATAATTTAAAAAATTTACATTATAAAACATTGTAGGTTGAGAAACAAGATTTTAAAAATACAGCGTCAATTGAATTGATTTTAGTTTATAGAAAATCGAGAGTTGGCAACACTGCTGCAAAAACAATTGAATCCTAGTTATTGTACAGCCGTCCGACAATAGAGTTGTCGCAGTAACTAGTCTGTCATCTTTAGTTTGTGCAGTGTATGTGTATTATTGTATTATTTGTACTTCATTCATGTTTTTTAACGATAAGATGCCATTCGCATTTTCAAATGAAGAGTATGTAGATATTGTTTTTGTCTATGGTTTTGCCAATGGAAATAGTCGGGCAGCTAAACGTGAATATGATAAACAATTTCCGAATAGAAGAACACCTACTCACGAAACATTTGCATCGGTTTTTATTAACTTACGAACGAATGGATCTTTTCCTACCGTTTCTTGTTCGCGTGAACGTCCTGTAATACAGCTTGTAAGCGAACAAGATAATATCATTGACATGATACAGCGCAGTCCTCAACTTGGCACTCGCCGACTTTCAAATAGATTAAACATATCTCGTAGTACAGTCAGGAGTACATTGAAAGAAAACAACTTTTATCCATATCGTTTACAAAAAGTTCAAAATCTTCATCCAGGTGACAGTGCATTAAGATTACAATTTTGTCGATGGGTGTTAGAAAATCAAAATGATGTAAATTGTATTTTATTCACGGACGAATCGTTGTTTACAAGATACGGAATTCTAAATTTGAAGAATAGTCACCGGTGGTCAACTGAAAATCCAAAAACAGTTGTAGAGTCAAACTTTCAAATTTGATTTTCTATAAATGTATGGTGTGGTATAATTGGGGACCAGTTAATTGGCCCATTTGTTTTTAAAAACTGCCTTACAGGTCTTGTGTATAAAGACTTTTTAGAGAATCAGCTGCCAGTTCTACTTGAAGATGTCTCACTTTGTGAAGGCAGTTGCACTAACCACTAGGGAACTGCCTTCTACGCAGGGGTCCCGGGTTAGATTCCCAGGTCTGACATTTTTTCATCACTCATTTTCATATATCATCATTCTCCACTGTCTGCATTAACAGAAGTTGCAAAACAGTCAGACATAAAACAAAAAAAAAATCTTCTGTTTTTAGATGCCATATAATACCATAAAGTCATATAATTGGCTGACTATGTGATAAGAAACAGAACTAGTTTTTGTAGCCCTGGAACTAGCAAATTATGTAACGCTCCACGTGCCTGTTTTGGGCAAGTGCATTAAATAAGATATGGTTATGGTTATGGTTGTATTTGATCTGATTGGAGCATACTGTACTGTATGTATCCACATTAGTTATTTCTAATTTGTATTTTTTTTTTGTTCAATCAAGATGATTATGGAAGGATTTACAAGTTTTGGGTCCGGGGATTCAGTTACCCTGGACAATCTTTATCCTGCTTTGGTGGAATGTTTCGCTATAATCATTTGTGGGTATGTTTCTTTCATTGTTTTATTAAAAATGGTTTTATAATTATTGAAATGCTTTTAAGTTATATTAATTATTTATCTTTGTTACGGTGGATCTTATATTCATAGATAAGTTTGCTGTTTTGCAAACGTCAGCCATGTTTTATTGTATGAGTATTATAGTGCAGAGTACAGGTAAGCCTATACTATAGTGTAAATGTATTATATG
Source organism: Catonia carolina (assembly GCA_035578175.1). Classification (NCBI taxonomy): domain Eukaryota; kingdom Metazoa; phylum Arthropoda; class Insecta; order Hemiptera; family Achilidae; genus Catonia; species Catonia carolina. Next base: position 178,288,321 of record JAQMRL010000001.1, read on the forward strand.
TTTATACTGTCATGCACTATAATAAGCAAAAATATTAACAACACTAAAGTATCGAGAAATAGAAAGTATTATGAAAAAAGATAAAAGTACAGAGTGAAATTGGTTACCTATTAAAAAATTTGTTTTTTAATTTTGTAGGATCTTTGTACAGTATGAGGCTATGACCAATAATGTTTAAAATTTCTTACTTCTTTTTGGAGATTTACAAAATAAATAATGAGCAAATCAAATTGGAATGTATATAAATAAATATAGCGGAAGTGAAAAACCTCATTGAGGTTTTTGGAATTAGAATTAACACAAAAATTACAAATTACTTTCAGCAGTGAAAAATACTTATTTCAATTTCTTGTTAGCAACTTCATTGATTGCCGGTATAAGCAATCCCCCACTTACTGGCCAACAGCTTCGGGTGGAAGAGCCAGGAAGTGGTAGGGCACTCTTTTGTCCTGGAATTGAGAAATTGGTTCCGAAGGCGGAGGAACTAGAAGTAGTTCAACGGCATAAGGATGAAGCAAGAACGGGTCTCTACTTCATTAAAGGTTCAAATGAACACCTATAGTATCATCATGATGACTGGCATCAATGCAAAATATTCCGGATTTATTCCCTCAATCGGATCTCCGGGAGGGAATGTTTTGATGAGTGGTCAAGAGGGATGGCACAAAAGAGTGGAGGCACATTCCATGCGTTTTGGTACATGGAATGTGAGAACAATGGCACAACCTGGAAAGACGCAAAACACTATTTTGGAAATGGAACGGCTGAATATAGACTTATTGGGAATCAGTGAAATGAGATGGCCGGGTTCAGGTTGCAGCGTGGAGGGCGATTTCAAGATTTACTATTCGGGATCTGACAACAATACTTTCCAACATGGTGTGAGCATAATTATTCACAAAAAATGGGCACAATGTGTGACAAATTTTGTTCCTATATCAGAGAGATTGATGCTCATTCAAATAAATTCTAGGCCAGTGAATATTAATGTGATACAGTTGTATGCACCGACAACAGACCATGGGGATGATGAAGTTGAACAGCTGTATGAGCAAATAGCTGATATTATCGGAACCGTGCCAAAGCAGGAGATGTTGTTGATCATGGGTGACTTTAACGCCAAAGTGGGAAGTGGAAGAACTGGCGAACAAATAGGCTGTTTTGGTCTGGGTGAAAGGAATGACCGAGGAGATAGACTCAGCGTTTTTGCTGCAGAACACGAACTAATTGTTGCAAATACCTTCTATCAACAACACCCTAGGCGTTTGTATACGTGGAAGTCTGCGTATGGGAGAACAAGGAATCAAATTGATTATGTATTGATCAATAAGAGGTACAGAAATAGTATCACGAATATCAAAACATATCCTGGAGCGGATGTTATGTCAGACCACAACCCACTCATAGTAAACATCAACTCAAGGTGGAAAAAAGTGAACAAGAAAATGCCCAAAAAATATGAGTATAGAAGACTGAAGGGGGAACAGGTACGAAAGGATGTGATCGAGAAATTGCAGGAGATGAATATGTGCGGTGGAGATGTGGATGTGGAGGTTGAGTTGCATCAATTACAAGAGAGGATAAATAATATTAAATAAGAATGCCTAAAGCCAGATCATATTATGAAGAAAACCTGGATGACTGGAGAAATCTTGGAACTAATGAACAAGAGAAGAACTTATAAGAACAAGAGTGTAGAATACAGAATGGTTCAGCGGGAAATTAGAGGAAGAATTAGAGAAGCAAAAGAGAAGGAAAAGATGGAATTATGTCAGGAGATAGAGAAATGCCAGGAGAAAGGGGACAATTTTTAATTTACACAAAAAAGTAAAGGAAGTGGCTGGCACAAGAAGAAAGAGAACAACACAAGTACTTACGGATAATGAAGGAAGAATAATCACAAACAAGATGGAAGTGAAACAAGTATGGGAGAATTATATCCAACAACTTTTCTATGACCAAAGGCCAAGTGCTCCAATAGTTGAGGGGGATGATGGCCCAGCGATTTTAGAAGACGAAGTATGCGCAGCCGTGAAAAATGCAAAAGAACAGAAAGCTGTAGGACCTGATGGAATACCAGCCGAAATAATAAAGCTCTTCCAAGGGGAAAATTTGAAATGGCTTACTGCTTTATTTAATAGAATATATAATAGCGGAAATATGCCGCAGGAATGGTTAAATTCGGAATTTATAACTCTTCCCAAAAAACCCGGAGCAAGGAAATGCACAGATTTTCGAACTATTAGTCTTATGAGCCATCTCCTTAAAATATTCCTTAAAGTGATTCATGGCAGAATATACAAAAAGTGTGAAGAACAAATATCCGATTCTCAGTTTTGATTCCAACGAGCCGTTGGAACGAGAGAGGCCCTTTTCTCTATACAGGTACTGTTCCAGCGTTGCCGTGATGTAAATTGTGACGTTTTTGTCTGTTTTGTCGACTATCAAAAGGCGTTTGATAGGGTGCAACACGATAAGATGGTTGAAGTGCTCAGGAGGACTGGAATAGATGCAAAAGATCTTAGAATTATTATAAACCTGTATTGGAACCAGATCTCTTCAGTCAGAGTGGAAGATGAGAGTACAAATAGCGTGAAGATTTTGAGAGGCGTTCGTCAGGGGTGTATACTGTCGCCGGTAATTTTCAACGTTTACTCAGAATACATATTCCGAGAGGCAATGCAGGGCATTGAAGAGGGAATTACGCTAAACGGGGAGAAGATCAATAATATTCAATACGCCGATGACACTGCTATTTTCTCAGATAGTATAACCAGTTTGCAAAGGTTAATGAATAGGGTAACAGAACATAGCAGAAAGTATGGTTTAGACATTAACATAAGCAAAACGAAATTTATGATTATTAGCAAGCATACGAATATAAGAGGGAATATTAAAATAGATGGTGTACCCCTGGAAAGAGTTAAGCAGTATACTTACCTAGGCAGCAATGTAAACGAGGATTGGGATCACTCGCAAGAAATTAAGATACGCATAGAAAAAGCCAGAGTGGCCTTCAACAATATGCGAAAAATTTTCAAAACTCACGACCTTACACTTGCTATCAAAATGCGTCTCCTTCGATGTTATGTGTTCTCTGTACTGTTCTACGGCGTGGAAGCTTGGACGCTCACTAAGGCCTCAGCCAGGAGGCTTGAAGCCTTTGAAATGTGGCTTTATCGAAGAATGTTACGCGTATCATGGAGGGACAAAGTCACCAATGTAGAAATTCTTCGAAGGATGAATAAAGATAAAGAGGTTCTTGACATCGTGAAAGTGCGAAAGCTCCAATACCTGGGACACATTATGCGCAATAAGAACCGTTACGTGTTGCTCCAAAAGATTCTGCAAGGAAAGGTGTATGGTGCGAGAGGTCCCGGTAGAAGAAGGATTTCATGGTTGAACAATCTAAGAACGTGGTTCAACCAGTCGACGACCCAACTTTTCAAAGCAGCTGTTTCCAAAGTCAAGATAGCCATCATGATAGCCAACATCCGAACCGGATAGGCACCATAAGAAGAAGAACTTCATTGAAAATTTCATCCTATAGGATACTGTAATTTTTATTGTACAAAAATAACAGGTGCTACCTCTGGAAAAACAATGTCGGCTATGATTTTGTAAAAAATTGTTCTGGATTACACAAAAAAAAATATATATTTTTTAGGGGTAAGGTTTATCAGTAAGCATGTCAAGAAAAGATTTATAACTTTTTCTTCAGAGCTAAGTTTTGTTATAATTTACATTTTTTTCTAAAAACTGTATGAGAATAATTTCACTAATTTTTAAAGCAAAGTTTCACACTGTTGGTTTTTTTTAACATTGTGTGAAGATTTATGAATATTCCAATTAATACTCTACTGGAATATTTGTAGGTTAGAACATTTTCCGTATGATTATGTAGTTTATTGTTTTTGTTATCAGTATTTTTTATATTTTTCAGTTATACAGCTGGTCGGATGGGGCTTGTTACTGAACAGCAGCACGGTGCCCTGAACACATTTGTTGGTACATTTAGTTTACCATCTTTTATCTTTATTAAATTAGCAAGTCTCCAATTAAGTTCTGTTAATTGGCTTTTCCTGTTATCCGTTTTGCTCTCCAAAGCTATAGTATTTTTTGTAGTAATTATTCTAACTTTGTTAGTAACAAGGCCTGTTGATCCTTCTCGTGCTGGGTTGTACGCCATATTCTGCACACAGTCTAATGACTTTGCCATTGGATATCCTATAAGTAAGTATAATCAATGCTCCTATGGAACTTTTTTTGTAATTTTGATGATTAGCTTTAATATTATTTTTTAGGTCATCAGCCAAAAGGCTGGTTTGAACCTCTAGAGGCTTTACTAAGTAAACCAAGGAGTGAGGTGGTTTACCATGCCTTTCTCACTGAGTGGAAAAGTATGCTTATCAGCATGCCAGGCCCTCTGAAAATCATCTACTTTCCACCTTGCAAATGACACCTTCACTTCGTTCACCACTGGATATGGCTGTTTAATGAAATTCCTTACTCTTCGAGGAGATAACTAACTGTGTCTAACTAGTGTTACATCTCTACCTCTTCTGTTCTTAAATGCTTCATTCATATAATTGGCTGATCATGTGATAAGAAACAGAACTATTTTTTGTAGCCCTGGAACTAGCAGATCGAGTGCAAATAATTTAACACTCCACTTGCCTGTTATGGGTAATTTAAGTATTAACAATATAATATTTTTTTTTTTTATCCGAGGCGGCGAGAAAAACTCATGTTCACTCCCTCATGATGGGGGAAGTAGTGTTGGACTCAATTGAGGCGTCCTCGTCCAGCCCCAAAGAGGCCACAACTGCCTACCAACCAAAAACCCACCGCCTGGCCACTTGATTTGACATCAGTAAAGAACCCTCCACCTCCCTTTAATATAATATTTTTGTACATAATTATATAACTAGTTCTTACAGTAAAATGTAGTTAGTGAAACTTCTCAGTTATCTGACCCTGGTTTAACTGAAATGTGGAATATCTGATCTGCTGCCCCACTCAAAAAAAAAAAAACTAAAATACGTTGAGCAAACAAGTATAAAATATTGCATAAATACCAATACTGTGGGTTTATTTTCTAAAGGGTTTGTATATTTTTCTGAGATAGCTCTAAATATTACTGAAAAGCCAGAGAAAATGAGTGAGAGAAAGGAAGTGAGTTGTATATAAAGCTAGTAAAATAAATTTTTCTCAAAAATGGGTCTTAACAATTTTGAATAAATTTTTCTCAATCTTTACATTTCTGTAGTTAATAAATTATATATTTGAAAAAAAATTCATGGGGCTCTGAATTTTGTTTTAAAAAAGGAAAATTTTATTTATTAAAATTTGTGACTTGGAACTATTTCTGCGTAGAAATGAACTGTAAAAAGATTACTAAATGAAATTCATGATTTAGAAAATTAGCAGACAGTTAACAATACCTTTTTATTCAAATCATTTGAATATTAATAGAATTGATAAACTTCTATTATATTCTTGGGAAAAATTCATCATGTGAAATATTTATCAAGAAAAGACCTGAAAGCACTCTGAAAAGTAATTTTTTTTAACATGTGGGTTCTAAATATAGGTTTAATTTTTAATGAATATTTATTAAATATTTTAGAATTTTAACTTTTTTATTTAACAGTAAATTTTATTATGTACCTACTAGCTATGTCTAAAGGTTCTTTATTAATTTAAAATAACTTTTTTAATCATAATAAGTTAACCCACCGGGTTGGTCTAGAGGTAAAGTAGTCGCCGTGAGTTAGCTGTTTAACAGCTGATTTTCAGAGACAAAGGTTCCTGGTTCAAATCCTAGTAAAGGTAGTTACTTTTATACGGATTTGAATACTAGACAGTGGTTACCGGTGTACTTTGATGGTTGGGGATTAATTAACCATACTCTCTCAGGAATGGTCGGCCTGGGTCTGTACAAGACTACACCTCATTTACACGTCATACACATCATCCTCATCTCATTATGTCATGGGGTTGCTTATTGTTCTCAATTGAACAGATTGCAACGTACACAAATATTAGGAATAAAAAAATCATATAATTATATTCTGTGTAAATAATTTAACTTTTTCAAAAAAGGGATGTACTCAACTCTTGTTCATGTCTTTAAGCCTTTGTGTAGTCTATTTTAATTGTTTTGTAAATTTTGGTTGTTTTATTATATTAATATTATGAGATTATTTACTTACAGAAAATTAAAGAGAAAAAAATGTATATAACCTTTAGTGCAGTAACAAACAGTCTCAAAACTTTTATTACATATTAATTTATATTTGTAAGAAATTTGCAAGTTTTTTGAAACCCATACCTTGTTGAACAGTTTTAAATGTGCAATATACAATGTACTAACGTGCATCTTTGTAATATTGGTAAAATGAAAGGTGAGATGTTCAAGAGTTTTATTATCTTTATTTTTTGTATGGAAGAAGTTGAAAATACAGAATTGTTGTTGGTTCTGGTAAACAAAATTGAAGTGGTAAATCATGTTTCTTTTTAAGAGTAGTTAAAATTTATTGAAAGGTTTAAAATGTAGAATATTTAGAGGAACACGTGGGTACTGTCTTTTCCAAGATTTAAAAAAACATCGAGTTTGGAGACAACTTTTTAGCTCGTTTGAAGTTGTGTCATGTTGGTATAAGATATAGTGTATGGTTTCTAAAAGTATTTCTTTACTGTTGAAAGTTTTTTTATCCTCATTGTGTGTACGTTGCAGTCTGTTCAATTAAGAACAATAAGCAACCCCGTGACCCAATGAGATTAGGATGACCTGTAAATGAGGTGTAGTCTTGTACAGACCCAGGCTGATCATTCCTGAGAGAGTATGGTAATTGAACCCCAACCATCAGACCTTTACTAGGATTTGAACCAGGTCGCTTCGGTTCCAAAAAATGGCGACGAGTCCACCTCTAGATCAACTCGCTGGTGGGTTTCCCTGAATGTGTTTTTTTTAACATTATTTTATTGAAATTTCATGACTGTACAATTTGACAACTAGTGAAAATGATAAAACTTTGACTATATATTAAGTAGGTAATTACTTCAAGGAGAACATCACCAGCAACAGGACTCCCGTGTTATAAGGATGTTTGTTTATAATTATTCGTTAAAATTTTGAAACTGGTGTATGTACGTAATAATAATAATAATTTTTTAATAATCTCTAGATTTTTATCTGTATAGAATATGCTGGTCTATACAGAATGTATTTTTTTTGTTAAGAGTGTGGTTTGTATGAGATACTTTGGTTACTTTTTGTTTTTTTCCATTGGTATTAAAATTGTAAATAAGATTTGAAATATTTGTTATATTTATTTGAAATTATTACTTAAATAAAGCATTTACGTAAATGTTCTGTGTTAAGAAACTACCTTTTGTAGGTTATCTGTGACAGTTTCATGATTGTTTTGAATTTTCTTATGTATTGATTGACATAACTGTCATGTCACCATTTTTCAATGACCAGCTAATTTACCAAAACAGAAGAGAATATTGCGTCATATAGTTGAAAATAATTAATACTATTTGCCAGAGAATTGACTGTTTCAAGGCTATTTTTGATCAGATATTTCATAAAATATTTGATCTATTGTGTTTGTAAAAAATTTTTGACTTCGTAACATTATTTTGTAGTAATTTATTTTTGTTAACTTATGTTTGTTGTTATTCAAAAAAATTCAAAATAATTTTTCTTTAATGGCAATAAGATACACACTTTCCAAAGTGACGTTGTGATTAATTAATTTATCATTGTTAATATTGAGAGAACCAATTATAGTTAAATTTGTTTTTTATTAATTATTTATATTTGTTCAGCCATTACAGTAAACAACCTTTGATTTTAAGAAAATATTTTTCATATATTTATTTTTAATGCATTTGTAGTTTTTTAAATTGTTTTCTGTTTTCTCTCTTTGTAAATACTTTTTATTTATTTATTTAACGTCACATCATTAGCAAGGTCATTAGCAATGACGTTGAGGTGTAACTGTGTGTAATGAGGATAAAATGATCTTTTGTAATGTATGAAAATATACCGTGCCTGAGTGGGATTCCAACCCAGGACCGCATGATGAGAGACGAGCATGTTACCAACTACGCTAATGCGGCCGGCAATGAATAAATACTTTTGTTACTGAATTTCTATATCACATTGATAAATTAACATTTTTTTACTTGATATAAGTAGTGTGCTCTGTTTTTTTATTACTGGTATAACTTGATCAGATGGATTAGTCTCACAACTTCTACGTACATAAATGTAAAATTCCTCACTGACTGATTCATTCTTTTTTGATTTTCTAACTTTTTAATTCCCTAAAGAAATAAAATTTGGCACATTTGTTCCATAAGCGTTGAACACTTAACTACAGCCTTTAGATTTTGATCACTTGTGCTTAAGTGGTAAAAAGAGGTGACTGCCCTGAAGCAGATTATTTACATGGCTTCTCACAGATTTCTTTATTTTCTTTTTTAAAAGGAGTCCTACAGATTTCTCTGCCTCCTGTATCTTAATGTCTTCTGTCTTCCCAGTCATCGTCCATGAGATTACTCACTACTGTAGCTTCTTGAACTCCCTGTTACCGTGTTTTCCGAGGGGAACTCTTCACATTCTATTTTCTTGGTCGAAAAGGAACGCTTTTTGGGGCCATCTTTCTGCTGCCATTTTTTTGCTGTGCCCATACCACATTAAGGGCTGGTCTTTATTCTGTTGACTATGGTATCCTGAGAACCGGTCTGTTGCATTATGTCTTCATTTCTCACATGCTTTACTCTGGAGACCATACATGACCTACTTAGTCAGTCCCTCTCTAAGGTTTCCAGTCTTAGTTTGTTCCTAGACTTATTTGCCAGCAGTCAGCATTATTATGTAGTTGTGGTGTCCATTGTAGATGTAACCCCTTGTTTCTTTATTCTCATTGAATAATTATAGTTCTTAAAATTGGTTTATGTATTCTGAAAGTTAATCTAGAAAAACTAAAGGACTTGAATTTTGGCCACTTGTCCTTTAGGGTTCCTAAGGGTCCCTAAGTCCCTTAGGGTTATTATGCACGTTGGAAATTTGTTTTAATATTAACATAACTGTCTGGTTGAATTATTTAGTTGTCAACAAATGCCATGTACGGTTAATAATAATGATGTAATATTAATGAATTATATAATATTAAAATAATGGTAGATACTTGTGGATTTAAAAGGAATTTTTTTGAAGATATTATATATTCTCATGTGTATTACCAAAATTGTGTTGCTGGTTTATTTTATTAAATTAAGTAAAATGCCTACAAATTAATTAATAGAACATTTGAGACATAATATTTGATGTTGATCAAATACATGATTAATACATGAATTGCAAAAATGTATTGTTTTGTTCACTATTTTTATGCCACTTTCTTTTGTTTCAGTTTCAGTTCTTTATTCCAAATTCCATACTGATTATGTGAATTATCTTTACCTTGCTGCACCAATCAATTTAGTTATGTTAAATCCTTTTGGGTTCATTTTAATGGAGCTAGGCAAGAATAAGGCAGTTTCCAATCATAGAGAGGGAGCTACAAGACTGGAAAGTTGTCTTAAAATTGTGAGGACAATAACATGGAATATTCTTACTAACCCTATATTTTTCATGACTGCACTTGGGTTAGCTGGAAATTTTGTATTCCAGGGGGTTGTTCCTCCCGTCATCAGTACACTTCTTAATGTAAGTGTCATTATTATAATTTATTTAGTTAATTTTAATTCATCAAATTCCTAGCATGTGAAAGTAAGTGACTGAAGGTGTTGATAAAAATCTTTTGGATGGAGCAGGTACAATGAAAAACAACTTACAATGATTAATTTCCTCTTTACAGTTGTAGAAACTTTGAAGAAGTCTCATATTATTCCTGATCTCAATATTATTTTGAAAAACAAAGAATAATTATGAGGTTATTCAGTAAATTTTGTATTTTTGTTGCTGTACAAATATCAGAGTAATGTCGAAAAAATGGCAATGTTAACTACAGAGAAAGAAGGTCAGTTGATAGATAGGGAAACAGTATCTTTTATATTTTCTTGATGTGTTGATCGTTTTGAAGAATGGCATCTTTACTTCAGTTCTTACAATTATTTTTTTCCTCCTCATTGTCTATCAAGGTAAAGTCAGTTTCCTTTCAATGAACTTTAATAATTCTTTTTTCTGAAGTGTATTATTGTAGTAGAACAAAGTTCTTTCATCATATTTGGTAAAAATTTAAAAGCAGATGTTGATTTTTTTAGTTTGATAATGAACCAAAAAAAGGAAGATTGTGTGCAAAATGATACAATGTTACAACTAATGAATTTGATGTGATGCGATCAGTTGTTCGTATTAAAATCAATTTAATTCATTCTGCAAAAAATACAGTTTTCTAGGTTATGTTCATTGCATTTGATAAATTGTGAAGTAATATTTATTTACATTTAATTTAAATTTTATAACAGGTGATTTTTCTACCTAGACACATTTAGAGTGTCTAATAAACTAGAACATTGCATGGAAAAATTAAATGAACTTTAATAAATATTTTAAAGAATAAATGTAAAACTTATATATTTGTATTGGCAGGTGTTTGCTCAAGCATTTCCTGCTGCAGCTCTATTTCTTCTGGGTTTACGTATGGTTGGGAAAGTTCAAAAGCTAAAGGGAACTCGTTTGCTTATTGTTGGAATGCTTATATCTGCTAAATTGTAAGTTTACTTTATTTATTGTTGTAATATTGTTGTGTAATTATTCAGTAATACCTGGTCTCAAATTTTGAAGTTAACACTTTGCAGATTTTTGTAAGTGATTATGCCTACATAAGCCTTCTCTTGTGTGTAGGTAATGATATGAGGTGATATACTGATGAAAAATTGCCAAACCTGACCGGGAATCAAAATGTGGGACCTTGGCTTAGAAGCCATTTGCGCTGACCCCTATACCATTGGTTGGCTAAACTGTTAACACTATTTTGTTTTACTTACCTTCCATTGTACAATGTTTTCACTTTTTTTAATTTGTTGTTTTAATTCAGCTCTGATAATAACAGTTTTGAGTACTTTTTTAAGAGCAGTTTATGTTTTAAATGATTTATGCAAAAAGTATAATTTACGAGTTTCGGTTGCTAAATCAAGGTTATGGCATTCAGAGGGAAGTATCCCACTCGTTCAAAGATTGTTTTAGACAATGTAATATTAGATCAAGTGTCTCACTATAACTATTTGGGCTGCGATGTGAGCTTTGATCGGGATTTGGATGTCGAAAGTAAAATAAATAAATTTCAAGCTATTTGTGGTACCATTAACAGGACACTGGGTAACAGAGCTAGAACAGAGACAGTACTGAAGTTCTACAAGGTAATGGCAGCCCCAGTCCTTCTTTATGGAAGTGAGTCATGGGTTACCACAAAACGCCAAGAAAGTAGGATCCAAGCAGCTGAAATGAGGTTTTTAAGAAGGGTGAAGGGCTGCTCGAGGCTGGATCTAATACATAACGAAGAAATTAGATCCGAGTTGGGTGTATTTAGCTTGAAGGAAAAATTGGAGGAGTACCGGAATCAAAGGCGGCAACATTTGGAACGGATGCCAAGGAGAGAATACCTCTAAAAGTGACGGAATATGTTCCAGTTGGAAGAAGGGGGTGGGAAGACCTCGAAGACGATGGCAGTAGTCGAGATGTAAGGGTTGGAATGTGTCGTGTTTCTGTAGACGTGCAGGATGGTTTGTGAGTTCGGAACAGGCTTATGCCTAATCCTTGATAGTAAGAAGAAGAAGAAGAAGAAGAAGAGTACTGTATTGTATTGTGTAATTTAAAAAGTGTTAGAAGAAAATATTGTTAAATTTAAAATTAATTTTTCATTGACAATTTGAGCTACAATAGTGACTGAAAATGAGATTACTTAGTTGTTGAGTTTATCTCAACAACTCAAAAGAGATACATTTGCAACATATTGAGGGATATTTATTTAACTTGGCAGGGAATATTGCAATAAAAGTCACTTCTCATGGGTAATCAATGTTAAATTAAATATTAGTTTACTTTAGGTGTGATTTTAACTGCATGTAAACAGGAATTTTCAGTTCTGGATGTATTTCTGTGAACCAACAATTTTTCTTAAAATCCCTCTCCTATCGGAGCTCGGAAATCATCATCATTATGTGTACCTTATTCGTTGCAGCACGGAACAGTTCTCTATTACTGCAACCAAACCAGTCACTCAGGTTCTTCAACCAGGATGCCTGACGTCTGCCATCGTTCTTGCCCCTTATCTTCCCTTGCATGATTAATTGTAAGATGTGATATCTAATCACATGTCCAAGATATTGAAGTTTTCTCTTCTTCTCTGTCTCAACCAACACAATCTTTGCCGATTTATCAAGCACATCTCTATTTGTTATTCTGTCTGTCCACGAGATGCACCACATCTCAAAGGCCCGTATCTTCTCTAAATGGATCTTTTTGAGTGTCCACACCTCCATTCGGTACAACAGAACAGAGAAAACATAACATTGCAGCTTTCTCATTCTGAGCTTAATGCCAAGATCTCAACTACACAACAATTTCTTTAGAGACACAAATGATGATCTCACAATGTCTATCCTTGATCTTATTTTGTTCGTTTGCTCTTCTGTCTGTACTATCCATGTACCCAGAGTCATCAATTAAAGAGATGTAATTCTGAAGTATTTTATTTAAGAAATTGATAAAGTTAATCAAACCTTTGAAACATAAACCGGCTATATAGCTCACAGAATAGTCTTTTTTTGATCAAATATTGAGTCGTTTCTGCTACTTTAAGGGCTACAAAAAATAGTCCTGTTTCTTATCACATGGTCAGCTAATTATATGGCTAAAGCATTTAAGAACAGAAGAGGTAGAGGTGTAAAAGACACTAGTCACAGTTATCTCATCTGAAAGTTATGAATTTTATTGTACAGCCAGATCCTGTGGTGAATAAAATGAAGGTGTCATTTACAGGGTGGAAAGTAGATGCTTTTAAGAGGGCCTGTATGCTGATAAGCATTTTTTTCCACTCAGTGAGGAAGGAATGGTGAACTACCTTACTCCTCGTTTTATTTAGTAAAGCCTTTAGAGGTTCAAACTAGCCTCTCAGCTTATGACTCACTTTTACACAACAAAAACAAAGAGAATCAAACTGTGGACAGTTACAACTGATTGAGTTATTTATGGTGTTTTTACTAATAGCACTTTAGAATGCAGCTGACGCTTGTGCGTTGAGCTTATGTAACATAGTTCATGTTTAGGTCTTCGCAGCCCGGAAACCTTGTTTAAAGCTTTTACTGAGAAATTCCCAATTTGCAGCCTGGATTTTACACTAAAATAACCCACCGAGGACCAAGACAAGTTATCGGGTCGTGTCTAAGACCGAAACGAATGCATGGAATGAAAAAGGGTAACAAATACGGGAAGGAAACAATCACTTCTACAATTGAACTTATAACCACAAACAAAAGAGGCCACTTACTTGTTATTAAGCACTGATGAATAGCGTCCAGTAGATGAGGACATGTTGAACACGTTCCGTTGAGTGATCGTTGCGAAAATACACTAGTTAATACGATACATTTACAAAAACACACAAAATATAATATTGCAAATACAGTTACACACATGAATAAACTTAGCCTCGATAGTTATTAACAAGAATTCAGCAATTGTCAACGCATCTTGTAGATGCGTGACCGAGGAAAAGCCTCGAGAAACATGGAGTGTCCGTGGCAAAAGTCAATGCACAAGTGAGTGAAGAAAAAAAGGAACAGGGAAAAAAACGAGAGTGGGGAAAGGATGCAAGGATGATGTAATGATACGTAATTCAGAAGGCAATAATGACGTCGCACAAATTGAGTTGCAAGGCAGAATTAATAGAGCAGCAGTACATATTTGAATGACTAGACGTGAATACAAGAATTAATTACCGGGGGTGCATCGGTGTTAACAGTTCATCATTGTACAGATCAGTATACTGTAAGTCATAGATGTTGTCCTATTCTCTGTATGATATCAATTTAGCAATTGTTATTAAAGGCCTAACTATTTCACCAAACACCTCCCATTGCACGTGGTAACTCTTTAGTAGAATTGCATTTTATTATGCCGGTTGCTGTACATTTGTTGTTTAAATTATTGGTAAGTCATTTGAAAGGTCCCCAGAAATATGTTTTTTCTTTGTATCATTTTTTAGTGTACCTATGAATGAAGGACTTACCAACCCCAAAAAGTCCCATGTTATTTTCATAAACTTTTCTTCAACGTAAGTAATAAAGATGACATTTCGTATAATATTCTAATTTGTCGTCGATTTACTGTGTATTTATATTTTAATTAACCAGGTAGTATAGGGTGATTCAAAAAGAGCGCCGGTTTTGATATATCAAATTAAAAGATTTATTTTATTGAAAAACTGAAAATAAATACATCAACAAGTTCATCTTACCTTCCGATTTCATGTATGAAAAATGATGTCATGCATGTGTCCTCCTCTACTGCGCTGGCACGCATCAACTCTGTCCATGAAATTGGATATTACTGCACGACAAGTTTCGACTTCCATTTGCCCGATAACCTGTCGAATTTCCTCCTTCAAGTCATTGATGTTTCGGGGTTTATTGGCATACACCAATGACTTCAGATGACCCCAAAGATGAAAGTCACAAGGCGTCAAGTCACACGACCTTGGTAGCCATTGATGGTCGGAATTACGAGAAATGATGCGATCCTGGAACCGTTCATGGAGCAACAACATTGTTTCTCGTGCAGCAACTGAATTTTATACGGGTGATATTGGAGATCGTACCGAAGAATTCTCCGTACAGAAGAACATCGTAAACCCAATTGTTGAGAACGGCGACGTATTGATTTTGCTGGGCTAACAGCCACACTGTCACGAACCAACGCAACGTTCTGCTCAGTTCGGCCAGAACGACGACGTCCAGAACTTTTAAGGTCGACTGTTGAACTCGTCTCAAAAAACTTTTTCATGAGCCTGCGAACTGTTGATTCATTCGGTGCTTCATTACGTCCTAGAGTACCGCGAAGTCGCCTGACAGTAGCCGCATAACTCTCTCCACTCTGGTAAAATGTTTTGACGATTAACACTCGTTGTGCAATAGTAAACTTCTCCATGGTTAGACACAGACTGCGAGAGTACTACACTGCGAACAAGAGAAACTACAACTGAATCGTCAATCGGAATGTTCTCCGAAATAGAAATGAGGTCTAACAATGTTGCCAACCGATAAACAAAAATTTACCAGCCGTTTAAAAACCGGCGCTCTTTTTGAATCACCTGTTATATGTTAAGACTAACATAAAAAAACACTTTTCAGTTCTTGATTTTACAGGTTTGTACCTACCTGAAAAGTTGCAAAGGTAAAATTGCAAACCTAGTCAGTGAATTTGGAAAATAAATTAAGTAAAATGTTTTATTTGTCTTAGATTGGCGCTGCCTTTAATTACAAGAGAAGTTGTCAGTACTGTAATGCATGCTTATAACATGAATGCTACGGAGATCGCTGACTTTAGTACTTTTGGATTTCTCTATGGAACTATACCAGCTGCCCCAGCTACTTTTGTTTATGCTCTTCTGTATAACGTTAATGCAGATTTGGTCAGTAGGTTTTAGTAATATTAATCTTTATCTTATACAATTTTGTTTTTTCTTTATTATAAATTTTTAATTGTCTTAACTCTTAAATATTAATAAAATTTTGTCATATTTTAATAAAGAGTTCTAATATTTCATAGAAAAAATTTAATTGGGGATTAAACTGAATATAAAAAATATTTAGGTAAAGTTTTTATGTAAAATAACTTTTTCATAACTTCTATACCTTTCCAATATTATGTAAACCAATTAATTACAGTGTTATGTTATTGAAATGTTTTTGTTGTTGCAAACACATGTATTAGAACTTTCTGTACAGAAACATACACTGAAATACAATTTTCCTTTAGAATTTATTTATTTTTTTCAAGGATTACATCTCAACTTGCTCTGGTACTCATCTTCTGTGAGGTCTGACAACATCTCACATACCACCTGGCGGCTGATACTCAACTACTATCATATGAAACCTGTCAGAACTCATCCTACTCAAGACCAGTTTGCACCACCATCTCCTATTACCTCTAATCCTATCGCTTATGGTCCAAACTCCTAGTTCTTTCCGTAATCTATCTTTAGAAATCTTATCCATCTATTAGTACCTCTTAAAAATTTCATCTCAGCTGCCTTTCTTTTGCTGTGCATATGAGGTTCAGCTAAAAAATAACTGGATTAATGCTATAAAATTATTTTATTTCATTCCTTCACACTTTGACAATATCCCTTTCAATATACTGCCCTCTCCTATCCGTACACCATCCCATACGGATTTTCCACTGATTGAAGCAGTGTTGAAAGTCATTATCTGTAAGCATGTTCATTGTCTCGTCGCTTTCTGTTTCATTGCATCATCCAATTCAACACTGGAAACTGTTTCCTTTAAGCACAGCTTTCACCAGGAACAAAAAAGTCAAATGGAGCGAGGTCTGGTGAGTAGGGTGGATGCTCCACCAGAGGGATCCCGTGCTTGGTCAAATATGTCATGACATCCATTAAAGTGTGTGACAAGGCATTGTCATGACCACATTTTTCAGAACCACTTTTGAGTAAACTTTTCGCATGTTCAAATGCTCGTGCTAAATCTTTTGAACTTATTCTTTATAGATTCCTACAATGTTAGCAACTGCATGAATATTTAATTGGTGATCTTTTGTGAGCAAAGTGCTGATTTTTTTTATGTTTTCACCCATTGTCGACGTTGAAGATCATCCTGGACGTTGGTCATCTTCAATCTCTTCTCGCTCCTCCTTAAATCGTTTAAACCACTCAAAAACCTGAGTATGTGACAAACATTCATCACCGTAAACTTGTTTCAACAAAGTATGGGCTTCTGTAGTGGCCTTTCCAAGTTTCACCTTGAATTTTAAGTTAACATGTTGTTCTTTCAAAACACTCAGCATTTTTCCAACAGACGGCAAATACACAATCAGACAAGCACGGTGGCCAACGCTCAACTGAGTGACCGGCAGACAATTATGCAGCTGGAATGGCGAGGGGGATGTCATGTGACTCAGCAGTGTGGCGCTTGGCGTGCACGCACGCATTGATTGGTATACATTCAGCTCAATTATTTTTTAGCCGCACCATATAGGAAGTTACTGTATTGGTATTTTAATGCCATTGTCATAAATTGATATAATTTTATGTGGAATCATGAAACTTTACTATTCTACAATAATATCAGTTGTATTAAATTATCATAATTGCATTGGTATTTTTGAAACAAAAAGTGAAAAGTAGTAGGGTAGCATTATATTTATTAGCTGTTATGTATGCAAAACCAGTAGTGTCTTCAATTGTAAAATTTTGTTGGAAAGTTTTTATTATGTTTTCTTTATTTTCATTACAGGTTGCAAGTGCAATGGTTGCGTGCACATTTTTATCAGCTCCGTTGATGTTCTTTTCAGCACGAATGGTTGTTGCTTCTAATCTTGAAATTAAAGAAGCTTTGTCAATTTTGAAATCATTAGAATTGGATCTTAGTATAATTGGTATATTACTATCTGTAAGTACATCTGTTATATGGGACATTTTTGATAATTTCCTTTTTAGTTCAACCCATGAAGGAATTACATTTAGATATTTATAACTTGGAAAAAATGAGACAGTGTAAGAATAATAGGGAACACAATGATCCAAATAATAAAGTATTGTAAATTTTACTCAGATTTTCGACAGAAAGTATTTTTTCTTATCAAATTTAATTAGGACTTCTACTGTTTTGCGACATCTTTATTAAAAAATCTTGCTACTCCAACTGTTGAGAACAGTATTGTCACAGAGGAAAACTAAATTGTAGTTTTGTGTATCAGAGATGCTTATCTTAAAAAATAGCTCCAATGCTACTTTCTGACTGTTAGTTATGTTGTTGACTTCAGTTAAGTAGTGTTTTATCTTGGTGCCGTAACAATATATACGTTGGTATTGTTTAGGTCATCAGCTGAAAGGCTGGTTTGAACCTGAAAAGGCTAAGTAAAACAAGGACTGAGGTAGTTTACTTATGCCTTCCTCACTGAGTGGAAAGTGTGCTCATCAGCATGCCAGGGCCTACAAAAAAACATCCACTTTCCACTCTGAAAATGAAACCTTCACTTCATTCACCACAGGGTCTGGCAGTATAATTAAATTCATTACTCGGAGGAAATAACTCTGACTAGTCTGTGTTACAACTCTACATGTTCTGTTCTTACAGTCATATAATTGACAGACCATGTGATAAGAAACAGAACTAATTTTGTAGCCCTGGAACTTGCAGATCGAGTACAAATAATTTAACACTCCGCCTGACTGTTATGGGCGTAACAAAATATATTATATATTTTAGTGTATAATTAAGAGCAGTCATGCTCTTGGGCTTGTGATGTTTAATCATGTTGATGTATAAATTTTAAACTTTGTGTATAAACATGGTTTAGTGCATTGTACTCATTAAATAACAAAAAAGTGTCCCCTCAAATTGTTTCCTATCTACATTAGCAATCATCTGTACACTATGACTTTTTGGAAGCATAAGTTTATAATGTTCTAATTATGAATTATTGAAGGCTGAGTTAAAATTATTAATATTTTGAACGTGATAACAATTTGAACAGGGTAGTTGCATACATATTTTTTCTATAGTTACTTGAGTCACGAGTATGCCCTTGTTTGCAACGAGGGGTAAAGGGGGAAAACCATTAGTGCATATGCGCGACTGCTTTACTTCAGTTCAACAAACAACAACTTATACTATACCCAGAGCATATTTTAATATATCGCGGAACCTTTTGTAGGTTAACTGTACAAATATAACTCTTTGTTACTGTAAACAGAAATTTTAGTTTCTCGAAAACGTGAGCAGACTATTTACAGTGCTGAACAAAATCTAATATGTAGTGTAATAATATGCTGTGAAGTTGATGCTAAACAAAAATGTCTTTCCCTGCCTCTTAACAAAAGCCATGAGCGAGTGGATAACTACAGTAATGTTCCTGTTTCCACAATTTTAAAAATAAATAAGGAAACTAAAGACGTGAAGAAGCTATTCTTCAACAGTTTGGTTGTTAACACCTGGTAAAAAGAAGGAAACAGTTAGGTGAGACTGATAGTGAAGACATTGGTGATAGCGATAGTAAAGAAGGTGATTAATTCATAGAAAATTTTGTTCCCATAGAATAAGTTAGCTGGTAATTACAGAAAATCTAACATTTCCAGTCATGTATTTAAGCTATAGGCCATATTACAGGTCACATTTATTTCTTATAAGGTTTATGAAGAAAACATTTTCTTGGAATAAACACAGCTTACAAAATATACGTAGAATTTGCACGGTAGTGAAACGTATGAGTAGTGTCTCACTGTTGAGGTTGGCAGCACTACAAATTTTCACTATCCTTCCTCACAGGCAATCTCGTAATTTTAATATCTATAAAATATAGTATGTGAAAGTTAAACTAAATTATCTTTATTTCCAGTGAAATATTTTCAGAATGCCTAGTAATGTTTAAGGAATCACGTACTTGGAAAATACAAAATTTGTTTGGTGTATTAAAACTCACTTCTCTTTTGTTTTGCCTTAATAGTTTTCTTATGAAGTGTAATATATATTTTTGTATTAATATGGTATTTTAAAGTGTTTGGTAAATTATTTATTATTGTTTACAGATTTGGATTATTGTTGTATTTGTTGTGAACAAAACATACAAGAAAATTACTCACAGAATAATATTGTTTTTACTTCTTTCTCAAGTAAGTTTTTCGTACATATCATTATTAAATCTTACCTATTTTCGACAAATTATAAGTTTATTTTTGCAGTATTTTGGTTTTTGATAAAACAACTAAGATTCAGTGTGTTTCCATGAATTTTATTTAGAATGAACAGAATGAGGGCCCTTACTAAGTAAATCTTTTACTTATAGTTTATAGTTTTGAATATCTTCCATTATTTCTGAACCAGTTTAGGTGACAAATGATTATCATTAATCTCATATTACCACTTCATATCAAGAAATGTCTTGGTATTTAATATTTCATTTTCAGTCACAGACTAACATCTTTGGATGCAAACTTTCAAATGGTAGCATAAACACAAACTAAATCTAATTACTCAAGCGTTTTTAGAGGCTTTGGAAAAAATTACAGTATTTTATGCAAATTTTACATAACATCTTTATAATTACTGCAATTATCTAAAAAAAAGTATAAATAAGCTTTGTTATAACAAAATATTCATTTATAAAACATGAGATTTTAAGGTTTACTTCAAGTTGAATCAACAGCTTGTTTGTTAGTAACTGCAATGGGTAATGGAGTCGTAGGTTTAAATATGTTAAAATTTCCAGATTCTAGTTGGGAATAAAATCTCGGACATTCTGCTTTGTATTCTACCACTGCATTTAAGAGATGACCATCTGTAATTTTATTTGATATAAATAAATTGTGTAATTTCTGGTAGTTCTTATCCTATGTAGTGGAAATGTTGAGATTGCAAGTGAACTTTTTGGAAGGGTTTATGTGCATTTATTGATTTATTGATTAGCTTACAGAATGATTTAGATGTGTTCAAAGGTTTTTAAGCCATACAGAGGTATTGTCAGCCTTATCAAAGTGCTGCAGCTACATTAATTTAAATTCAATTACGTCCCTAGGCAAAATATTAAATAAATGAAAAATGAGAAGGTCAGGGTGTTTAATGGGATGACATCTTAATAATTAAAGTCTAGTTTGAGTCTAGTTTTTACCTATGTATTATTCTGTAGAATCTTGTTACCTTTAGTTGTTAGTGGAGGAGTGGATTTGTTTTAGGCACAGATTCATTTAATATTAAAAGTTCTTATTTGAGTCTATTTTGTTTCTTACAGGTGTTGGTTTGTTTGTCAGCTCTGTTTGGAAAACTACCAGGTGTTTTAGCACAATATTTGCGGTTTGGTTTCCAAGAAGTTGGTGACCTTAGTGTGTCATTGTGGGCTGGTATATTATCAGCTTCTTTACTATTTATTGAATGTCAAAACTGGAAACTGTTGTCTGATTTGCAGCCCATATTTGTTCTTCTTTGTTGGGGGTATGTAAAAAAATGTTTTATTCTGTTTGGTTTTTTTAAATTCTGTGATTAAAACGTGATCATGTAAATCTAAGATAATGTAAGTTTCTTATGCTCTGGTTTATTACCTTATTTATGATCATTGGTTTTGTGTTTCATCCATCGTCAGCTGCCGACCCTTTGGTGTTGTGGTTAGCGCAACTGGCTTCTATTCCTAAGGTCCTGAGTTCAATTTCTCCTCAAATCTGATATTTTTATTGTTTCATTTTAAAATTTCACCCATTTCCATATATTTCAGAAAGCACTAGAAGGAAAAAAAAACGGCTGGAATAATAATAAACAGTTCACATACTTATAAATTACATTAGATGTATAGATGATGCAGTAATACTAGGGGATAACATCTCAGGTCTTCAATGGATAATGGATCAGCTGAATTAGTGAATCATATGGTTTATGCGTAAACTATTATAAAACATAATTTATGGACATATCCAAAACTAGGAATGATGTAGTGAACTTAACATTGAACAACATTTGCACTGAAAGTAAAGTGTTACAGGGATCGAGAAGACAATATTACATAGTAATAACGATGAAACCTTAGAAATAAGAGCACAGATAGAAATAGTAAAGGTGGCTTTTGTAAAGATGAAGCTTTTGTTTTGTAACACGGATCTAAGTATAGAAGTTCGAATCAGATTCATGAGATGCTACATATTCTCTGTTTTTTTTTGTACAGAGTGGAGGCTTAGACACATAAAAAATGAAAAATAGACAAAATTCAAGCCTTTGAATTATGGTTTTATCAACTCATGTTAAAGATATTGTGGACAGAGAAAAGGAGTAATGAGCAAGTCTCACATAAGATATCTAAAGAGCTAGAATTAACTGCCATGATGAAGAGATGAAAATTGGGTATTTCAGACAAGTAATACCAGAGAGAAAAATACCATCTGCTGCAGTTAAATATACAGAGAAAAATAGTAGGAGAGAGGAATAGTAAGAAGATGAAGAACATTTTTATCTCACCATGTGAGACTGGTATAATGTTTGTCTGATTGAGAAGCAGTGTCCAATTAAGAATTGTTTTTATGGTTCCCAATATCCTATAGGAGAAGGCACCCAAAGTAAAAGACCTGTCACCATCTTCATTAGCCTTATTGTGTATAACTATTGGTTGTAAAACTAAAAAAAGAATCATCTGATTATTATTAACAAATAAATTCCACCTGATATCTGTATATTTATTTGTTGCCATTTGTTTCGCAGCTTTAATCAAACAGATACTTGAGATAAGAAATAATTCATAAGCCTTTAACATATCTTGAGTTCCTTAAACATTAGAAATGCCCTACTGAAAATGGTTTCATTAAACAATAAATTGAGGAAGGGAATGGTAAACCACCTGGTTTTACTTAGCAAAGCCTGTTGAGGTTCAAACCAGATTTCGGTCGATGACATAATCAACAATAAATTAATAATACAGTAAAACTGAAGTTTAAGTATTTTTAATAGATTATAATATATTTTATTTATTTTTGGTTTAACATCCGACTGTTCTGCAATTACTGCTAATGCTGACGGTGAAGGATGAAATGATTTTTTGTAACGTATAAAAATATCCCATGCCTGAATGGGATTCGAACCCAAGACCGCATGATGAGAGGCGAGCATGTTACTAACTACGCCAATGAGGCCAGCAATAGATGGATAGTTTAAAGTTTAATAGATTAGACGATTAGTTCAAATATTGTATGTATTTAATGTGATAAAGTTTTAATTAATGTAGTAATAAGTATTAAGGTAGTACAAAATTTAATGGTAGTAAAGGTGGTATGTCTTGTTTGTAGTTAGATATTTTATAAACTGAACAAATACTTATACCTAAAGCATAGTGTGTTTAAATTTGTAGTCAATGTGGCTAGGCTTTGGTAAATTGTCACAGTGATACTAAAAGTATGGTTTTTATTTCAAGTATATTTGATGAACTTTGTATTGTTAGACAAAAATTATCGATTAATACTCATAGTCCTTCTCGTAATTCCAGTTTTAATTCTAAATGTTTTATTTTCTAGTGTTCCTGTATTCTGTGTGACACTACTTATGATCCTTGTTGTACCAAATTCAAACAGTGCAAGTATCGAAAATTTTCAGTATGGTACTGGGGAAGCAGCTATCACTATTTTTATTCTTCTTCTTTCTTTCATAGGTTGGTATTACATTTATTTTGTTGATTGTGAAATTGCAGCAGTTATTTTTTGTAATAATTTGTGATTTTTTCATGAGCTATTTTTGATAAGTCATTGATATCATTTAAATGTAAATACAAATAGTAAATTTTAGGAAATAATTCTCTTAGTAGATATTTTTCCTGGAAGTAAATTGTTATCTTTCTTTTTTTTTTTGTCATCAGTCTCTCGACTGGTTTGATGCAGTTCTCCAACCTGTTCTATCTTGCGCAAGTCGTTTCATATCTACATACCTGTAACACCCTACATCTTTTGTAATTTGCTTTATATATTCTAATCTTTGCCTCCCTCTACAATTTACTCCCTCAACATTACCCTCCATTATTGATAGCCCAATACCTGGATGTCTTAGGATATGCCCCACTAGCCTATCCCTTCTTTTGGTAAGATGCTTCCATATACTTCTTTTTTCATCCACTCGCCTAAGAACCTCTAAATTACTTATTTTGTCCACCCACCTAATCTTTAACATTTTCCTATAACACCACATTTCAAAAGCTTCTATCCTCTTCCTTTCTACAGCCCCTATCACCCACGTTTCACTTCCGTATAATGCTACACTCCAAACATAATGTTTTAAGAAATTTTTCCTAATCTGTAAATCAATGTTTGTAGTCAGTAAGCTGTTTTTCATTTCAAAGGCTTTTCTAGCTTGAGCAATTCTTTCTTATAATTATAGAAAACATGATGTTCACTAAAGGTTTTAGGTGTGGTTACTTTAAATTTCCTTTCTTTTTAATTGTTTTCATTGAATCTACTATGTTGATTACAAATTTATACTAAACATACGCAAGAGTACGCAATTAGAGGGGTGTCATTTATAATGGCAGAATGGAAGATTTTGATTACCTGAATAATATTTAATATCAAATACAATGTAGTGATAGGCAATACTTCACTACTTTAAGACTTACTTACTTGTACTACTTTTTGACTGCTTTAAGTTAATAATCTTTTTGACGTACATTACCCTTGTAAATTAATTATTGATAAACTGTAATTTTCTGGTTTAGCTGGTTACATTAAATTATTTTTTATTGTCATTCCGCTCTTTTGGTGACATTACTGGTGTAGTTGTTAGGCTTTTAATCATTCTTAAAAGCGTATTACTTTTATTTTATATAAACTTATTATTTTATTACCTCAGCAGTTGCTGTTAAAATGGGGTGAAACCAGTTCAAAATTCTGGTTGATGAGATAAATTTAGTAAATTTTGCAGCTGGGTTAATGGATGATTTCTTCTACCTGACAACTGATAATGAGAAAGACAAAAGATTATATAGAATTTTAGCTCGTGAACTATTCCATTTTAATTATTTGTTTCATGAAAGAAGATGTATTACACTGTAATTGGTTATAAACCAACCTACCAATGAATTATCTCCTCGTAATTTATATAAAGAATTTATGGATAATGAAAAATGTATACAGCATTTAACAGCTAACATTTGTTTATAATAATTTACAGTGACTGTCGGTTGTTTAGTATTTCAAAGGCATTTTATTCGACAAAGACAACGGAGGTCTTCTGAAACTTCAGCTTTGTGTGAAAATAGAGATACTCCACGTTTTAGTTCCATTCAGTGAGTACAGCATTTATCTATCTATTTTTTATTAAATGTAACGTAGGATATGTTATTCATCTGGATGTACATATGAGCACCAGTTATCCGAACGTCATTCATCTCAACCATCATCTGTGGATAAAAATACATTTTTATATCAAAATACGGACTTACAATTCAATGAAAAAATTTAAAGTGTAATCAAAATGATGCTTAAGAATGACAACACTGACGCTGATTACCTAGGTTATCAAATTTTATCTGATGAACAAATTCTTTCATTAATTCAACATGAATGCCAATGCCCTTCAAATAATAATGAAGAAAAAGAAGAAGAAGAAGAAGAGGGAAAATGACCAACTCACCCAGAGGTTATTTCTTTCGTAGAAACTACAATTCTATGGTGCGAACAACAGCCTGAATCTAGTGCTGCTGAAGCATTATTACTAAATAGAATGAGGAGTTACTGCTACAAAAAGAAGTTCAGTCTCAGTTCAAAAGAAAATTCAAGAATTTAAGAACATTATTGTTCTATAATAAGCTTGGTTGCTAGATCGCTTCCTCCACATTCATTCAAGTGGGCAAGAATTTTTAGAGGTCTCCTTAACTCGCTGTCTTAAGTTCTTTTTTAATAAAAAAAAACCTGGAAAATATACTGTGGGTTCCTAATGAATCGTATTTTATTACTACATAAATGTTATTATTGTGTTGTGATCTTGAGGTCAGTTGCGTGTGCACAATGTTAGGCAACCTGAATTTTACGACATTTTTGCGTTTGACAACTAATAACTTTTTACAAAATTAAGCTTTTAACGAAATTAAGCTTTAATTTCATTTATTATTTGTCACAGGTTACAGAGGAAAAATATAGTTATCTGACTTCAAAATGTGACTAAAAACATAAGGTTTACTCCTGTAACTTACCCAATACGGTGATCCATTCGTTCACACTCTGTTGGTCTATAATGCTCACTCCAAGAATCTATTTTTAGAAATGACACGAAACATTCACGCTACAATGTGTTGTTTTTGTTTTGAAAATATCGCTGGAACAGGGTTTTATTTATTGTCAGAAACACAAATATGATGTTAGACATGACAATGTTGCATGGTGCAGGAGGGGAGGAAGCGCTCCGTCTACTTTGTCACCATCGTACCATTTTCATGCTGGCTACTCTAGTAATGTACAAGTGTGTTAAAAAATACTTTGTAAAGGATTTTAACATTATTTATTTTGGTAATTTGTTCAGTTTTTAAATTCTGTATTTTTCTGTTTGTGTAATCTTCAGTACTCTACATTTCCAATAAATGCAATAAATTAGTGTTTTGTTAAACTAAATCATTCAAATATACATTATTGACTGATTATGAGATTTTATGGGCATTTTTGTTAGCCTTTATTAACCTATTGAACATTCAGGTTATATTATATTGTTACAGTACACTGTATCAAATTACAATATTAAGTGTTTTTGATTATCAGAACTGCTCTGATCCCAATTAGTTAAGATAACTGTCGAACCACTGTATATGAACTGTTCGTCATATAAACTGTTCAAACTGTTTGTCAAATCAGCTCACCTGAGTAATTTTTTTGGCTGTGAACTTATGTATTTGCTAATAAATATATAAAATTATACTATTTTTTTTTGTAAATTGAATTTGGTTTTTAATTCCAGTTTTAATTTGTTCTTTATTTTGTTGTTTAGAAGTGATGCTACAGAAACAGAAGCAGAGAATAACACCAGTCTTATGAAGAACGGCAGACAATCTTCTCAAGAACTTCTCCATCCTGTCAGTGAACAGTCCTATGAAAGTGACCCACCACATACTAAGATTACCGTTCTTTTATTTTTCTTGATGTGCTCCATGTTTGTCAGTCTTTCTGTTTGTATATGGCGAATAGTAATGGATGATGTTACTGGTGTTTATGTTGAACTACTTTTCATTGAATTGGCTCTCCGTAAAGGACAAATCTTGTTGATATTTCTTATGTTTGGTCTTGACACTACTTCTCTTATTCATAATTTTGTAAGAAGGTAAGTTTTTTGTACACCATAAGTGTTTTCATATATTAAAAATATGTTCCAAATTAAGATTAATAAAAAAATATGTATGCTGCTTACATATCCAGCTGTTTTCTTAGAGAAATTACTGAAACCAAATTATTTATTTATTTTTACCACATTCATCTTTCAGATCTAATTATACTAAGTGATCAGATAATATGAATGGGCAGATAAATAAAAGTATCACTCTGAAAGATTGCAGGTCAAAATCATACCTTTGTTAAATAAATTTTATCATTTTAATTAAAAAGTTTGTTTGTCTGAAATCGCGTGACTTCCACCCTATAACAGTTGTTAATTTTATGACTCGAATGTTTTCCACATTGTTTTAGGATGTTTCAAAGCTACGATGTAACTATTTTGGGTTTGAGAATTGTGCTTTAATGGTTTAATAGTTGAGAAAGGTTTATTTTTTCAAGTAGAATTGAAAACAAGTTTCAAAATTTTAAATAGTAATAGTATTATGTAAAAATTATTATGTATATATCATTTAATATTGCGGCTGAACTTTAAAATTGTTTGGTAACTTGACTTCCATTTTCTTTTTTTTGATAAATTGAAATTTGCTGAACTGTATTAGTGAAATGTGGTAAAGTGTTACAAATACCTTAATCTATATATTTAAAACGCAAAATCACTTCCAATGTATTTTAAATGGGAATTCTTTAAACTCTTAAATACAGAGTTCTACCAAACGGATTTTTATAATTTTTACATGGTTTTAAAGAGTATTCTTTCCTGATTCGGTAAAAAGTTCTAAACTTGAAATTCATGCTAAATTCAAGCTTCATTTTACGAAATGAAAAAGAACAATATTGTGCGAATTTATTCGCACGGGTCCACTAGTATTTATTAATTTTATGAAAAAAAAATAGTTGAACTTCTGTTATCTTAACAAATTACCTTTAATGTGCTTGCTGTTTTGTATCTGTAAGCTAAACATTTTTCAAATAGATCATTATGGAAGAAGTTGGTTTTTAATTGTGGTCAACAGATGCACACAGATATATTCAGTATGGACTTAGTAGATCATAAATACACACTCAATACATACAAGAAAACAAAAACCAAGTTAAAAATTTTTACTTATTATTGAAAATGTCAAATTATTAGTGGATGTTATTACAACTAAATAAATTATTTGTGTTTTACAGAGTTAACATTATGTGGCTAAGAGGATGCAATGTACACCAGCGATTTAAATGGGAAGATTTACCACCTGAGACTAAACAGCTATGTGAAAAATTCTGTTCAGAACATTTGAATCACTGTCTTCAAGATATAGCAGTAAATTATTGGTAAATTAATTTTTTAAATGTATGAGTTTGTTGTAAATGTAGATTCTGTTGTTTTAAGACCAATGAAGTAATTAATAATGCAGACCCTAATGTCTTTGTCGTGAACTCTCAGTGATTTTTTTATATATTGCTTTATTGTCTACCCTATATAGAGTTTATTTTATAATCTTTATTGTATTCATTATATGTGTTTACAAACTGAACCCTTTATTATGACTAAACAAGCATATCATATTATAATATTACTATAGGCTTTTAACTTACGTGTGACAGAGGAGATAAGTGCCTGTGATTTAGAATAGGTACCTTCAATTTTTACATGTGTTTAAAGTATAGAAAAAATATTTATGAAATTGTATTTAATAATCTGAGGTTGTTGTCCAAATCTAAATGCACTAAAGACAACTCATGGCCCTTGTTTGTTAATTTGGAATAATAATTTTTTAATTTGTATTATAGGTGGGTGTCCAGAGATTACAGACATTGTTTTACTGGGTATGATCTTGTTTCATGGTTGGTTTCGAATAATGTAGTCCAAGATCGTAATGAAGGTACTCATTTTGGGAACGAGCTACTTCAAGGTCGCATTCTGAAACAATTGAATAACGCACAGGTATTTTGTGATGATCGAGGGTTGCTGTATTGTTTTAACAATACAAGTGAACTTTCTTTAACGCATTAAAAGGCATCTTTTAAGTTATAATTTTGATTATTATTTATTTTATTATGGAGGATGTAAAATTGTACACAATTAAACGAAATATTGTTGAGATATTATATTACTCGTAAAATATTAACTGATACAGAATGAATATTTTAAACTTTTTATAAACACCAGTATACCTTAGATTCTATTCAATATTTTACACTGTTGTTTGATTGATATAAAAATAGTTGATATATATTATATCTTTTTTTAATTAAATATAAATTATTTTTTTTTTTTGGTTATGACATGCACAATTAATTGAAATTGAGGCACATTTGTAAATTATGTATACTATTGACTGGCTTTTCACCAAATGGTGTATAGTAGTAGTAATAGAGAGTAGTTGGTAGATTTTTTTTACCTAAGATTATGTTTTCCAGTCTATTACTACAATTAGCAGAAAATAATTAAAGCTGGCTAATTATTTCTGCTTAATCATATAAAAAAGTACCATAAATATTTTATAAATTATAATTTAAAATTTAATATGTAAATCCTTTAGGCAACATTATTTTTTTGTATAATATTTTATTAAACTATTAAGACAGTTATTTTATAGTTGAATTTTGAATTACCGTATTGTTCCGAATACAAGCCGCAGTTTTTCCCTAAAAATCGGTTCCATAATTTGACCTGCGGCTTGCAATCGCGCTTTAATAATAATAATAATAATAGTTTCTTATTAAGCATAAGTAAGTATTAATAGTGAGAGAGAGTGGTGGAGGGGGTGGGAGAGAGACGCACTCCTTACGTAGTGCGTGTACAGTCATTTTGATCAGTTTGGTGTTACAGTATAAAGTTTGGTAGCAGTTTTCTTAAATTTCATTTTGTTTTTTATCCGATCATTTGTTTTTTGTTG
Organism: Catonia carolina; assembly: GCA_035578175.1. Taxonomy (NCBI): domain Eukaryota; kingdom Metazoa; phylum Arthropoda; class Insecta; order Hemiptera; family Achilidae; genus Catonia; species Catonia carolina. The sequence continues at coordinate 178,318,244 of JAQMRL010000001.1, forward strand.
TATTTTGTACTTCGCCATGAGTGATGTTATAGGTTAAGGGTACTTTGTCTATACAAGTACCCAAAAAGTAGCGCAGGACTTGCGATACCAATTTCGAATTATTGGTATCGCAAGTCCTGCGGCTACTTTTTGGGTAAAAACGCGGAAAAGACATCCACCAAAGAAGCCGGAAGAAAACACAAATAATGTAGATGAATCCTTGTGTTCGGTATTGAACAAAAAATAAACAAAAACTTCTTAATGCTAATTAAGTAGTAAGTGTATTTGTTTGTACGGTATTTTCTTCTTAAAAAATAAAATACTTTCAAAAACATACAAGTACTGTACTTGAAATTTATTTCCTAGTTTTGATCATAATTTTTCTGATGCGGCTTAAATTCGGGTGCGGCTTGTTTTCGGAACAATACGGTATTTAAATTATGCGTAGAAATAAGGTTAACATATTTTTTAACTTCATTGATCACTGTTGAACATGTTCAAAATTTATTTAAGTGAATTATGTATTATTACAACTTTTATCAATTTTATTGTTTTTTGAGTAAGTTGTATGATTAACAAAATAATAGTGTTAACTGGCTTTTAGGCTATAATATTATACTTAAATTTTATTATTGTAAAAATAATAAAAGTTTTAATCTTATTTTACTGATGCCTGCACAAGCATGCACACATCAGGCTGTGCGTAGGTAATGATATGAGGTGATATACAGATGAAAAAATGCCAGAACTGATTAGGAATCGAATTGGGATCCCGGTATAGATGCCAGTTTTGCTGGTCACCACACCTTGGCCCAGCCCGTCTTGTAGTGATTGTTTAGTTTTAAATACAGCCTAAGGCTAAGCGCACAGTGAATGCTGGTTGCAGGTCGCTGGTCACTGGTCACTGGTCGCTTACAAGCGGAAGCCTGCTAGTAGGAATATGCCATTATATTTTAATCGGATGTCTCGCAGTAAACACTGGTGGAGAAAGCTGTGCGCTGGTCATCTGCGCATATCAGCTCATGAATTTGTTTTGTATAAACCTGCCTGCTGCTTGCTGGTAGATTGATAAGCGTACTTGGTGTCGTATATTAGGTATTCATAAATAATAACAACTTGTTAATTAATTATAACATAAGTTTATAAAAGTAACTTTAAAAGATTATTACTGGGCAAACAATGCTTTATAACATTGAATATCAGTTGTCAAAATGTTCAAAATATGTACCTCAAAGTAATCACAGGTCTTTCTTCCAATAATATTGGTTGCTTGTGCTAGTTACACCAATGTTTTTGTGAACAAAATTTTGCTTTTGACAATATAAAATTAAATGTTTCCAGAGTCATTCTCATGTATTTAAAAAACCTGTCTCTATCTTTCTTTAATTGCGATAAAAGATGATGATACTCGCCGTAGAATTTTCTGTTCTTATTAATGTTACTAACGATATCGTCTTTAAATGATAATAATTTCCTGTAGACGTTTTCCCTTAGAAATAATTCATCATCACTGCTGCTACTGGAACTCATGTTGAATACCGACAACTGAATGAAGGTTAAGCGCATAGCTACATGTTCCCACTATGCGCACTCGCCAGCGTGAATCAGCAGCTGCGACCAGCGTTCACTGTGTGCTTACCCTAAGCTCCAGTTTTATGGGAGTTAGGTTTATAAAATTAATGCGAATGCGGAATGAATTAATATTGAGTGAGTAATAAGAGGGTGTAATGAAAATTAATGCTTCCATCGTTATAACTTTATTAGTAATGGATATAAAGTTTACATATTTGTGTGAAATTATAGACTAAACTGCCCCCTACTCACCTATATAATCACTTTTACACATAGTCGCTGTTAACAGCTACACATTTCCGTCGACGTACTACACTTAGGAAAAGTCCGTCATGGAAGAAGTCTGAAATTTTTGTGCGGCACCATTTCCTCACCTCCTCTATCACCTTTGCATCCGAAGAGAAACGCTTGCCCTTGAGATGTTCCTTAAGGTGTAGAAAGAGGAAAAAGTCACAGGGCGCAAGATCTGGGCTATAAGGTGGATGAGGTAAAACGTCTTGAAACCCAAACTTCTCCAGTGCTGTACATGTTTTCAGACTTGTGTGAGGAGGAGTGTTGCCATGATGCAGAATTGGCTCTTTGTCTGGATGAACCCTATGCAGCTACCGCTTCAGATTTGCTAGGGTAGCAGCATATTGTTAGAAGTTGACAGTAGTCAGTTCCAAAAACTCCATGTGAACGATACAATCACAGTCCCAGAAAATGGTAATCATGGCATCCTGGCAGATGGCATTGTTTCAAATTTTTTCAGTTGCGAGTCGCCATAAGGGGACTTGTTTACAAAGAGTTCCATTACACGACTAACCACTTTTGAGACTGTCTGGCCCATCATTATAATAATTGCAGCGATGTAGGCATTAATTTTCACTATGCCCTCATATATGTAGGTGCAGTGGTCACTTTTTGTAATAATATAGAAGCATAAAATATGCTATTTTGATGTAAACAACAGTGATTGACAAGTAAACATATACAATTTCTGATGTTCCATATTCTTTGTTTGTCTATACTGAACTATATTTGAAAAATATAACATTTTTTGTGTCTATATTTGCTTATCGCTTTCTACAGTATTTAGATTTATATACATTAAAGATTATAATTCATCAGTCACTTGTTTTTCCTAATCTTGAGTAGTAAGCAACTTATAATTGAAAAAATTCTTTAATTTTTTTTAATTGCTTCACGTAAGTTGTGTTTACTGATCCATTTAGCGGTTGTTGATTTTAGTGATGAAAAGGATTTTTGTATTGTCAAATTCCATTCAGTTAGCATACACACAAATGTTTTTCTTGGCAAGTTAAATGTGGAATAATTTAAAACTTTCATTGAATTGTTAATCTATTCAATGCCAATTATGATAATGCAGTTTTTCCAAGATTTTAAGAATATTGTGCAGACTTGAGTTTATTGTAGACTATGAAAACTTAATTTTTCAGCTACAAATGTAGAAAGTACCATGTTGAATACTTCTACTCCCCTTGCCTTTTGTTGTCAACCATCTTATGAAGATGATGGTTGGTTACTATTATGAATAACAAATCGTGCGAAAACTGGATATGTGAATAGAGACAGGGCTTTTATTTTGTTGTTATAATCTTGCCCTACTAAAATTTTGTACTTTTTTGTTTAAATTGTAATTATTTGCATAATTTGGCTTTTTATTATTGATAGAATACTTTTTTTAAATGTGAGATTGTTTTCACAACGCACAGAAATATTGTGTCTTATGTGCATCGTGATCATTTGTATAGTTTACTAATGAGATTTGTGTCTTTTTTGTTAGTTGTTCTTCCAAGACTGTGAATTTTTATTATTTACTTATTAGTAAATTTAATTAAGTGTGTTTTTTGTTTGTTTATGAAAAAATTTAAGTATACTTCACAGTCTGGACTGTACTGTTAATTTTTGTAGAAAACTTTATTGTATTGTTTATATTTATGATATTCAGAATGAATGTATGGTAGTTGCTTTTTAGAACTAACTAATCTGAAAACATCTTTGTTAACCAATCACAGACTTTTTCTCTATAACAAAAATCACAGTAATGGAGCTTTTAAGTAACAGCCAATGTTGCGACACTTACTGTAGTAGTGTTTACTATAATTACTCTTAGGGAGAGTGATAAAAATATTACATCACTGATATTATTTTTTATTCTGAAGCATTATGAACTCTTAATGTATAAATTCAGTTTTTTCCAAATCGTAACTGATAAATGGTGCGATTACCTGTGTGATTTTAAGTGTGTAAACATTGAGTTTTTTCAATATGTTTTATTTTTCATGCTCATACGTTTTTGAAGTTGTGATTTCATTATTAATATAGTATAATGGATTCAAATACTTTTAAAATTGGTGATAAACTCATCTTGTTGTTATATTCTAATGTTCGTTAAGTATCATCTTCATTTATTTATTTATTTATTTATTTTTGCTACTAGAACAATAACAACAAAAGATGGTGTCTTTTGTTGTTATGTTTAAGTTGTTGTTATGTTTAAGTATTAAACATACTTAATTGTATGTTTAATTTGTTGAGAAAAAAGTAGGTTAACAATGATAAAAATTGAATTATTTCTATGATTACTGATGGGAAAAAAGTATCAATGAAAGTGAATTTATAAGACAGACTTCTTGTGCACATGAATGATAAGAGAGGTGGCAACGGTGATTGACCAGAGTATCAATTTGGCCTGGGTAAGCAACCTGACTAATAGATAAATTGGATAAAATGACAAATCTGGCAGCCGCCCCATAATCTTAGGAAAGCTTGCATTTCTGTGATTTCTGTCATAGTTGGTGGTTTTCTTTCCAATTATTATACTGTACTATAATATTTTATCTTTATTATTAGTTACATATTTGCAACTTAGATCAATCAAGTTATGAAGGTGTAAATTTATCTATAAAATACTATTAAAGTGAATTACATATAAATGTTAGTTACCAATGTTGAGCCTGTACGCTGTTACAATGTTGAGTATTGTATTATTCTTAGTTATCTTACTTGATACTTTTTAAAACAACTTGTTTGTATTTGAATGATTAGGTCAGAAAATGAGCTTGAAATTAATTTTTTTCCAAACTTATTTAAAGTTCAATTTACTTGTTATTTTCTATTTTACTTCGAGTGCTTTGATGATCTGATTTGTAAATTGAGGTTGATTTATGAGATAATCACAGTTATTTAATAATTTTATATTTCAATTTATTTTTATACTAAAAGAAACTACTTAATTGTGTACTGTGATAAATTAGAAATGATGTTAGTTGTTTTAACAAATTTAATTTAAAAAAATGTTATTTAAATTTTTGGGAGGTTTCTTCGAAAAGCAGAAATGTATATTTTTTGGTTGTTAATTATCAACTTAATTGTTTGTTTAATTTGTTGAGAAAAAAGTAGGTTAACAATGATATAAATTGAATTATTTCTATCAAATTTTAATTTTCTGTTTAATAAATAAAAGTAACTGTAAAGTAACGAATAAGTATAGCACTAAAAAAAAGTAATTAACTAAACTGTGTGAAGAGATGTTTACTATCTGAGTTTACAAAATTTAGATAATTTTACAGATTTTTATTTTCTAAACCCTAGAACGGTTATAAAAATACAAAGAAAAATCTCAGACTGCAACAAAACTCTTATTTTTAAAAATTGTTGTGATTAGGTTTCAGATAAGAAAGTCATAAACAACTTAAATAGTTTGTTTCAAATCATTCAAGTCATAAAACTTCTGTTTGTAGAGCTCCAAATAATTATTTGGAGCTCTACAAACAGAAGTTTAATTAATCTCGGACTAATTATAATTAGTCCGAATTATAATTATTAGACTAATTATGATTAGTCCGATAAAACTGATTTTGTTAATTAATGTAATATGTTTGATCTGGAGTAACAGTTCAAAATTTAAAAGTATTAACATCCTCCTCTTCTAGAAATTTATTTCTTCTAAACTTTTCTGATAACTTTTGTATTTTATTTTGCACTATTATAGGCTTGTCATCTAAGTTATGTATGCATGTGTGTAGGTATTTGTTTATCTAACAAAGTTGTTGGTGTTTTTATAAATCAGCAATGCTCCCTGGAAAACTTGATCACTTTAGAATATTTAGACAGAGGTAAATCGGTGTTATTAAAAATTTCAATAATATTATGTTTTTTCAAATAAGTAAACAGTGTAAACAAATTCCAATTAAGATTAAAAGTCAGCTTGAAAGAAAATTTAGTTTTAATGAGTCATTTAGTTATCTCAAGGTCCTAAGCTGGTTAGTTAAAAGGGAACGTTCTTTTTACTAAAGAATATTTTATTCTGTGTTTTATATTGCTTCATATAATTAGTTGTCCATGACTACACTGGATATGGAACAGTAACACCACGTTTTAACTCATTTGAATTTTGTAAAATGTAGTCAGGAATTGTATCTAGGATCTTTTACTTCGCAGTCCAGCACCACTGTGCTACCAAGGTGGTCAATTGATTTCTAACTAACAAATTCCTAAATTTTATTATTAGTAGATTAGATTTATTAGATCTAATAGATCTAACTAGATTAGATTTATTATTTTTATTTATTGCATAGTATAATATTTAGTTATTCTTTGTAATTTTGTAGTTTTTAATTTTTTAATAGAATTGTGCTGTTATATTTTTGTATAAAATTTTATCTTAGAAAAGAACTTTTGGAACGTATTTGTTAAAAATATTTTTGTTGATAAGTTGTAATATTTAAGAAAGGCTGCAGTATTTCATTAAGTCTAAAAGGCCACCCGTTTCAATTAGGTGCTAATAACTAAAAGCTACAAAAAATACTGGTGTCTGTCTTTTCAATCAGTGACTCAAGGTAAAGATGGAAATAACCAAGATGTTTGTTGGAATGAGAAACAGATTGTAATAGTATTTATTATATTACAAGGAAAGCACCAGATAATGTTAGTTCATTTAATCAATTAAAAGAGCGAGGTAAATTTCTTGTTTTTAGTTTAAACATGCTTTGTTTAAGCCTATACTAGATTTCTCAACTTGTTTGCATATCCAAATGCTTAAATTACCATGAACTTAAATATAATCTTTAATTTTTTTTAAAAAATTAAGCATTTGTTTAACATTTTGTCTGTTATTCTTTGTGGGTTTGTTAATAATTTCCAGATCCTAACAGGGAATTGAACATGAAATCTTAGTTCGGCACATTGACCACTGTGCCATGAAAGGGGTTAAAATATTTTTTATTTATTTTATTTCCTTGATATTTTTGTGAAGTTAACATCTTTCTAATATTCTGTGGAATCTATTGAATTAATATCAAAATGTTTCACTGCTATTTGGTTTCATTTACCTGTAGACTATTTTATATTTGTCTGTTTTATATGACAAGAATATACCCTGAATAGATAGTGCTATTTCATTTGGCTTATGAATCTGTCCCCACCATTTTGCAAGAAAAAACTGCTACTATCTGGCTTGTTGTTAATGTAGTCTGTTTATTGGCCTAACTTTATTGTAGTTTATCTATAAAAATAAGTCACCTACCCCTAACTAGATCTGTCAAACAAAACAATGTTATTTTATTTTAGTATTAATTTGTTTATTATACTGAATTCATTAATGATTGAATCAAAATAAAATATTTATCTATGTCATATTTATGATGTGTCTATAATAATATTTTTAAACTTGTATAAAAACAAATTGACTTATAAAAATGGAAAAATTAATGACTATTTGTAACTTGCATTGGCTATAGATAGTAGTAACGGGAAATAAAGCTATTTTTTTATAATCTGTTACTGAAAGTAACAGCCTGCTCGATAACAGGATTTTATAACCTGTTATTAAAATAACACTGTCATCGTCCAGCTTACAATACAATGTAGTAATAGGTAACACATACCTATTACCATACCAATGTAGTAATAGGCACAACACATGCAGAAAAGAAGTGAACTAAATTATTCACTAGCTGGTAGATTTTTTTGTACAAAAGTTTATTTATACAAAAAATGGTAGTCAAAAAAAACCGTCCGGTGGCAAGATCATGACTCGCTGGACAGTTTGTTTTGAGTATTGACCTGCTTTTATCCTGCTGACATCTTTGTGAATGCATAGCTGCTAACTTCTCTCCTCAGTGTACAATGTAAAGTAACTATAGTGCTTTGCTGTGTGTCTATGAAAGATTCAGCAAGACTGGCCACCTTTGTGTTTGCAAAAAATTGCGTTTGCTTTCGTTATATTTGGCTACAGGAAATAATGATGTTAGTCTTAACATTGTGTTCGTGAGAGATTCAGTGAGATTTACCACCTTGTGTGTGTATTAATAACTGTATTATAATGTAGTTAAACTTAAAAGTGGTGTTATTAGATGAAAAGATTATTGATAACTTCATTTAGTTTTAACAGTCTTATGCTGTTATAAGTCAGATAAGCATCATTCGTACATCAGTTTATTAAACAGATTTGAATCATGGTGTTATAAAGTAACAGCTAACAGTTAGTTATTAAAATAACAGGGTATTTTTAATTACCTGTTATCACAGTTACTTCCTCAATCCAGTAACCATGTTATTAATCCTGTTATGTGAATTAATCCCCATCACTAATAGATAGCTCCTACTTTTAACAATCCTTATGAAATGGCACCATATGTAACTTGAAACTGTATGATAATGTTCTTTAAGTATAGTAGAGAGGTGACTTGAATGCTAGTGTGAGATAAAGCGGGGAACAGGAAAGCTTGTCCTATCTATGGCCAAGGTTTCCTGTTCCTCACTTTGAGATGACTTGAGTGCTAGTGTGAGATAAAGCGGGGAACAGGAAAGCTTGTCCTATCTATGGTCAAGGTTTCCTGTTTTCACTTTGAGATGACTTGAATGCTAGTGTGAGATGAAGTGGGGAACAGGAAAGCTTGTCCTATCTATGGACAAGCTTTCCTGTTTCTCATTTTGAGATGACTTGAATGCTAGTGTGAGATGAAGTGGGGAACAGGAAAGCTTGTCCTATCTATGGACAAGGTTTCCTGTTCCTCATTTAGAGATGACTTGAATGCTAGTGTGAGATGAAGTGAGGAACAGGAAAGCTTGTCCTATCTATGGACAAGCTTTCCTGTTCCTCACTTTGAGATGACTTGAACGCTAGTGTGAAATGAAGTGGAAAACAGGAAAGCTTGTCCTATCTATGGACAAGGTTTCCTGTTCCTCACTTTAAGAAGACTTAAATGCTAGTGTGAGATAAAGCGGGGAACAGGAAAGCTTGTCCTATCTATGGACAAGGTTTCCTGTTCCTCACTTTGAGATGACTTGAATGCTAGTGTGAGATAAAGCGGGGAACAGGAAAGCTTGTCCTATCTATGGACAAGGTTTCCTGTTTTCGCTTTGAGATGACTTAATGCTAGTGTGAGATGAAGCGGGGAACAGGAAAGCTTGTCCTATCTGTGGACAAGCTTTCCTGTACCTCACTTTGTCTCACACTAGCATTCAAGTCATCTCTCCACTGTACTTTTTGATATTATCACCTTGACGATTAAAGCATTTGTCCTATCTAAGAACAAGCTTTCCTGTTCCCCTCTTGGTCTCACACTAGCATTCCAAGTCATCTCCCCACTATAATTGATCAGTAAAAGACCTCAGTTTGTCCTCAAACTGATAAATTAATTTGTGGTCTGTTTAATTGATTTTAATGAAATTTTTAAGGTACTTAATGATACTCAATTCAAAATTTAAGTTGTTCTTTATGATTTAGTGTTTGAAAACCTTTATTTTTTTAAGATGAAATAAAAATAATCATGGCCGTTAGATTTGATGAAATATTATTGTGGCAGCATGGAACTGAAATAGATTATTACAGTGCATTATTACATTTGCTGTGATGATACAATGAAACTGTTTATATTGTAAAGTTAGGTAAGATGGTTGTTTTTTAGCGCTCTTTTATTTCTTTTTCTTTTGTAAATATTGTAGTTTATCTTTTCACCCTGTAATTTTTTGTGATTAAAGTAACATTTTTCAACGCTTTCAGCAACATGTAATATAGTTTAATAAATAGTTTACATTTGTTAACCAAATAGTTTTTAATTGGTTCAATGTTATTAAAGTATGTGGCACATAATAACATTGTACTTGAAATCATGTAAATGACAGTAATGTTCTCTTTATTTTTTATATTAAATTTTTTCAAAATAACTGAACAAAAAAAATTTAATTTGGTGGATGTCTTGTAATAAGTGACTTCATTAAAAAAAAATAATTATGAGTTTCATAAAATTAAGAATTTAAATAAAAGTACGATTGAAAATTGTATAGTCTTTTTTTGAAAATTTTAATAATGTGTTTGTTTCATCATTTTCTTTTTTAGTTTATTTTGCACCTAAAGATAGGTTGTTCAAAGTTACAATAATTTTTTTTTAGAAATGCAGAAAGATTGAAGTGACTGAAAGGTATATTGTATTTTAATGTTGTAATATTATTAATTTGTTATATTTTATTTTGAATGCATAATATATCTTTGTGGTTTTAATGTTTTCATCCTGCAATGTTTAAGTAAGCAATTTTAAGGGACCATAAAATTTATTTAAAATATTTTTGTAACAGTTTATACTGAAATTACTGTTTTTCTTTTTTTAAATCAAAATAAATGTATGAAGTAAAAAATTTAGGTTCTTATTATTGTTATGCTGATTAAAAAATATTTTATTAATACTTTGACGATGTGGCTATGTATAAATATTAGTAGTTTTAAGCAAATTGATATTTGAATTTGTTATTACTAATCATTATTTAGCACACCTTATTGGTCTGCAGTAACATTATTCTATGAGTAATGTTGATTATTCTTCATGTGTAAGTTTTTATTGTTAATTTGGTTCTGTATCATATTCTTGGACAGTTTTGATAAAATATCCTTTAGGTTATTTATTGTCGGCCCTGTAATATATCGTAACTAAGTAAGGTGCGGCGCAGAAACTTGCTGATTTGAAAGGTCAATAAAAGAAAAAGTAGTTAAGATATCGTTATAATATAATTTTTATTGTAAAATACATCACTAGAATTATTTTATTATATAGTTTTAAAGATGACATCGGTCAAATGATGGCTCTCATTGCCTATACATCGAGTTACCCGATTTCTGAAATTCTGTTCAACTCATTGAAGCGTATTGATGGGTATGTTGGTGATGGCTTGGCATATGTTGTTTTTCAGGTGAGATAAGGTCCTTGGATGGTCATTGTAAACAATTGATTTCTAACTATCCCAAAAAAATCCCCTATCTAATGGGGGGGGGGGAATGGTCCGGCCAAAGTAGGTCACCTCTCAAGGAGATGAGGTGCTCTGTGAAGTGTTGTTTCAAAAGATCCATTGAACATTGCGCTGTGTGTGCCGTGGCTCCATCCTGTTGGAATGAGACATCCGCGACATCCATTCCTGCCAGGTTAGACAGAAGAAAGTGTGTACCGAGCCGCAGTCACCGTGACTGCGCGTTCATTTTCCTCATAGAAATAAGGGCCAATTATGCCCATTCTTGTCACTGCACACCATTAGAGAAATACGCCTCAATGGCAAACCCATGTTGCTCGTTGGTCCAACCATGGTGACTACTGACTAGGCTGGTAACAAAACTTCATGACCTTGCCTTTCATATGAAATAATTCTCGTGACCCTTTCCCTACATCATCTCACCGATTGGCATGAAATATAAATCAGCAAGTTTCTGTGCCGCACTTTGTATATCTTTAAAAATACAACTTTTAATACATTATTATATTCATTAAACTGCCCTGATTTTCCCCAATAATTCTTAGTTAGCTTTTCAGCATTATTGGAATGGGTCTAATTGACCTTAGAGAAGTGATGGTTAAGGTTTCGTAAGTTTTGTACATGTTTCAGAAAAAAATGCTACAAAATAGGTCTTGTTCATTTTTGTGATCTTGTCTAATCATTGGGCTGCAGAGCTGTGCTTTTTTATCGAAAAACGTATTCAAGTGCCCTGTATTTCTGGCAGCTGACCTGGAAATGTGCTGTGTGTACATCCTGTTTTTTCATGTTTGTCTAATGTTGCAGGTCCAAATCCTATTGTCTGTTTCCTTCTGAATACACTAATATTCCGTAAATTCTTAGAAGAATCTGTTCAAATTTGAACTCAGCTGTCCCATTTATATTAAATTTTCAAAAAGGTGAAAAAAATTGTTTTACTTATGTTCCCTAGTGCTTAGTGTAATAGTGTTACAAAACAAATTATAGCTTTAGATTTTTATATTTTTGGACAATGTAGGTATGACTACATATACAAATTGGTTGTCTTAAACATTGAAAATTCCTAGAATAAATTTTATCATAATCATCCCTGTTAATGTAAATTTTGTATACTTGGGAAATACAATTTCAAATGATTAGTCTTCTTTATGTAGTTTAACTCTATCTTCCATAGCTTTTTAATTGCACTCACTTTTTAGGAGTTTTTCTAAGATTTCTTATTTGAATTCGCACATATGTAGCATGGCATTTGTGCGCACATTCTATTTAGTTTTGCCTAAAGCATTTTTTATTCAGATATGTTGAATGTTTATAAATTTTAACAGAACTTACATGTAAATTAGTCTATTTAGTACAATGTTCAGTTCATTAGTTCTTGAAGTGTTTTGCTGATATTTGTTAGTGCCAACAGTTTAACTTGTACCATTAATCTGTATTTTGTTCTTTAAAAATATTATTAGGGTAAGGTTAATTTTTAACATCTTGCACAAATTTGTATCCATTGTTATTATGATTAAATTTTTAGCATAATTTTGGCACAGATATTAAGTATATATTTCAAAACATCAAAAAAATATGATAAAGAGTTTTTTAATATTGTGAACTTAAGCTATTAAATGAGAATTTAAATACTGATTAATTTTAAGATATGGTAATATTTTTGAGGTTTACCACTTTTCTGATTCTTAGTCATGTAATTGTGGGTAACCGCAAATTCTGTACTGGGATCTCTAAAATTCATCCAGTTACAGATTATAAACATTTTTTGACCCCTCCGTTCCTTTGGCCTAAGTAAAAAAGTTAAAAAACTGATTTTTATTTTTTTTCTACACACTTGTGTGGTTGATTTTAATTATGTTTTTGGTTCTTTCCGCTCTCTTTAAAGTCATCGTTTGATTTGTGAAAGCTAATTTTAGTGATTTTCACTAATATTTGTGTTTTTGGAATTGTGCAACTTGAAACAATGCACTTGGAAAGCAATACTGTCGAGCTATCTCAAATTTGTTGACACAATCTTATTTATTAATTTGTTTAATGTATGTTGCTGGCCAGGCTATACACAACTACTTTGGGGGGGGGGGGGCATGTTAAATACAGTATCTTCACCACAAAGGTTCTCATAACTCTTTGAATTTTGTTATTTTGGAGCCTTAATTTCACGTTTTGAAAGGTTAAGTTTAAAGTAACTCAGCACTTTTGGTCAGTCGATTTAGTTGTGTATTCAAATGCGTTTACATAATCCATTAAAAATGTACAATCTGTTTTTAAATCTGAATATTTCAAATTTAATAATAGTAAAACAACAAAAGCAATGAACAAATTATCTGGAAATACATTTCTATTAGTTTTATTTTTCTCTAAACTCCTTTTTTAAATATTTGTGGTATAATTTAAACTACACGCATTTGTAAAAATGCAAGTTTGTTAGTAAACCTATGTGTAAAGGAATTGGGACTTAATCACAGCTCTTAAATAAAGCTACTTTCCAAATATTGTAGAAACCGAACCAGACTGTAGATACATTTTTGCAATTGTCTTCAAATACTGGAGCCCTGAGGCAACTATTTACCCATAAATTGTGGAAAAATTTAAATCCTGTAAGAAAATATTTTTACCTGCATTTTTTATAGGACAAAATCATACAAACACTTTGTATTAGGAAAAAGTTGACTAATTCCTTTTGTTAACAATAGCTTATTTTCATTGTATCATATGAATTTCATTTTTGCTCATCTTTTGGTAAGTTCACAGTAATACTCTTTAACTTTTATTAAGTAGACAGAAAGTATGAAACTGCAAATTTTTTATTGGTTTGGATGATATCTATATTTAAAATATTTTAGGTGCTTAATATTTTAGTTATTTTTATATGTAGGTTAGTTTAATATTTCCAAAAAAATAAAATGAATGAGAGATGAAAATTACTATGCTTATTATTTATAATTACTTGTTATTCATTTTAATTTTTTTAAAATTTAATTTTGTGTACAAATTGTTTGAAATGCTTTTTTTGTTGATACACAGACCTGATGCCAAAATATTGTGATAAACAAAACGAAAAAGAAACTATTATTTTTGTAATATAATTTTATAGTGCTTATTTTGTATAAAACGTGTAAAAATATTAATATTTTGGTGAAATTGTGATAAATTTATTTATTTAATTTATTATGTTTCATTTATTACTGTCATCTGATTGTGATATTATTGTTATAATACTGATGATATTTCTGTCAAATAAAGGTATTGTTTTTGAAATTGAATTTGTAAATTTTCTTTAATTTTTTATTCATTTAATCTGGTGTTAAACAATGGACACATCAATCTCACGCCCATAACAGACAGGTGGAGTGTCACATTATTAACATTCAATCTGTTCGTTGCAGGGCTAAAATAAATAGTTCTGTTTCTCTTACCACATGGTCAGCCAATAAAATGACTGAATCATTTAAGAACAGAAGAGGTAGAGGTGTAAAAGATACTAATCAGAGATATCTCCTCTGAAAGTAATGAATTTCATTATACAGCCAGACCCTGTGGTGAATGAAGTGAAGGTGTCATTTGCAGAGTGGAAAATGTGCTTTTCAGAGGGCCCGGCATGCTGGTAAGCGTACTTTTCCACTCGGTGAGGAAGGCAATGGTAAACCACCTCACTCCTCGTTTTACTTAGTAAAACCTCTACAGGTTCAAACCAGCCTTTCGGCTGATGATCTAAACAACAACAACAATCTCATGTAAAATTTGAATTCAAAGTTTTTGGAAAGAGTCCTAAGCAATTATCAGTTAAATGTGGCAAAATTGGCTTTGCATGTGCTGCTACTGAAAGGGTTTAGTTCTTAGGTCGGTGTTCATTAGTGTTGGCTTGGTAGAAATGTATTGGTTTCGTAGATGGTAAGTAAATATTACTCTATCTGAGAAAAAGTTCAACCACTAGTGTACTACACACTTCTGGATGGCCAACAAGGAGGGAAGGCTGCTGATTTAGTGTTTTAAACACTTCTGACACTGATGATCAGAACCGTAGTCCTTTATACTCAGATGTAAAAATGTACAAAGAAATTTATTTGTTTTGCTTATATCTTTCAAAAATATACTTGCTGTTTCAATCAAGGTGTATTTTTAAAAGACTTTTCAAAAAGTCTAGTACATCACATGTGAAAAGAACCCCTAGCCAATGTAGCTCTGAAGACTGAGCTAAAGATGGATGCTGAGATTTAGGGGTGCCAGTGTCAGAAAACACTTGCAGCAAAATGTGAAAGTGGTTGACAAAAGAAAAAGGAAACATTGTTACATTTATTATTGTAAAAATATATTTTGAAAGATGTGACATTCCCATTTAATATGAATGTGTGATGAAGAGCTGCGAACACAGTGTAGGCTACTGTAGAGTAAATGGTAGAAGAAAATTTTTATAGAGACTTCTTTTGCATTATTATGTACTTTTAAGTTCTTTTAGACATTTGTTAATCATTTCATTTAACTGAATTCAATTTTACAAACTAGTTATTATTATTTTTACATTGTAATAAAGTTCAGTATTACAATATTATTATACTGTCAAAATGCAGTGATAAGTTTGTCTGAAATTTCAGGAGTCACAACTTTGACAAAAAAAACTGGTGTGAAACACTTACAACTTTCTCTTGCCAATGCAAATAATTAACAATATAACCTAACATTAATAATATAACATTAAAAATAAACAAAACACTAACCTCAAAAAATGTAACCTTATTTTATTCACGAGTGAATGATGCAAAAAGAAAATCAACCTTTGGCTTAAAAATACTGAAAATCACTTTCACACTGAACTAGGCTTTTTAAAGAAAAATGCTCTAAATAAAATCTTAAAAATCGATTGTTTTACAGATTTTCATGAAAAAGAAACAGAAAATCACTAATTACCACTAAACTAAGTGTTATTATACAAAAAGTGTTTGAAATAGAAGTTGAAATAAAAGGATTTTAAATTCTCTACAACTTTTATCATATACATTTTTGCTCTTAAATGCATATTAAAGCCGCAATCTTAAAAAAACAGTATTTTTACAAGAAAACACCCTTTCCACAAATTTCAGCAGATATAGCGCCTACCCTATCTTGTAGAGCATAAAAAATTTAGTGAATGAGGCGATTTTTAAAAAAACCATAGAAGTTGTTTTTGAGAAAATTGCAAAAAATGAAAAAAACATGAATAAACTACTACTTCTGGTTGACCGATTTTGATGAAAATGTTCCTGCCAAGTCCAGTAGTAGTATCTAACTTAAGTTTCAAGTTTGTACAATGTTCTGTTCTTGATATACACACAGACCAATCACTAAAAACATGTTTTTGGGTTCAGGGGTCAGAAAATGTGTATATCCAGTGAAAATTCAATTTAGAAAAATCAACATGAAAACAATTCTTTCCTTCCTACATATTCATATAGGCAAGAGAAAGAAAAAAAGAAGACATATATAAACATCCAAGCGAATGCTAAGAAAGGTGTATACTTAATAGTACACACCTTTAGTACTGTAGATAATAGATGACACACTTACTGTAGGAAGTAAATAAGCTTGCAGTAGTAAGTTAATGAGTAATTAAAATAATATGTGCATTCAGATAATATATATTGGTTCTTGACATGTCCTGCACTTCCTTGGGAGTCTCCTGGATGCATTTAACAAAAAATAAAAGTTAAAGTATAACCGCCCAGTATAGCTACGCCCGTGTAACAACCGGGCTGAATGACTGTTACAAACAATGGGAAAGAAAGGAGTAGAGGTATTTTATGACTGCAGTTCGTTCGTTCCTGAAAACATTGTCTCTGCCCCGCTATTAACACATTCCGCCTTCCATTGTTGTTGTCACTGTCTTGTCAGTGCTATCCTAGCTGTTGATCGTTGTAGTTGCATCTCTCTCTTTCTCTTCTGCCGTTTAGATTCTTGTACCAATAGTAGTTATTTTTTTATAATTTCAATTAAATTGTAGCTTAAGTTTTTTTACAAATTTAGTTAATTTATTTATTTATTTAGTTATATTTAGATTTATTTAATTATTTAGATTTACTTAGTTTATTTATTTAGATAACTTTCTTATTAATATTAGTTTTAATTAGTATTATTAGTTATTAGTTATAATTACTATTAGTAAAATATTAGTTATTAGCATTAATAGTTTATAATAAGTTTTCGGATATTAATTAGATTAATAATCCTGCAATTCCCATCCTTCCCATTTCTTTAGAAAATAAAATTAATAATAACAGTAAAAATATAATTGTACCTGTATATGTATTAGGCAAAAAATGTATATCAATTAGAAAATAAAATAAATAAAAACAGCAAAAATATAACTGTATCAAACAAAACAAAAATGTATAACAATAACAACAGAAAAGCATGAGTTTAACATATTTGTGTGTGTGCGGTCTGTGGTGTGCGTATTGCTTCTTTTCAATTCTTGAAAATAGATAGAGCGAGGGAGCATGGAGGAAGATGAAGAGCGGTGTACGGAAGGGTATATCGAGTTGCGATAAATGTTTTTATTCATGACAGTATACTAAAGCTATGACGTTGCACATCACGGTTGTTACGTGCGCCTATCTATATTCTTAATAAGCTCATTTCTGCTGCTTAATTGTTCTTTCCTCTACTGTATTTTACACTAAACCTTTGAGCTGTACAAGATTGGGTGTGTAGCAGAAAGATTAGAAGGGTGTGCTTGTCCCACTGCTAATGTAGTCTGATCTGGACAACCATGTCACTCACGTAACACAGAGTCCTGCCTTCCCCACTTACTTGCTTTTATTGATGATTTTACAACCTAAAAATGTAAAGATAGGCATTTTTAAGTTAGCTTCAGTAAATGGTACTGGGTACTATGCCATCTGAAATTGCAATCACAGAAAAATGTTTTAAAAAACAAAGCAGTGAAGTCACTGTGGAACAATTTTTGAAAATGACATCACAGCAACTGTGAATCGGAACACCCATGTAGCTTCCACCATGGGACATACCATCACTACAGAAATAATTAATGATTATGTCCACCTTAATTTTTTTTAATAAAGTTCATCTGATGGTTTGCACTAGCTGTTGAAATTTGCGCAATTAATTCTTCACATCCTGTATTAGAGCTTGCAATTTAGATACTGAAATGTATTTATCTACCTTGAAGTGGTATTTCCAATCCAAAGTTCTGTTCTTATTTTCCTCATCTCTGGAAGTCCCTCTTTTCCATTCTTTACAACTTTGTCTACACATTTATATGTAGAAAAAAACAAAGATAAATCAAACAAAGTGGATAAAAGAGGGAATTCTTGTCAAACACTTCTAAAAATTTAACTGGAAATTCTTTGTTCTTAATTTTTTAAGTTATTTTAAATGTTTTATAACTAAATATATAACTTGCAGTATATTCATTATTTTTTCATTAATTATTGACTGATAAACATAATGGTATGAGAATATTGGTTGGAGCGTTAATGTTAAAAGAATATAGTGTACAAAGATAAAAATATGCAGATTCTATTAGCATACTGGCTCTTACTGCTGAATGCATTATTATGTGAGAGTTAAAACTTTTAAGGCTTAAATCTTCATTAATAAAATAAAGGACAAATAAAACAACATATATTGTTTGTCAACAAATATATGTTGCCATATATCGGTGAAATAGAATTTCAGTAGTATGTTGTTTTGAAATAAACATAAAATGATAAATAGTTGTCCATTGCAAGACAAAAGCCATCTCAAAGTCAGATAGAGTTTTAACAACAAAAGATGTCGTTGTGGAAGGTAACATCCCCTCCCAACAGCCGTCTGAACTTTCAATGAAAAGGTGATTAATGTTGAAGATCTTTTGACTTCTTAGTGTAGCTGAAGCTACTTCAACATTCTCTCATTCAGCAAACTGCACTCTTTACATAACATTTATCTAAAAGAACATTATATACCTTTATTCATTGTTAACTGAAAAATGTATACATTTGATTCTTTAAGGCGTGGGTCCAAATTAAGAAACGACCAGATAAATTAGTCCCTGGGTGGGTGTTGTGACTCTTTAAACAGCTGTAGTTGACAAATATTATTTTATTTTTTTAATGTTTTACTGAGTAAATAGTTTTTAGTACAATTTAACAAACACTTCCACTTCTTAACATATTTCCTTATTTATTAAACAAAGAAAAGTTATTTTTTCGTAAAAAGTGTTGATTTTGTTTAAAAGGGACATTTTCTTAAGGGAAATTATGTTCATTAATAAGTTCATAAAGTAGGTCATAAATAGAGTAAGCAAGGATACATTAATTCTATGGTACAAGAACTGTTAACAGTTGTAATATTATGCATTGTTGAATGTGTGTAGTAATGTTTACTTAATGATTGTTTTGTGTAGTGGTGTTTGATTTAATAGAAATCTGGTGTGAAACACTCACATGACTTTCTCTTGCCAATGTAAATAATTAAAAATATAACCTAACATTAGTAATAAAACATTAGAAATATACAAAAAACTAACCCCAATAAACATAACCTAATTTTAATCATGAGTGAAAGACGTAAAATGAAAATCAACTTCAGTTTGTCTTAAAAATACGAAAAATCACTCTTTCATGCTAAACTAGGCTCAGTAGAGAAAAATGCTCTAAATAAAAGTTGTCGATCTTTTAATTTCCTATAAATTTTATTATACACTTTTATCATAAAATGCATTCTAAGGCTGAAATCTTAAAAAATGGATTTTTCTACACGTTTTTGTGAGAAAAAACACAGAAAATCGCCAATTACTGCTAAATTAAGCATTACAAAAAAAAGTATTAGAAAAATAAGTTGTATGATTTTAAATTATCTACAACTTTTATTTTAAAATTTTTGCGGTAAAATGCATATTAAAGCTGAAATCTTAAAAGAACAATTTTTTTACGAGAAAACAGCCTCTCCAAGAATTTCAGCAGATATAATGCCTACCCTATATTGTAAAGCATAAAAAATTTAGTAATTGAGGCAATTTAAAAAAATCGTAGAAGCCGTTTTTGAGAAAATCGCAA
This sequence comes from Catonia carolina, assembly GCA_035578175.1. Lineage (NCBI taxonomy): Eukaryota > Metazoa > Arthropoda > Insecta > Hemiptera > Achilidae > Catonia > Catonia carolina. The sequence continues at coordinate 178,338,070 of JAQMRL010000001.1, forward strand.
AAAAGTGAAAAATTACACAAATATAAAACAACTTCTGGTTGACCGATTTTGATGAAAATGTTCGTGTCGGGTCCGGTAGTGGTGTCTAATTTAAGTTTCAAGTTTCAAGTACGTACAATGATCCGTTCTTGAGATATTATGTTCACACACACACAGACACATACACACACACACACACACACATAGACCAATCGCTAAAAACATGTTTTTTTGGGTTAAGGGGTCTGAAAACATGTAGATCCGGTGAAAACTCGATTGTGAAAAATTGACATAAAACAATACTATCCTTCCTATAATTCATAAAGGCAAGAGAAAGTAAAAAGTATTATTTTTTTTACTTTTTTAAACAATACACTACTAGTCGCTTATTATTTTTATTACTACTATAGCGCAGTGGTTTTTAACGGGTGTGCTGTGAAACTTCTAAGACTTTGTATTAAAAAATAATTAAAATAATTTCGCTCAATATTTATTTTAAAAAACCAGAAGAGAATAATGTTCAAGAACTTAATTTATTTTATAAGGGTATTGATTTATTGGCTTACACCTTAGAACAAAAGATTAATTAAAGTTATTCATGAGAAACTTGAGCATGTCGCTTCTTACATAAAAGTTCAATTCGTGGTGGAATTTAAGACAAACCCACAACCATTTCCTGTTCAACTGAGAGAAGTCTCTCACGCTTTTTGTTTTTTACTTTCTCTGCCTATATGAATACCTATATAGGAAGGAAAGTATTGTTTTCATGCCGATTTTTTGAAATCGAGTTTTCACCAGATCTACACGTTTTCAGACAAATTTTCACACAAATTTCTGGAATATTAAGTAACCTTGTTGGGTCAATACATAGTATGCTTAACTAAGTTTAAAACAAGTTTCAGGTTTGAATTCTGGCTAGAATTAGATAGTTTTTAATCACCACTTCTGTACATGATGGATGCTTGTAATCATGTAACTATTTCAAACTTTAATTACAAAACAGAAAATTTAAGTGAATCATATTTTCTTCTGTATTGATTTAAAAGTACATTTTCATTTATTTTGGAATAAGCTTCATGTTCTAAAGGATCACGAGGAAATAATTATTATTATTTACATTTTCTTTTGTCACTTGTACATTTTGTGTAGTGCCTATTATTAAATAAGATGGTAAAGAAGTGGATAAACATTGTTCATTTCAGAGTGAAGTAAATTAAATGAAGCACTATACTAACATATTTCAAGCCCATTGTGAATTGCACTTATTTTGCAATATTATGCAGAGGTCACAAATTTGGCTTTTTGCCATTATCATCCCCTCCTTGTCAGCAACCATTGTTTATTTATTTCATTACATTTCTAGTGAATGTACAATAACTGAACAGAGGTTGTTTTACTCAAAATATGATTTTGCCAAGTTTTGTTCTTCTTGGATTTGTTTGTGTAATAAACATTGGTTAACTGCTTTCAAAAATGAATCTATGGCTATGGAAAAAACAAATGTGTTCACGCACAAAACGAAAATGTATACACATGCAGAAATAAAATTATGTTCTGTATTTCTGCAATCAATGCGGCGATTCTTTTGTTCTGTTTGAAATAGTTTATAAAAGTAAATTTCAATTTTTTAAATTATTTCGAAGTTCATCAGACATTGAAAAGTTAATGAAATTTTTGATAATAATTTGTCTTCAATCACCATCATACATGACATTTTTGCATTTAGGCTAGACTAAAAATGTTATTATTGGGAGCAATTTTACAAAGCTCTTTCAAAAAAAATATTTCTGTTTTTTAGGACCACTTCAGGGTGGGGGCTTCAGGGGTCATCCAAAAACTAACAGCCTTACATTAGCAGTGTCATATGAATAACTTTTATTTAATGAATGAATGTTAGTATAATGACTACAGCGACAAAATATTAATAGATAAGGTATTCAAATTGGTTATTATATAAAATAAAGGTATGTTGTTTCCTGGTGCCAAAAAGTAGAGCATTATATTTTATCCAGTAGGCAATTTGGCTCTTTGTCCTTGTAGTTGTTATATATTTTTATTTATCTTTTTTTATTTCTTTATGTTATTTCTTTTATTAATCGGATTGTTCTACCAAAGTGGAGGAGTTATGATTTCAGTTCTTTTATTCAAGATGGTTCCCTATAATTCTGGAAATTGGATGACCAAATTATATAAAAACCAAACCCTCTATTGATTTTATGCATTTAGTCAGGGGGACTTGGGGCTTCAGTCCCCCAAATGGAAAATTCAAATTTCATAATATACTGTGGATCCCTGGTTTAATTCTCCAGACTCAGCCCCCTGAAAAAATCTCTAGACTCAGTCTCCTCAAGCCAAAATCCTGGGTACATGTCTGACGAATTTAGTTGAAAAATAACTTGGATATGAATGAAAACAGTGACATTGTAAGGCGTTAGTTTCTTAAAATCGGTTTATGAATTTGTAAAATGTATTGGAACAGATCTACTTATGAGAAACATTGTATAAAATCTGTTGTTATTAAGAGTCGATAATTATTATTTAACTGTAGATAGCCATCTTTTTTTTAGTTAAGCTTAGTTTACAATTTAAATTTTTAATAATAATTCATAATCAGTGTAATCTAAGTACTTAGTTAAACTTTACTTAACTAGTAGTAGTAATATACACTATAATAACAACAGTAATTATTTTATAACAAGCATAATAATTTATTATTTTGGTAATACATAGAGTTGTTATAAGTATCAAAAGAAGTTTGTTTACTATTTATTATAACCAGATCCTGAAAGAACCTGGAATATATGATACAATATTTTACAAAATTTTAAAATTTGTAGTTCATCAATACACCTGTTATGTATTATAATCAAAATAAAATAAATTTTTTTCATAACATCTATCTCTGGATAAATTTAGTAACTTATCGATGGATAGATAAAGGATAATTTTGGTATGTATGTATTTATGTATTTCCCCTTTAAACATGAATAACCATGAACAAATTTAAATAAGAGTTATACCAAATTAAAATATAAATTTATTTGAATTAGTACCTTATAAACTCCAAAAAAAAGTAACAAACAAATTTTGAGATAAGCCAAGATGATTACTGTACTCTCATTAGCCTTTCAAACTGTTAATATAGAGAATGCTTACTGGTTTAGTTTGCTGCATACCTTTGTCATTTACTTAAATGTAAATAAATTTATAAATAATTTGGCTACATAAATTTCCTAATATTCTAAATCTCCTAAATAAAGAAAATTCTAAATCCTACATCCTAAATAAATCACCATTTCCTAAATTTTATCCTAATATTCCTAATAAACATAAACAGCAACCCCTTCCTAACCCAGGCACAGCCAGATAAAAATGCCAGTTACAATATGAGAAGAAAACCATAACTTACTGTTATTTACATTAAAAAATATCAACTTGATAGCTTACTTTTAGAATTAGATATTTGAAATAAAATTTTAGCAGTTGATCTCACAATTTTGTTGATATTGTTCTACAATAGTAGTGTTTTACATCCGATAAGACAGTATTTAAGCATTTAAGGTAGGCATTAGATGCCACTTGTATTTAATAATAAGTAGTCGTGTAAAATACTATAAATCCTAATAATTACTTTTAATAATTGAGGAAAACCAATCATATAAAATTTAAGCTTTCAAAGTTTTTGAGAATTAGAATAAGTGATGAGTAAGTAAAAGCATTCACTTTACATCAGTAACAGTGTAAGGTTAGGCTTTATAGATTTGGCCCTTTAGGGTAGTGGTCAGTACAACTTACTTCAATCCTATGGGTCCCTCTAGTTTGATTCCCAGTCAGGTCTTGCATTTCTTCATTCTTTTATCACCTTGTTACAACACACAAAGGCTTGTTCCTTGGCTTGGTACAAACCAAGGCTTATGTAAGTATCATCACTCAATAAATAAATAATATAAGTATACTGCAATCTCAAATTCTCAATCAAGAAAAGTCACTGATAAAGTTTGGAGAATTAATAAATATTTTAAACAAAAAGGCAATAAATTTTTGGTTGAGAAGTTTATTTGTAATGTTCAGAAGTTCGTGAGCAAGGAGAATTTTCTAGGTTTCTCCTACAGTCATAAAGAAGATGATAATGCAGCAATTAAACTGTATTTTTGATATGGTACAGTTAGTACTATCATATAAATTGGTTAAGTAGTTTTTTAGATATACTAAAATTTATGCACACATACAGAATATTTATCTCCTTGTAATACAGGTATAGATACTTTAAAAAATGTCCTTTTATTTTTGACTCTGTCATTTAGATTACTTTTCTCACCTATTCACAATATCTAATTTGTGATTTCCAATAATTAATAGGCTAATGTTTTTCTTTCAGCACGTTGTTTGATTGAATAAACATTTTTTAGGGTCAGTTATTATGTAACAACAAACTGTTAATCTCCCACAGTGAATCAATCCTGTCCCGATCTCAGTAGGTAAGGTAGGCACACTAATTTCCTGTGCTGGTGATGAAAGAGATGAATGAAAGTGAGAGAGTGAGAGTTGGTTAGTAACAGTGAGGGGGAAATTAGGCTACTGTTCCTTTCCACGCCCCGCTGACAGTATGTAATTTTTTTTTTTTTAACCCGACATTTCCTTTGTAGTATTATATAAACAGTTCCGAGGGAGGTGGAGGGTTGTTTGCTGATGTCGGATCAAGTGGCCAGGAGGCAGGTTTTTGGTTGGTAAGGTGGTTGTGGCCTCCTTGGGGCTGGACGAGGACGCCTCAATCGAGTCCAACACTACTTTCCCCATCGTGAGGAAGTGAACATGAGTTTTTCTCGCCGCCTCGGATAAAAAAAACCGTTAATATTGAATTTTTATGTACTTTTTTGCTAGTTTTGGTTCTTCCAAATAGGTTTTAAGAGTATTGGATTCGGTCTCAGATAAATTTACAGAAACACCATCATATATTTACATAATAAATAAATTACATAAATTTACATAAGCTATTACAAACTTTGGAAAATCGAATAGTAATTAAAACAAATCTTTTTTTTAACATTTGTGAATGAAGTTACGAGAAATTCTGAAAACTATTGAGTTTTTGATTAATTTTCATTCAAATTTTGGGTTCTAAGGCTCAACTAAAATTACATTAAATTAATACCAAAAGATAGGCTATAATATTGGATGTTCGTTGGTTTCATTTTTATAAAAATGTTAGCGAATGAAGTAATGTTCTAGTGAAATCAAAAATATCTTTATTACCATTTAGTTGCTTGATAGTTTATGCAGTATTTCGTTTGTATAATATTATATTTCATTTACACATATTTATACAAATGATTATGTATTAAAAATTGTAACATTTAGCGATGAAAGCTAAATTTGTAAGAAATACTTCCGGGTAGAAAGTTTTCAAGAATATTTTTTTAAGTGAATGTTTTGATCAGGATAGACCCAGGGGTGCGATCCGTCAGCGGGTAGGTCGTATATTGTAAGCGCGCCGCTATAAATCCCACTATTAGTCTGGCACGCGGTCAGCCCTAAAGATTCAAGCCAACTAACCAATACCCCCTGTCTTCAGTCCGACGATTCCATTGTACTGCATTAACACTGTCGGCCCAAGCTCAAACACACATACGCAGTGATATGCCAGCTCTCCTTCATATGTTCTGTATATAAAAACTTAACAAAAATATTTTTTCACATTTCGGCCTTTGTAATTTAAGTAGGTACAAATCATATATATTGGGCTAGTCTACATATAAAAAATAGTGATACGTGTAATTAAAAAAATAAAGGTTTTGATCTTCTTTTTAATGTACATAAAAAGGTCCGACATGAACTGAAATTAAATTTAAAAAGGTTTGTCTTTACTACAAATTTGGTCAGTCATATTAATTTTCAAAAGTCTTACTAATTCTAACTTCTTTTACCGAATAACGTTTAGATATGTATGACGGATCGAAAATGGAGCCAAGTAAACTCAGAAAGTTTGTTTTAATAAAATATTAAATATACGTTTGTACATATAGATACAGAAGTCACGAGATAGCCTTTTGCATATGTATGGGCTGTGAGAAAGGGAAGTGGAATATCTGCAGTGCTGCCAACCTCAACAGTGAGACACTAATCGTACGTTTCACTACCGTGCAGTTTCTAGATACATTTTGTAAGCTGTGGTTTATTCCGAGAAAATGTTTTCTTCATAAACCTTATAAGAAATAAATATGACCTGTTATATTGCCTATAACTTAATTACATGACTAGAAATGTTTGATTAACTGTAATAATTACAAATGAATCGCCTTTTTTACTATTCCTGTCATCGGCGTTTTCATTATCAGTCTCTCAAGTATCTACCTAACCGTTTCCTTTTTATACCATGTGTCAAAAAAAATTGTTAAAGAATAGCTTCTTCACGTCCTTAATTTCCTTCTTTATTTTTCAAATTGTGCAAAGAGAAACATCACAGTAGTTAGCCGCTCGCTCACGGCTTTTGTTAGAGGCGCGGTTAGGCATTTTTGTTTATCTTCAACTTTACAACATTTTGTTATATTGCGTTCAGCACTGTGAATAGTTCGACCACGTTTTCACGAAACCGACATTTGTGTTAACGGTAGCAAACATTTATATTCGTACAGTTAACCTACATAAGGTTCCGCGATTTACAGTAAATGCTCTGGGTATAGTATACGAGTTATGTTTGTCGTACTGAAATTAAAGCAGTCGCGCATGCGCACTGATGCGTTTCCCCCTTTACCCCTCGTTGCAAACAAGGGCAAACTCGTGACTCAAGTGACTATACTTACGTGATTACTTAATTAGTTTTTTTTAATGTATTCTTTTAAGTTGTGAAGTTCTGCTGGCTTGTGAGTTTTCATGGTTTCTCTAGATTCTTCCAGTCAAACTCCAGAATTTGCATCTTGTTAACCACAGAGTAACACAGATTTATCTTCTTACTAAAGTTAAAATACGTTACGTTAAGAGACAAAACCGGCAATTACGCATTTAACCAAAAATCGTTAATAAGTTTGCTAATTGGTTTAAAAATACATAATTATTCAATTTTATAAAATTTCATCGCGGAGAATTAAAAATACCTAATGTAATCAAAGTACCTTCAATTATCAAAATATTGATTTCACATGCCATGTTCTACCGAGATAAAACAAAATTGTCTGAACTTTGTAGTAAAGTTTTTCTTTTTGTATTATAAATTATTTATTTGTTCCTGTTTCAAGTAACACCTCCATTGTTTATTGACTGTTTGTTTACGTTTGATATTATTAACGTCTTACGTTTTGTTTAATTAAATTGTGTCTTACATTATTATTTTATTTACTGTGCTCTTATTATTGTGTTAATTACGTGTTTTCATTGATTCTTTGTGTATTTATTATTTATTTCATTTGTGTGATTATTTGTGTAACCTACGAGGTTATACGCGTGTTTTGTTGTGTGCCGGCCCGGGCGATAAGGTTTAATACCTGGGCTTGGCACAGACAGGCACCGTCGTTACGGTACTTTGCGTCTAGGGAGATTGGGCTCCATGAACCTAGACGCACCCAGCACTTCAGAGAATTCAACGGCGCGTGCTATTTGGGAGATGGCGACGGCAGCGACGCAACAAATAAACCATTCCTCTTCATCAACCAGCGCACCGGCTCCAACAACATCATCAATGGAAGTACCTGACAACGAAGGCTTCACCACCGTCCACCGAAAACGAGTTCGCACCAACTCAGGTGATGTACAAACACTTACCACCCCGATTGCAACCTCACCCCCCGATTCGACTCCACGTCGAAATAAAGTTCCTCCGTTTGTGTTTCGCGCCCCTGCTAACTGGGCCGCGTTAACAAGGACACTGAGCAGTCAGCTCACGGAGTCATTCAAGGTCACAACACGTGGCAATTCTTACTCTTTATTTACAAAGAATATCGATGACTTCCAAAAGTGCAAGGCTGTCCTCCTTTCGGAGGGCATTAACTTCCACACTTACTATACAACCGAGCCTGATGAGGTCAAAGTGGCAATCAAAGGGTTGCACTCTTCGTTTCAACCCGAAGAGGTTAAGCTGTTCCTCGCTGAGCGTGGCTTCGAGGTGAGCCACTGCCAGAATATAACTGGCCGAGCTGGCAGGCCAATCAATGTGTTCCTTGTGAAGTTGCGCAAGTCACCTCGCTTCGAGGACATTTACAAGGTCGATTCGATCTTCAACATTGAAGTGACCGTGGAGGCCTTCCGCCCACGGCCGGGTCTGCCACAATGTTTTAAGTGCCAGCGTTATGGCCACTCATCGGTTAATTGTAACCATGAGTTAAGGTGCGTCAAGTGCGGCGGTAAGCACGACGCAGCTCAGTGTGAAGGCAAGTTAATTGAACAGCCTCGCTGCTGCAACTGTAATGGCTAGCACCCTGCTAGCTACCGGGGGTGCCCATTACATGTCCGGCTTCTTGCCGAGAGGCGCAAGGCTGCCGCCCAGTCGACGGCCGCCTCCTCATCAGCTCCGTCTACCGCCAAGTCCCAGGCGACACAATCACAACCCTCTTCCTCTTCTTCCCCTCCTACTCAGAGGAGCTATAACAAAACAATCATTAAGAAGGCTCCTGTGCACAGGGCCACCACCAAGAACCAGTTTCCGACTTCTGAGTGGTCCCACCACTCACAGCCATCCAAGCCGGTCTTCTCAGAAAGGGAGTTTCCGCCACTCCCGGCTAAAAAAGTCCCTCCTAAGGACAGCACTGCATTCGATTTTTCTACGATCGTCCAGTTCTTAACCTCCCCTAAGTTCCTAGCTTGGGTGGCTAATGTTCTTCCTCAACTAACATCTATTAGCTCCGCCTCTGAAGCTATCACTATATGTGATACTATTTTCGCATTATGTCATGGAATGGCAATGGCATCCTTCGCCAACGAAACGATCTACTACGAGTACTAACAGATTACGATATTGACGTTGCTCTTCTACAGGAAACAAAATTTTTACCTACTACTCGCTTTCGCCTATCCCCCTACGTTGTGTATCGTGCCGATCGACCTGGCGCTGTGGTCCCGGCAGGGGGGGTAGCTGTTCTAATACATAAGAGACATGTTCATAACTTCCTTGACGTGACCCATATTCCTTCGATTGAACATGTCGCTGTTACGGTGCCTCTCTTCTCACGTCTGGTTACTTTCATTTCAGTTTACCGCCCCCCATCTGCTGCCCATTTCCACCCCGCAGCCCTTGCTATGCTCTTCGACCAACGTCAACCTGTGTTTGCAGCTGGCGATTGGAACAGCAAACACACGGACCTCGGCTGCCGAACAACGAACATTGCTGGTACTGAACTCCTGTCCTTCCTCGAGCAGTCTCCTTTGTCGTTAGCGCTCCATGTTCCTGACACCCCGACAAGGGTGCCCCCATTCACCTATCAACTTCCTGATATCCTTGATTACGCTATTTCTCTCGATCTTGCCTCCGTCCCTGACATCGATGTATTACCTGAATTGAATTCTGATCACTATCCAGTTCTGTTTACTTTCACGTCCTCGACTGCTCGTATCCCTGTCCCGCCTCCTTCTCTGAAGGTCTGCTGGCGTTCCTTCTATGACTCAGTTGCCTCCCTAATCCCACCTGAACCCCCTACTATTACCACTGTAACTGAGCTTGAGTCCCATCTTGATTCCCTCACTTCGATACTTTCCGATTCCATTGCCCAGAACTCGCACCCACGCCCGCCTCGCACTAGGTCATCGCTTCCAGCTCCTATCAAAGCAGCAATCGCCGACAGGCGTCGCTTTCGAAGGCTCTGGCAGCGCACCAGAGATCCACATCATCGGGATCTGTTCAACGGTGCCGCTGCTAGGTGTAAACTGCTACTCGATGGTCACCGGTGTAGCAAGTGGGAGGACTACCTTCATCGAGTAGCGGATGACGGAAGACCATGGGAGGCCACACGTCGTTTGTTGTCGACCCAGAGGAAGTCGCATTCTCTGATGACACCTAATGGTTTGACATATTCTCCGCAGGCGATTGCTGACACTTTCGCTTCGCATTTTGAACGACATTTTGTTGCCCCTCCGCCCGTTCATCATGACCAGGATGAACTCATTCATGATGAAGTCAACTCAACGCTCTCTGACCCTACGCCCTGTAACTTACAACCCTTCACGGAGGATGATGTCACCTCTGTAATTTCCTCGATTAATCCGCGTAAGGCCCCTGGTCCTGATAATGTCTCTGGATACGCCATCCTGAATTCCCCGCCAGATCTAAAGCTTCATCTTTTGGCAATATTCAATGCAGTGTTGGCGCTGCAACATTTCCCCTCTTCGTGGAAGGTTTCCAAAGTCATTACTATTCTAAAACCCCACAAACGTCCGACTGATCCCGAAAGTTATAGACCAATTTCCCTTTTGCCGATCCTGTCAAAATTATTTGAAAGGCTTCTTCTCCCGCGCCTGCGTCCTGTTGTTGAATCTGTTCTTCCCCCCGAGCAATTTGGTTTTCGTCAAGGACACTCCACAACTACCCAACTCCTCCGCATCGTCACGGCACTTGTGGATGCCAGAAATTCTTACTGTGACACGACGGCTGTGCTGCTTAATTTTCGGGCTGCATTTGACCGCGTCTGGCATATGGGCCTCCTTTACAAACTGGCACAATTCTTTCCCCCCTCAACTGTCCGATTACTCCATTCCTATCTTACTGGAAGACAATTCCAAGTCTCTGTCACTATTCCTCAGTTCCACATGGCCATGTCCCCACTCACCCCTTCGTCCGCGGGTGTACCTCAGGGCTCGGTCCTTGGGCCCATCCTCTATCTTATGTACACCTTCGATTTTCCTGTCCGTGATTCAATCCAATTCGGACTGTTTGCCGATGATGCTATTCTGTACCGTCACGGCAGATGCCTCCGCCTCAATTGCCGCGCGCTTCAAACTCAGCTTCTAGACATCACTAGCTGGTGTCGTGTCTGGAGACTATCACTTAACCCCACAAAATGCGAAGCAATCCACTTTACACTAAAACGCAATGTTTCTCCGCCTCTACGATTGGAAGGGGAACTCCTCCCATGGCAGAACAGCGTGAAATATCTAGGGGTTGACCTAGATAAACGATTGACACTTCGACAGCACATTGACAGCAAGCTTAGCAAGGGTAGGGCCTTGTTCGCTTTACTCATCCCTTTGTTCCTCTCTCCTGCATACTCCTCAAAACTGAAACTTCTGATGTACTCCTCTATCCTACGTCCTTTCCTTTTGTACGGGTCACCGGTATGGTGGCCCTTTCTCTCCAAGTCGAACAAAAGACGTACTTCAGCATACCAGAACAAAGTCCTCCGGTGCATCACACAGTTCCACTATCTTATATCCAATCGCATCATACACGAACACCTTCTCTTCCCTTCTATGGAGGACTTTATTTACAATACCTCGAAACGGCTACACGACGCTGGGAAAACTGACGGACCCCAGATCATTCAGGACTTGTACCGACGTCCACACCCACCTGAAGTCTCTATGCCATTACCATTCCACGACTTTATCTAAATTCCAGTATGACCCACTTAACAAAATTTAGAGTTGCCACATTTTTATTCTGCCCTGTATTCCTCTTATTTGCCCGTGCAGGGGCACGGGCAAATCAAGTCCTACAAGTCATACAAGTAGAAGGGTACTTGTATGACTCACTCCCCCCAGTTGGTAGTTGTCCCCATGTTCCTATGCATAATCACTTCACTACGGTGAAAAGAGCCGCCATTTTAAATTGATAAACACTCAGAACATAAAAAGGCCGGTGATTATGCCAAACTCTACCCTTTCCGTCTCCCCTGAAATCATAAACTAACCCCTACCTTAAATTATACCTTTAGTCCACGTTCAGTAAAATGCATGCCTTCCCCTCCCCAAGATAATAGGACTCCCACAAAACTGAAAAAAGGCCACTGAAATATAAAATAAAATAAAAGAGCCGCTCTTAAACCCACTTGTCCCTTAATTTAAATTTTCCACAAATAACTCCTAATAATAAATTACCTCCTTTCAAGTCCCAGTTCCAATGTCCCACGAACCAGAATCCTATTTCCTATTTAAACTATAAAATTCCCCCTAAATTTCTTGAGGTTGCAATTATTCTGTTATATTGTTCCCCGAGCGACCAGGTGTTCCTTAACACGATGTCGCCATCATAGGGCTTCTTAGCTCTCTCAACCAGGATTCAGGATTCAGTAACACCTACGGAATTTGCTGAGTGATGAAAGTATGGCGTAACGAAGTTGATCATCAATGTGACGCTTTATATTAATGAGCAAGGTTATAAAGTTGGTTTGTTTTTATTGGTGATTTTATAAAGTGTTTTCGTTAAAGTAATGTAATATTGTGTTCAATAATATGTGTTTTTACACCAGTCCTGAAGTAAAAGTCTGTTTCATTTTTTATTTAGCCTCCTTTGTGAAACGTCCAGCAGTGTAAAGTATGCATTTCTTTGATTAAGTCATTTCACTGTTTATCGTTTTCTGTGAAATCGTTTGAAGTGTCCTTTAAAAATAAATTTGTAATTTAAAAATTTTAAGGTTGTTCTGTAAAGCATCATTTTGTATGTACCAAGTTAATGATGTCCTAATAATGTTAAAACTGTGTTTCTCAACCCAGAAAAAACATTTTAAATTTTGTTTTATTTGGATTCAAATTTTTATTTATCAAAAACATACTGTGGCCACCTCCGTAGCGTAGTGGTTAGTGTGCTAGCCTACAATGTAGAGGTCCCAGGTTTGATTCCTGGCAAGGATCTGGACATTTTCACTAGTAAAAATCCACTGTTTCTGTTACATAACTCACCATATTTGCTAATAACCAAGCTGTTGATGCAACTTTTAATAAACTAAAAAATTACTGTAATATTATTTTGTTATTACTGGTATTTATTTTTCATCAATTTCATAAAAAAGTGTGTTATTATTTTTTTAAATTAATCTGTTCATTTTGTTTATCATAGTCCCACTACAAAATACACATACGGAAAATGTGTTCTTGTTGTATATATTATAAAACTTATTCTACAAAGTGATTTTTTATTCCCGTTACCACCCAATTGTTAATGTCTGGTACTTTTTTCTAAGAAAGGGAAATTTTGTTGTGTGACACGAAGTTGGTAGCCCTACTAAACTGGTATAGATACGGTAGTGTCGGTTGATTCTCCTTGAGCTGTGTAAAATTTTGTGCCGTTTCCGGTCCGGTTACGAACAGAATATCTTTTACCCTAGAACAACGGGTTTATACTTTGCGACGAAATCGTACGAGAGTGTTAAATAATCATTTCAAATTAAATTTGTTGGTGTTCCTCCACTAGAAAAAATGTCAATTTCTGGGGTAACAAACCGATTCTAGAGACAGGTAGTGTTTGCGACAGAAAACGTAGGGATCGACCAACTCTCTTGACAGATGACGGTTTAAAGAATGTGAAAACAAAACTGCTCAATTTCCCGCGGAAAAGTTTACGAATACACTCCTCGCAAGTTGGTTTGTCATATTTGAGTGTTCAGAAAGCTGCTAAAAAATTGAAATTGTATCCGTAACGCGTACGATTAGTCCGAGAGCTTCAGCCTCCAGATTTAAACAAGCGTTTGTTTTATGGTAAAATACATTCAGTTCGTAACACGACCGGAAACGGAAAAAATTGACACAGCTCAAGGAGAATCAACTCACACTGCCGTATCTATATCGGTTGAGTAGGGTTACCAACTTCGTGTCACAAAACAAAATTTCACTTTCTTAGAAAAAATTACCAGACACTAACAAATGGGTAACAGGACTAAAAATCACTCTGTAGTTCGCGCATTTATTATCCAATTGTTCTTATTTTTTTCTCTAATTTTATTGTTTTTCTTTTCATTGCTCAACTCTTGAATTTTCTGTGATATATTCTCTAAAGAAATTTTCCAGTTTTGTTCACATCATTTTGTTTATTGAAAAACATAGTTAAGTTTTTGAAATGTTATATTATATTGTATAGTTTCTAAATGAAGAATAAAAGTTTAAATTATATGAATATGTATACTCGTATATATAACTCAGCTCCATTAAACGTAACTCAATAAAATGAAAGATTGACCGTAAGTTACATCTGAAACCGGAAGTCTTCATTTAAAATCTAAATACTAACTCTATATTTTTCATCTTAACATAAAAGAAAATAAAAAGTTTATGTAATTGCAAAATTTTAAAATACCTAACGAATCATTTTTCAAAAATAGAAGGAATTATAAAGGGAGGTCGTAATAATCCATTAATTTGAGTTTGCTGATATGTATCAATAGATCATTTACTAGTCGTCAATCATAAATATGATTAAAGTAATTCTGTACCTATTAAATATTCGGACTTTATGAGCGTCTTACAAAAATATAATATATATTGTATCATTTAAATATAAATACTTCCAAAGTTTATTTACCAACCGACATTTAAATTCCATAAAATTCACTATTTAACCGAATTAAATTTTTCGTCGATATGAGAGAGTTCCATGTATTTTATTGTCGTTGGCTTTTATCCAAAGAGCAGAGAATTGTCCTTCCATTGTAATGTAGTATTTATGATATTCAGTTGAACTGCACTGTGGGTAAATTTCTATTGCAATCGCCATATACACTACACAATTTTTCTACCAAACTAAAGAATGATATTTAAAATGAACTATTCATATAATTTCTATTTAGTTATTTATTTTAAAATTAATTTTTTCTTACTAATAATAAAAAAGTGGTATTTCATTTTAACTCAAAACAATACGTTCTTGGACTTAAGGTTTCAATTTTATTTTCAAACTTTACAGTTTTGCAAGGTTTTTATTAAAAAAACTCAATTTGTTTTCTTTTCATAAATAAAAGATGGGGTTTTTAAAGCAGACAAAACATTCTGTAGTAAGTGAAGTTTCAAGTTAACAAATATTATTATGCAATTCTTGGCAGTTGTTACGCAATCTTAAATCTACCTACAAAGTTACAATGGAATTCACTTCAGCGCTCAAAATTTTTATAAAATCTAATCATTAATTAAACTAAGACTATAATAGGCCGCCTCCGTATCGTAGTGGTTGCGCGTTAGGTTACAACTCGGTGATCCCGGGTTCGATTCCCGGCTAGGGTCTGTAAATTTTCACAAGTTAAAACCCACTGTAGCCGCTTAATAACCGAACTGTTGATGCAACTTTACTAATAAACTAAAAAAAAAACAATATAATATAGTAAAATTCATGTATTCATTTTAATTTCGAAAGGGTTTGTCATCCTACCTTGGCAACTACCGATTAGTATGTGCTGTCTGTGACAGGTACCGGATTTAATTTTGTTGAATACAATTCCAGAATCTAATCAGAAATAAAATACAATAACCAAAAATAATTCAAACAGGGTAATTAAAATTTATCTTATTCGGCAGGGCTGGCAGACCTTTATCGGCACTGCAGGGGGCTAGTACCGCCCCTCAAGTTACTGTATAAAAGCGCTCCTCTTGGCCCGATCGTCATGCCATTCCAACCTACAGCTTTGAACAGACAACCACCATCGGCACACGGTTACCTGATTCTGACCAAAACCCATTGACGATCCCGCTAAAGAAAAGATGATACTCCGCTCGCCAACCCGACACCGTAACCGCCGTCGATCGGAACCGTCATCGTCCGCTGCCGCGAGGGATCCCCACAGCGGTTCCTCAATCAAGCGTTGCACCCACCGGATCCTGACAAAGCAGCCATCGACGCACTACTGCGAAGGAAGAAGATGATGACTCCGCTGGACAAAGAGACGCGGTGACGTCCACCTCCTCGATCGTCACGACGACTACGTCTAGACCACCTCCGTTTAAACGGCTCTTTTCAAGGCCCCAAACATTTCAGGTTTCCTTGTCGGTTAATGCCATCATCCAGGGACAATTTCTTTA
Organism: Catonia carolina; assembly: GCA_035578175.1. Taxonomy (NCBI): domain Eukaryota; kingdom Metazoa; phylum Arthropoda; class Insecta; order Hemiptera; family Achilidae; genus Catonia; species Catonia carolina. The sequence continues at coordinate 178,353,967 of JAQMRL010000001.1, forward strand.
TCAGAATCTAATTTAACTCGGTAAAACAAAAACCATTGTACAATGTTGATTGGCCTTTTTCGACTACTATTTACAATTTTCTAAATGTTTGATTTCCTCTTAAGGTAGGTATATTAATAGAAAACCCGACATGTATGTGAAGGCTTGATTTTTTATCTACTAGATTTTTACAAACTTTTACAAAAACTTTTAGAAAATAAGTAAATATCATTTATCTTGAAGAAGACAGGCATGAATACCGTTGGTTCCGTATGATCTGGTTATTGCAGAAGTGAAAAAATTTCTTCTTAGATCCAGATGATGTGCAATTTTTCTTTTGATGAGGGGATGGAATGAAGAAGTGATACGTAGTTTTACTAAAAATTGAACATCTATTAGATCGGTGAATGTATTTTAGAATTATTTGCTTGAAAAGTAAGAGTTGATTTTACTGTTATTTTATTAGTGAATTGAATTAATTTATTTTTTATATAATTGGGTGTTTTTAATTTCTAGTTTCTTGTTTTTCATTTTTAGTCGATGGCTAAAATTTTTTTGAATATTTAGAAACATTTTTGAACCGTTAAGGGAGATCTAAAATTCTGGCTGTTTTAACTTTAAATTACATTATCATTGATAAGATTGATTACCAAATGATTCACACGAATGTTAACCTTTTTAAGTACGCATACATCGGCTTCTAATTTCTTCTTTTACTGTAGGTACGCCTAAGTCATGTTGGAGTACTTCATCAGGTACTTGCCAAGGTGCACTGCACATTAGTCGAAGATATTTCGATTGGAATCTCTTTATTGATTTGATGTACTTACCATTTCAGAGTTCAAATCCATAAGGTAAACTGGTTTTATAACCACTGTAGAGTGTGAATTTATTTTAAAATGACAAGTTTGAAATTTTTATTATTGTTAACCATGAAAACTAATCACGATAAGGAATATTATTTCCAATTTAGATAAAGAAGTTAATCAAGATCTTTAGTAATAAAATATCCTGAAAAACTGGAATCTCATTCAAAGCATCCAGCCATTTCCACTTCTGGATAACTCTAATTACATACAAGGACTAAGATGAATTCACCCAACATATATCTGTTTTAAACCACACATGAAGGCAACGTAATAAGATCATCAACTAAACCATAAAATTACAAGACTAAAAAACCTGTTCGTCATAACAAGGTGAATTATTTCCATTGGGTGTTTTCTTCAATCGTGCCATTATTCATCCGCATATTGTTCTTCGATTGTAGCAGATAGTAGGCTTGATGATTTTAATAAAAAATTTGATAAACATTTCATAAACATTTATTTATTATGTTAGGACTAAATTTAAAATGAATTAGAGTTTGAAGGTTCAGTTAGATTCTTGGTTAAATTTACACAGCAAACAATTTTACTGTGCTTTTCAATTGAATATTGTATAATATACTAATCATTATTTAAGGGGAGATGGCACGATGGCTTTAACTCAAAATTTAGATTTTTGGGTTTTTATATGGGTTTCAATAGTTAAGGCCTCGATTTACCAGAAAAAACTCTAAATTATGTCAAAAAATTAAGTTTTCATCAAGTTTACACAGAAAAATTATCATGTTACCAAGAACAGAATATATATGTCACAATTTCATATTTCTCGTTTTAGTGCAAAGAGAATTTTAGTTTTTAAAATATCTGCATCACTGTTTTTTATATTCTCAACTGTTGGTTCAGCTTTTTAAACTACCAACTGTTAATAGGAAATTTTCTTGTTTTTGTACATTTTGTTTTTGATTTGTGCCTTCTTATTTCTTGCGTTTTCCCGTAAATTTAGATTTTTAACACTAGGTACAATTTTCTCAGAAACCAGCAAACCTACCAGGCTGAAATTTTTACCAGTTAATTATCTTGTATATCCACGTATACCGACATTTTTATGACTTCCTCAGGTGCTCCAAAAATTAGTAATACGCAAAAAACGTAGAAAACAATTTGTAAAAATGTTATGTCATTCGTAATATTTAAAAAAAATGGTATAGTCCAAAGATTAAATTGAAAAAATGTCAGTAGCTTGAGAAGAAACCCGACACCTATTGTGTGTAAAGTCTAATTTCTCTATATATAACCAATCCTATGAAAAATTTACCTAAAAATAGCAAATTTAACATTGGCGGGATACGAAGTACAGTCTCCCCATTAAAAGTTTATAGTAAAAACATGGAAGATTACAAAAAATAATTCTGGTAATTCCTATAAAGTAACCTATCCGTTACTGGTGTAACACTTTTCATACGTTTCTTTCAGTGTAAAAATGTTAATATTCTTGTTCGTTTTCTTTCTATTTTGGATTTTATAAGAAAATATCTTCTTTTAATAACAAGAAAATTTCGTGTTTTGATTTTTAACATTAATGTTAGTGCGATGATAGACGAATATGATTCTTGAAAATTTGTCAGATCTGACCAAGAAGCGAACCAGGATCTGTCGTAAAAGTCAGTTGCCAGCCACTACACCAAGATAAAAGACGAATGCGGATGAAATAATAATAATAATAAGAAACTAAATAAGTTTTAAGTTTTTTAAATTATGAAAAGATTTGTGATAAAGTAGGTCATGAAGAAAAATGAAGTACACGGTTTTCTTTTGCTATCAGTGTCTTAGTATAGCAGCATTTTGTTTTCTTTTTCCTTAAACTAACAGAATCAGTGAATTATTTAACGGAGAATTTAAAGATGAGTAGAGTCAAGGCTAATGTTAAGTAAACAAATTTCTGTATACAAGGCGCAAAAGGTTCAAAATTATAATTTTCTTGAAATATCTGAATTAATTATCTGTTTAGTTTACAAGAAACTAGCTGCATCACAAAAAAGTACTTCCCCTAGTAATGAATCTACTGTACACAATTAATAGGTATAAAGCAGGTTGTTTAGCCAAGAAAAAGGTTGTATAAAGTTTGAGATGCTTTTATAAAAACATGAAATGTTGAAAAGTCAGAAGGTAATAGATAAACTGAATAGAATAAGTAACGAGCAAGGAATAAATTAAGCAAAAAATATTAAATGAATTTTCTAACAAGTAAAACAACGAACGTTAGACGTTTGGCAGACCTTTCTTGAGCTCTGAAATGAGTGAAAAGAATCCTAAATTACCTCTACTTTTTACATTACGTATTAGTTTCTTCCACAATTCATTATTACGTAGATCTAAATTTGCACTTTTAGCCTCGAACAGATTCCGGTTCACAGCGTATCTTTCAGTGATGGTCCGAAAATGAGTGACCGAGGTATACGAGTAACAAAATATTTAGATAGTTAAGTTTTTGTGAGGATTTGTTGTTTAGTCTTCAGCAGCTAGCATTATTCTGCAACACTACTCCATTAATTTAACAATAGGCTTATAGTATTTATAAACGTATATATGTAGTCTCTCCCACTGATAATTTTAAATTTTCATTCAGCAAGTACTATAATTATTAGTTTTAAAAAAAATTCAAAAAGTACCAAGAAAAGAAGTTAACCTATTTATTTAGTTCCCAGTAAACGATATTGCGTAGGTGAGTAAAATACGATAAAATTTTCGGTGATTTTAAGACTGATCCAACACCGGTAGTTGCTAGTCAATATAAATTATGTAATATATTGGTTTAGGTCATCAGCCGAAAGGCTGGTTTGCACGTTTAAAGGTTTTACTAAGTGAAACGAGGAGTGAGGTGGTTTACTATTGCCCTCCTCACTGAGTGGAAAAACACTGGCCTTAGATCTGCCAAATTTCATTAAAATAAATTAACCATTTTCTAAAATATAATTTATTTCATAAAAAACCCAAAACGGCGGCCAGAAGGAAAACGAAGTGAATAAGGACTTATGTCCATATGTTCGCATGAACATTTTTGATTGATGTTCTGAATCAGTCCCTTAAGTTTGGGGAACACATCCCCGAACACCATATATAAGCATATATAAGTATGGCGTAAGTTTAATGAGTAGAATGAATCCTAATTTATTATTTACTTATTGACCAAGTTAAACTTTACCAGAATCACTCTACACTTAGTGCAGAGGTATTCTGATAAAGTCCTCATAAATTCAATAGGAAGGATAAATAACTCTAGCTGCGCTGCCTTGGTGTGTTACAATATCCCATAATTTTATTAGTTTTTTAAATATTATTATTTGTTATTAGTCATACAAACAAAACTACTTTTGTTTTTCAGTGCACCTGGCTTCTATGCCAGAGGTCCCAGATTCGATTTTTAGTCAAGTCTAGCATTTTTTCATCACTCATTTTCAACTACCATCCTTTACTGTCTGCATTAACCTTAATATGCGTAACAGTCGGACGTGAAACAAAACAAAAATCAAGCTCCTTGGAAATGATTTTATTAAAATAAAAGTGTTGGGTGATAATTGTTTGCTATTTGACATAAATTTGTACGTACGACAATCTCATTATACGCATTGCTTAATATCAATATCGTTTTAAAGTTCTTTAATACATAATTTTGTTTTAATAATCCTGAGTCATAACCATGATTAAATTTTAATTGTTTTTAAGACGCTTTGGTAGCCCAGTTAATTTAGTAGGTCTATGCTAGGTGGCAAAACAAAAGATCCCGGTTTCCATTTATTGGTTTGGGTTTGTAAAAGTTTTAGATCATTAAACACAGTCGTATCATAACCACGACGTTTTTGAAAATTTAGTAATAATATAAATTCTCTGAATATTTTCTTTTTTAATTCCTAATGAGTGTACGTTGCAATCTGTTCAATTTAAGAACAGTAACATCAATGAGATGAGAATGGTATGATGTGTAGTCTTGTACAGACTCAGGCCGACCATTCCTGAGAGAGTATCTTTAATTGAACCAGTACCATCAAAGTACACTGGTAACCACTGTCTAGTACTCAAATCCGTATAAAAGTAACTACCTTTACTAAGATTTGAACCATGGAAACTTCGTCTTCGAAAATCACTGTTAAATAACTGACTCGCGGCGACGACTTTACCACTAAATCAAACCGGGAGGGTTTCCCTGAATACGTAAAAAAAATTTATTATGCATATTACTTTTTAGTTAATTTAAGGTTGCATCGAACGCTTGAACTTTATCGAGTACACTAGATTGTGATAGACTCAGTATCAGTGAATTTTTGCGGAGTGGAAGGTATTGTTAGTTTTACTATAATAAAGAAGGGGGAAAGTTAGAAGGTAAAAAGCTACATTGCAATTTGCAATTCAGCGTAATTTAGCGCTTTAGAATATTGCGCTTGAATGCTCAGTAAATATTAATTCTAATACATTCTTAAATATCAATAAAATTAACTTTCATAATGAGTAATATTGTAAAATAATTTATTAAAATTTTACATAAGAATTAAAATGACGATTCGATTGTTTTCTGTACAAATTTTAGACTACAATGTCAAAACGTGGGGGGATAGTAAAAGGTTTTATCCACATAGTTTCAGTTGCCTGTTATAGTGAAGTGATGTGTCTTTTATTTCTATTGTACGTGGGCAGCCAAATCGGAAAATCCCGAAAACAAAGAATGGGAGTGGATCTTTTCACTGACATTTCAACGCCTCCTTAACCACCGCTCATCTCAATTGTCTATGTTTTTGTGATCCAGACGAAATATCAAAGAGACCTGTGCGTTTGTGTTGTTTGTTAATATAACAGCACAGAAACTCAATACAAAGAGGAAATTCTTATACAATAAAATAAGAACGTCACTTATAAGCGACTCTATTCTGCAATAAATTTGTCACGGTTTTGTTTTATCACAATATTTTTGCGATACGATATTTACTTCTAATTAATATTAAAAAAAAAATTAAAATAGTAAATTTTTTGTAAACAATATAAAGCGAATTGAGGTTGCCTTTGTATATAAATAATAAAATTAATAAATTTCTTAGGATATCGTTTCAATAACGTATCAATTACTAATAAATTAGAAATTAGTCAGCAATAAACGAAATCAAATTTATCAAGATTTTCGTATAAGCTACGGTGTAATAGGTTTTCGTTCTAATATTAAATACAGTAAGGCTATTTATTCCCCGAAAGTTTCATGATTATTTTAAAACCGTTTTTGATCCACATTCTTAAATAAAAAACATCCAAACAACATTTAATTTTATGTGTCTATTTCATGTATCTGTTGATCACTAAAATAAAATTTTTGGACCTCATTTTAACTTAAATGTTAGTCTGAAAATTAATTCTGTTAACGTAATTATTTTATGTTGCCGATAAACGCTAAAATGAAGAATTTTTAATAGATTATGAGAAATTTAGTTAAATATTTAGTAAGGGAAGTTGAAACATAAGAAAAATTAAAAAGTAAGTTAATATTCGTTAAAATTTGTGATGATTTCTGAAAAATGACATTTTCTAAAGAGGAAGAAAATCTGTCAAATCAGGCAACATCTATCTTCAGTAGAAATTTTACGAAATTGGTATTTATTTCGCGATGAGTACAAAAAAATATTATTAAAAATATAATATTATTATATAATATATTATTTCAAATATTATTAAAAAAAATTATTAAGTTGCTAGTTTTTTATTAAATACATTATTGAATAACTAATTAGTTTTCCAAATTCATGAATAACTGATAATTCTGGCCCTCTCTCTAAGCATTTGTTTAATGAGAATTTCTATATTAGGCTAAATTGCAAAGCGGATTGTCCCGAATTCGATTTCCGGAAGCTTCTTTTAAGCACATTAAAACTAACCAATACTGTACATAATTCACTGTAGTCGCTAATGACTAGACGTTAATGGGACTTTTGAGTTCTATTGAAATTTAAATAATTTAAAAATGTTGGTTTATTATGATCAATAGTTTGTCGTAGTTACATATATATACAGGATGATTCTAAACTACACGAACCAAAAAATTTAAGGCATCGATTAATAGAAGCTGTTGAAACTGTTAGAGTACTCCTACCATTATATGATTCGCATTCGAAACAAACGGCTTCTTCCAGCAAAATCCGAAATTCAAATGGGCCCTTTTTGAGCAACTTTGTAGGTAATAAGCAACTTTCATTTAATAATTTCATTCTTATTGTTGTCAGAATTGAATTGGTAAACCAATATTGCCAACAAGTGAAAAAATTATTTCCTTTTGTTAAAAATAGTAACTTTTTTTGTAATAATAATTTAGAATGGTTTTGATATTAATAAAAACTGAATTTCAATAATATCTTGTATCTACTCTTTGCCTACTTAAATTACATCAATTTACTCAAAATTTAATTTTCTACGTGCTGATTTAAAAATAATTAATTTGATTAGGTATTCATCGAGTTATTTTACTTTAAATGTAAAATGCGTAATTTTTAATCCCAATTTACAATGTGAGACATCTTTAAAATTATGGAGGTAAATTTCTGGGACCTATTTCATTCGATTTGTTAGGTCAGAAACCATATTATAAAACCACTAAATTTATCCATTGATTGCGGCTTAAATTATTTCAGTATGGTTTCATTTCACAGGGATACAAGTCTGGGCGAAATATTTTGCTAGCTGTAACTCAATAACGAAGCGTTTTAGGACATGTATAAAGATTTTTCGTTTTTTTTCTCTAGAATCAGATACCGAGAGATTGAGATACCGAGACAATATATATATATATATATATATATATATATATATATATTGTTTGTGCTAACTTCAAAAGTAGTTTATTAATAGTAGTGTAAGGTTTCTCTCCGTGTAAGTTATAAATAAATATTCTAGAGTCCAAAATATTTCAAATAAAGGCAGAGTTAATTCAACTCTTAACACAATACGTGACCATGGAGGGCTTGTGATTGCTACGCAATTGTACATACAGTTGTGTTTTGCAAACTGCATAAGTTCGCCGTAGTAACTGAAGCAAGGAACTACAAGACGGATTATTTGTTTTTGAAAACCACTCCAGACTTGGCCTCCCCAAAAACTCTTAAACATGCTGAAGTAGATGAGTATTTTTTATTTTACTGTATAACAAACATCTTTTATTGAACACTGGAAATATTTCACCGATATTATTTATTGCAGTCTTCTATTATTTGTACTGAAAAGTGGCAATATTCTCAAATTCGCTGATTACGGCATTACACATATAATTTAAATCAGGTAAACAATTTATCATAAGGGTAAATATTAGAAAATTGTTAGGCTGTTGAAAATAAATCTTAATCGTCACCTGGCATAACTTAATTATTAGAATTCGTTTTTTTATATTTATTTAAAGTCGCATCAACTGCTTGGCTATTAGCGACTACGGTGGATTATGTGACTGTAACTTTGGGTTTTGGCGTGTGAAAATTTCCAGACCCTGGCCGGGAATCAAACCCGGGACCTCCGCATCACAGGCTAACGCGCTGACCACTACGCTACTAAGGCAGCCAAAATTCGTTTTTGTTGGTTATTAGATTAAGATTTAATTTAATTTGAATAAGTTTAACATTTTGACAAATTTAAGTTAGTGATATCATCGTTATTCTAACGACTAACGGTTTCGATAATTTTTAGGTATTTCTTGGTAAAAATACCATGACTGTATTATAAAACAGTCATCAAACAAGTATAGAACTACAAAATGGAGAACGACAAAATCATCCAATAGTCCAATGTTACCATGATTTGAGTCAAAGATTCTTAAAACTTTTATTGACTTCTTTTATTGAATTCAAGTTCATAAGACTTGATTCATCAAGACTTAAACAAATTTTTTTGTGAAATACTCCAGGAGACTTAGTAAATGGAGTACAGGACATAGCAAGCATCAAGAAAAAAAAATTACCTCTAGAAAATACTGTCATGGACAAATACAACTAAATAAGAATTATGCACATATTAATATCACAATATAATATTAATAACACAAATTATAAGGAATTACATAATTGAGTCCTTTTAAGTCGCATCAGAATTTGGGTAATTAGTGACGACACTGGGATATGGTACTGTATTTAACCGTATTAGAGCCACATTCAAGCCAGAAATTCAACATGAAACTTTCAGCTTTACTGTCCAACACTCAACCATGCGGGTACATTCGAATTTGGGGTCGGTATTTCAGCTTTTGTGAAACTTTACCATGGAATATCCAATAAGAAGTAAATGTTTTATTAATGGATTCGCTTTGAGTTAATATGTCTGTGATAACTCTAGTAGTTTAGTTTCTTGTCCTTTTTTAAACGAAAACATACTTAGTCCACTGACCTATTTATAGTGTGGGCTATGAATTTAAAGCCACTTCTAGGTTAAAGTTACTTTCCAATTATTTTGTAGAAGTATTACTTTCTCTTGTCTATATGAATATATAGGAAGGGAAGTATTGTTTTCATGTCGATTTTTCGAAATCCAGTTTTCGAGTTTCACCGAATATATCCTTTCTTAGACCCCGTGAACCCAAAAAACATGTTGTTAGCGACAGGTGTGTTTGTATGTGTGTGTAAACAAAATATTTCAAGAACATCGTACGAACTTGAAACTTGAAAATTAGATTAGATACTTCTAATGGACCCAACACAAAGATTTTCATCAAAATCGGTCAACCGGAAGTAGTAGTTTATTCATGGCATTTTTCACTTTTTTGCAATTTTCTCAAAAACGGCTTCTACGATTTTCTTTTAAAAATCGCCTCATTTACTACATTTTTTAGCTCTACAAGATAAGGTAGGCGGCATGTCTGCTGAAATTTTTGAACTGGCTGTGCTTTCGTAGAAAAAATTTTTTTTTTAAGATTGCGGCTTTAAAATGCATTTTAGGGCAAAAGTGTGTAATAAAAGTTGTAGATAATTTAAAAATCTACAACTTTTATTTCAAACATTTATTTGTTTAACGCTTAGTTTCTGTTTTTTTCTCATGAAAATCTGTAAAAAAATGAATTTTTTAAGATTACGGCCTTCGTAACTTTTTAAAACTTTCTATAATTAAATTTATAGAAAGTTAAAAGATCTACAACTTTTATTGTAAGCATTTTTTCTCTACACAGCCTACTTTAGCGTCAAAGATTGATTTTCCGTGTTATTAAGCCCAAATAAAATTGATTTTCATTTTTCGTCTTTCACTGATGATTAAAATTAGGATATGTTTTTTGAGGTTAGTTTTTTGTTTATTTTAATGTATTATTACAAATGTTAGGTAATATTGTCCATTATATGCATTGGCAAGAGAAAGTTGTGTAAGTGTTTCACACCAGATTGTTTTTGTTATTTTATTAAATATTACGCCAACCAGCCAACAATTTTTGGAGGAACTTCGTAAGACCAGAAATTTACTTCTTAATTCGACTCTGTTGGATGAAGATTCGTTAAAAATTGTTAAAAAATGTTCATAACATTTTATGCCACTTCTGTACAGTAACAAATTTTAAAAGTCTTCACAGATTCTGTCGGATGCATCAGTACTTACCTTTTGTTAAGAATTGGAATGAAACTCTGTGATGTTTCTGTTGAATTCACCAATAATCGTTTAATTTTGCTGATAAGTATTATTTTGTTATCAAACCAACTTTCAGGTTGATGACATACATAATGATATACGCAGACTTTTGTTACAACTCTTACTGCTTCATTAGGTAAATCTTACGAAACTTACTTCATTATAATTAATTTCATTTTACAGCTTTTCAAAAGTAAATGTTACGCAATTGATAAGAGATTTTATATTCTGGTAAGATGGATATGAAAGAAAGTAATTAGTTATATTTCTGTATTAAGAATTTAAAAAAAACTAGTTCTAAATTATTTTTATCCTGCCAATTTAACTTTTGATATTTATTCTGGTTTTATATGAAACTGTAAGTAGAATGTAGACAACATAATACGGTTGTGTTTGAAGAAAGAAGGATTTAAGTGCGGCACTTGTCTGTTGTCTTGTTCGCTGTTGGGGGTGTTGTCAACGATTAACGCCTGATAGTTCAACGATTGTCGACAAATTGCAGAAGAGAGGGACAATGTAAAATCCTGTATATCAAAATTTCCCATTATTCGGCTGAAGCTACTATGGAATAGTGGTGGTGATGGGGTCGTGTTTTCTTCTATGCCGTCTGGGTGCTTGGGGTGGGTGATGACGTCACGCCTTGTCGGCGTCGCTCTGTCAGGGTTGTGGGTGAGGAGTGAGGAGAACTCATCGGGGTTTGGGTGAAGATGCGGGTGACCTCCTGCTCTTTATATATCTATTCCTACTACGGCCGCCTTTCTATCTCTCTCAGTTCTCTTGTATCTTTTGCGCTACGGTATGTGAATGCGCGTGCGTTTCGAAAGATCTGTACAAATGTGGGCGGTTGTATTTCATTAGCACTCCTTAATCAGTTTCAGTCTGTTCATTGTGCAAATTCCATTGTTAATTTCATTTTTACTAATTTTATAAATTTATAATGATAGTGTTCGCTTCAATTTCATAACCGAGTATTATTTCACCCAAACTTTCCGGAAATATACTTCATCCATAATCTTGTAAAATTCATGGATACTTCTGCAATCTCTCTAAAGACTGAAACGCTTAAACGAAACAAAACTGTAATAAATACTTTGAGTGGATTTATTTATTAATCCTTTTTATTGTTTCCTTAAACTAGCTATGCATTCTATTATTTATATCAATAAATTATACGCATTAACATAATAATATGTCTGTATTTTTTTTTTGAATTTTCAAATAATAATTGACAATACGTTTGTATTTGTTAATTTGCAAAATAGTTTTATGCTTATCATTTACTAAAGGAATAATTAATAACTTGAAAATAATAGATTTAAGCTCAAAAAAATGTATTATTAATTTATGCTTTCTGTAAGTCTCCCTGATCGAATTTCATGGATATGTTAATTCTTTCCAATCAATTAATATCCCATCTAATGATAATTAAGATGTAATTAAAACACTAGAATAATAAAATCTTTGACTTTACTATGTCTTCCAGTTAAGGTCAAAACTCTTCACAACAAGAGGTTTTTGAAATTTTAATTTTAAAAATTGTCACATACTACGAGAAAAATATTTATGAACTTGCTTAAATTGGCCAAAAATACTGTATTGATATTCAATTCTGTATAATAGCTGGTCAAATATATGTTTTAGTTGGCTAAGCGATGGAGGTCCGTAGCTTTTAATTTGATAAGATTTTTTTTGTTATTTATTTATTTAACGTCGCATTAAGTGCAACGGTCATTAGCGACGACGTTGGGGTGTAACTATATACAATGGAGGATGAATTGATTTTTTGTAACGTATGAAAATATGCCGTGCCTGAGTGGGATTCGAACTCACAACCGCATGATGAGAGGCGAGCACGTTACCAACTACGCCAATGCGGCCGGCATTGATAAGATTTTTGTTACATCTGACTGCTATGTCAGCCATTTGATTAAGAAGATTCTCAAGTAACATTATTTGAATTTCTGTTGCAACAGTAGCCTACATTAAATATGATGTAGGTATTCATACTATCGGACAAAAATGTACAAACATGAATAGATTAAAACAAACGTTTTTGGATACGTGAAAAAAATGACGGTTTAAATTTTCATTGCAATAGGATCGTTAAAAGTCGTAAGATTCTCAACAAACGTAATATTTTTTTTTACGTCTGACTGTTTTGCAATTTCTGCTAATACAGAAGGTGGAGAATGATGATATATGTAAATGAGTGATGAAAAAATGCCAGACCTGAACGGAATCGAACCCGGGACCCCGGCGTAGAAGCCAGTTGCGCTAACCACTACGCCAAAGAACCGGCCAACAAACGTGATATGGAAAATGATAAGAATGACAAACCTTTGTCCTCCATCAAATTCCTGAGAGTCGTTTAATTGATAATTTTATTAACATTATAAGATAGATCGATTGTGTCATCTTTTTTAAATGTCTAACGATTATATCGAAAAAATATCATTTCATTGGTATGCTATGTCACTAAAAACATTCCCAAATAATACGTACTTAAGGGAAATATAAATAGGTCTTAATTGAATTTTTGTTCAAAGTTCAATCGTATTTTATTGAAGTTTTTAATTTTCTCGTTTAAACAAATCTCTTGGAAAAATACAGTTTCATCTGGTGTAAAAATATTATTTCCGCACCGGATACTAGACTATTAATATAAATACTATAAAAGTAGCTGTATAAGTAAGAAACAAGTTAAAAAAGTTTATTAATTTATTAATGTCAAATGACTTTTCTTTTTGCATTTTAAATAGTTTGTAACGACTTTTTCTAAATATTTTACATTCTCGTATTTTATTTACTTTTTTATGATTCTGGCTTAGCTCGAATTAAACAAAATAAACCACAAATTAAAAATGGTTGTCATTTTGGTACTTAAATTAATTTAAAACGTGAAAATTTCAGAAATGTAAAACACTCGAAATACTGCAAAATAATAATTATTATTTTTAAATAAATATTATTTAAACAAAATATTATTATTATTTAAGCCTTATTATTTTGTGGCACAATTATAGACAATTAGATTACGCTAAGATGCAAATCGTTAGTCTTCAGTTCGATTCCAAGCTAAAACCTAAAAATCTGTGACACGTTAATACCCATCAGTACTGTATCGTAAGCCAATGTAGCTGCTTACAATCAAACAGTTGATACGATTTTAATTTAATAAAACAAAAAATTCATAGCGTACTGTAGTATGTTCTACTGAGGTACTAAACAAAAAGATTACTACGGTTGAAATAACGTTTTGGACGAATTGCAAAAGAAATTAAATTTACCTACATAAGTTTATAGAATTATTCATTTACTCATTTATAAAAATGAGTAAATATTATTTTATAAATTTAAGAGAAAATTATTTTTATAATTAAGTGAGCTTTTTGTAAATAGTGAACTGAATTTACCTGAACAATATTCAAGATACTTTTTATTATCTGATTAATGTTTTAATTTATCAATGTTCTAAACGACGTTTAGAATTGAACCCGAGAATAAACAACTAGACAACTAGAGTAGCCCGCATGAAAATGGTCCGATGGTGACTGCGAAGACGGAGCGCTTTCTCTCCCCCGGCAAAAACCAATGTTGCCACGTCTAATGTCGTATTCGGGTTTCTGGTAAATTAGTGTTTCTAATAAAAAAACCCTGTTCCAGCGATATTTTTGAAACAAAAACAACGTATTTTAGTGTGAATTTTTCGTGTCATTTCTAAAAATAGATTCTTGGAGTGAGAATTCTAGACCGACCGAGCGTGAACGAACGGATCACCATAATGGATAAGTTACAGAGTAAACCTTACGTTTTTAGCCACATTTTAAAGTCAAATAACTATGTTTTTTAAGCTTTTATTTGTTACGGGAGCTGTTCACTACTGACAACTACCCAATTCGATCGCTGCATTTTGCTGTATTTTTGAAGTGGATTAGGTAGGCATGAGTTTGAACAGGGACCCCCAGTAGAGTTTGTTCATGGATGGCTGTCAGCTGGTCACCATACAAAGTCGATTGCCCAACCAGTGTTACTTAACAAATATTAACTTTCCACTAGCTGACTGACTGGGCTGGCCCGGAGGCCAATATTTCAAATTAAAGCTAAAATTATGAATTTTATATCGAAATAATAATAATAGACTTACTGTACGAGGTCTGTTCAGAAATTAAGGGGAATTTTTAAATTTCGCGGGTTCGGAGAGTCCGATTGTCAAGATTTTTTTATTATGTTGGTATAAATGCACCTGAAGTACGATAAAATTTCTCATTTTTCTTTACAGAGCGTAGTTTAGCGTGAAAGAGTGATTTTCTGTATTATTCAGCCAAACTAAGGTTGGTTTTCATTCTGCATTATTCACTCATGATTAAAATTAGGTTATGTTTTTTGAGGTTTGTTTATTATTTATTTCTAACGTCTTATTACTAATATTAGGTTGTATTGTTCATTATTTGCATTGGAAAGAAAAAGTCGTGTGAGTGTTTCACACCAGATTTTGTGTTTCATTTTTAGTTATAATATTTACAAACAGTCTTACATTTTTACAGATACCTAAGTTGTACGTTCTCATAAACAATTACAAGAAATTTTTTTATAAATTATTTAGTATTAAAAATATATCACTTGCGTTCGATATTTTTAAGCCCTTCTTATTTACTCCTTAATGTTTTTATTTGAATAAAAAGTGTTAAAAATTTTATTTAGTGGAAAGAATGAGCCGAAATAGTTATTTACGTGCGCTTCATAAATCTGATGTACATGATACTTAATTCCAGTTTTTAATCTCTTAAAAGAATATTAAAACGCATTCTCTACATTTCTTACTAGAAGAATATTGTCTTTTATTTTATAGCCAATTTAACGTTAATGGCAGCACATTTAATTATTTTCATTTTTGATTTTGAAATATTGATTCAAACGTCAACCAATTTATTTAGTGTTTGGGAATAAGGTAATACTACTTGTTTAAGTGGTCGTTAAACAATTTTTATTATTCCTAATACTATACAGTATAGGAAGAAAAGTATTGTTTTCATTTCCATTTTTCACCGGATTTACACGTTTTCAGACACCCTGAATCCAAAAATCATGTTTTGAGCGATTGGTCTGTGTGTTTTATGTGTGTGTGTGTGTGTGTGTGTGTGTGTGTGTATGTGTGTGTGTGTGTGTGTGTGTGTGTGTGTGTGTGTGTGTGGGTGTGTGTGTGTGTGAATGTGTGTTCGTATGTGTGTGCGCGCGCGAGCGCGTGTGTGTGTGTGTGCAGAATATCTCAAGAACGGAACATCGTATGAAGTTAAAACTTAAAACTTAAGTTACATACCACTACCGGGACCCGACACGAACATATTCATCAAAATCGGTCAACCGGAAGTAGTAGTTTATTCGTGTAATTTTTCACTTTTTTGCGATTTTCTCAAAAACTTGTCCTACGATTTTTTTTTAAATCGCCTTATTTACTTAATTTTGTATGCTCTACAAGATAGGGTAGGCGCCATGTCTGCTGAAATTCTTAGGAGGCTGTGCTCAAGTAGAAAAAAACATTTTTTCAAGATTGCGGCCTTAATATGTATAATATTTAAGCTAAGTATAATATTTGGCTAATATTTAAGGCCAAAATGTATATATTACGAAAGTTGTAGAAAATTTAAAACCTACAACTTTTATTTCAAACAAGTTTTTCTATAACGCTTAGTTTAGCGGTATTTAGTAATTTTCTGTTTTTTTTTCACGAAAATGTGTAAAAAAATTGTTATTTTAAGATGTCGTAAATTGCATACTAAGGCTGATACCTTAGTGTGAATTTTACGACAAAAGTATACATAATCAAATTTACAGGAAATTAAAAGATATACAACTTTTATTTAGAGCATTTTTCTTTACAGAGTCTAGTTTAGCGTGAAAGAGTGATTTTCCGTATTATTAGGCCACACTAAGGTTGATTTTCATTTTGAGTCATTCACTCATGATTAAAATTAGGTTATGTTTTTTGAGGTTAGTTTTTTGTTTATTTCTAATGTATTATTACTAATGATAGGTTATATTGGTATTTATTTGAATTGGTAAAAGAAAGTCTTATTTCACACCAGATTTTTTTTTGTATTCCTTTAGAAGACAATTCGTGTAAAAGGTTACCGGTAAATAACATTTTTTATCACGAATATCTCATGAATTACACAATTCATGAGTAAGCTAATTATTAGAATTATTTATTTTTCTGTCAGTTAAAACATTTGTGAAATTCTTTAAATTTTTGTATTAGACTGTTCGTGGGATTAAAATATAATCGAATGTATATTTCAGGGGTCTCCAAACTTCCAAACTACGGCCCACGGGCCACATCCGGCTCGCGAACAGATTTTTTCCGGCCCGCGGAAAGCTAGCATACTGAGAAAAAGTTTTTATTTGATAATATATTTCCTTTTAAGCATTTTTACCATTAAATATGAGTACAGGTAGTCGTCTCTCACTTGCCACTTCTTTTCTCAATAAGTGTAAAACTAGCTGTAAACAAGTAGTGATCAACCATTGTTTGACCCTAAATGGGCTGAAATTTTAAGTGGCAAACAAATGCAATATTCTCACTAAAAAATAATTGTTCCTGTTAAGCTTTACACTTGTTGTAAACTCATGTATTGTCAAGTTTTCTTTAAAATTCAATGAAGTACATTTTGTAGTAAATTGAAAAGATTTGGTTTTGTATCATCCTGTGTTTTCATTAAGCCTACTTGAAAACTCCTTTTACAGAACAAATATTATTTTATAGCAAATATAATTATTTGTTTGGTCACAGCTTTTTTTTTAAAATCACGTAAAGAATTTTAGTTAGCCTACAACAAAGATATTATAAGGAAATATAGCAACTTAAAAAACTAAGCAAGAAAATTTCAAAAACCACCACTGAGCTCTTAATTAGAAAGAACTTCGAGGGTGTATGGGGGGGGGGCTAGACTTTCTGCCCTGAAATATTGCTGGCCCGCCTTTTCTCCAAAAATTTACAATGTGGCCCTTGAGTAAAAAAGGTTGGAGACCCCTGATATATTTATACATTATACGAGTATTATATTTATATTTTTTCATTATTTAGCTAATAATACAACAATTACTTGGACTAAGAAGTACGCTGATTCTTATATTTCCCTGCTAAAAACGCTGTTTTCAGCGTGCTAAAATATACTTTTTTGTTAAGTGCTGTAAAATAATTTTGTTGAATTAACTTTTTTAGTCTCTCAAAAGTATAAGCGTATACTATTATTTGACAAATAATCTAGTAAGCATTAATTTCATGTAGAACAAACCGTCTGCATTAGCAGTAATTGCAGAACAGTCGGACGTTAAACAAAAAAAAAATGTCGAACAAAGTTAAAGATATTTAAAAATATATTATTTCAACGCTAAATTTGTACGAGCAATTTTTTGTGACGTTCAAGGATATAATTTAGAAATTTCTTTTAGCTTTCTATTTTTTGTTATCGGGAGCTGTACAGTATTGACGACTACCCAATCAGATCGCTGCTTTTGCTATATTATTTGACGTGGATTAGGCATGAGTTTGAACCGGGACCCCAGTAGAGTTTTTTCACGGATGGCAGTCACCATACAAAGTCGCTTGCCCAACCGATGTTACTTAACAAATAATAGCGACTTTCTACCAGCTGACTGACTGGGCTGACCCACAGGCCAATTTAGAAAAGAATCGGTGAATTCAGAGATGTTAAAGTTATGTTTTGTCCACAGAAAAAAATTCTGATTGTCTTATAACCGATTTTCAGTGTTTGAAAATGTTTAATATATGAACTTTCTTTATAAAAAAGGATAAATTATTACAAAAATAGTAACGGTTATATAATGAATTAATAAAATTTATAAGTAAAAGAGTCACTTTATCATCATTTTTACAGGAAAATAACCAGTAATAATACGGAAGAAAATTATATCTCTTTGTCACACTTTTTCAAATGATATGATGGAATACTTATCAGCATTAACATGTTAAAAGAGTTTTTATAATTTTAATTGAAAAAAGATCTGTGGGAATTGCTAATGTGAGGTAGAATAAAATTAATGAAAATTGTGATCCAGTGACCCCGTTGGACGCGCCGGGGAGACGACAAACGCAACCAGAGAAAAAAGATATCTGTCTGGTGTTTATGGTAGGGGGTCGGTAGGGGGGCCTAGAAAGCTGGGAGTCTGCAGTAGGCGGGTTTACATTGCAAGCGGCTACACAGCCACAATCCAAGAAATCATTAAAAAAATATAACCATTCCACCCGATATTAAACAGGACTGTATGATCTGACCGCAGTAAAACTTCTTACATTACACCCCCACCCTCTCCCGCTCTTTCTCTTAAAACTATATCTACCACAATATTATTTTTCCCGGTCGTAAATGTATTTATATTACATTTCTAAATATTATTTACTTCTTCTTTTTTCATATAAAAGCTAAATTATTATTTACTTACTCAACTTATTTAGAAAAAAGACAAATAAAGCAAACCTACCTCAATATAATTTTAATTTGTTTTATAAGTACTTTTTCTGTTTACTTCATACTTCCGGTGAACGTCATTAAACTTTTAAAACTATCTAAACAGATTATTACTTGTAGTTTCTAAACGTTCTTTATTTTTCATAATAAATTTTAATATTTCGTTCGCAGTTTCTGATAGAAATAAAAGATTTAAGAAAGTTCCTTCATCGTATCACTTTTCGACAGAACAACTTTTTCAACTGATAAATAATGGTGGAAGCATTAGTTGCATTAAATATACATCATTCAAATACATGACTACTAATATACTGGACAAGAGTAGATCTAAAATTCCTACCGAGTATCTATAACAGCTTGAGAAAAGTCCAACAAAATTAAGAAATGAAATTGAGAGGTTTGTTTTAAAATAAAAAAGTTGCGAATAACAAAATAATTTTTTTTTTTTTTTTGGTTTTACGTCTGACTGTTTTGCAATTGCTGCTAATGCAGACGGTGAGAAAGGTGATACTTGAAGATGAGTGATGAAAAAATGCCAGACCTGACCGGGAATCGAACCCGTGACCCCGGCGTAAAAGCCAGTTGCGCTAACCACTACGCCAACGGGCCGGCCATAGCAAAATAAAAACCAAAAAATTTAATGCTGACGTAATTTTTATTTAACATCTTAAGAAATCAGAACACCTTGTTTACCGATAATTTTTTTTTAACGGAAAGACATTAAACCAACCAACCCACAAATGAGTAAATACATTTTTGATGTTAGTGTACAGAGTTTCAATAATATTGATTTGGAAAACCTGTAAAATTTTTTGAAATTATAGAAAAGTAGTATTCAGGACAGCTGCAAAAATTATTAGGAACTCGTAATTTAAACAAAGACAAAGTTTTAATAACAATTTTTGTTACTTTGTTGGTATTGAGAATTATGCACAAGACACAACCACTCAATTTAAACACTACATTTACTTTCTCTTGCCCTTTATTAAATAAAGGTAAGGAAAGTTATGTTTTCATGTCGATGTTTTTAAATCGAGTTTTCACCGGAAATACACGTTTTCAGTTCCCCTAAACGCAGAAAAACAAAAGCTTACCGATTGGTCTGTGTGTGTGTGTGTGTGTGTGTGTGTGTGTGTGTGTGTGTGTGTGAACAAAATAGTAACCGGAAAATCGGACAAAGTTGGAAGTTGAAACTAATTAAGGTACCATGAGAGGACTTGACACGAACATTTTCCTCAAAATCAGTCAACCGAAAGCCAAAAAATAAATAAATAAATAGTATTTTATTGTAAAATTGTAGTTATTCGTGCAATTTTTTACTTTTTTGCAAATTTATCGAAAACGGCTCCTATGTTTTTGTTAAAAGAGCCTAATTTATGTACTTCATTTTTTTTGGTCGACATGATGGGGTAACTGGTATTTGGAATTTGGTCGGCTGAAATTCGTGGGGGCTGTGCTCTCGTGGATGTTTTTACGTTGCGGCCACATTTTTTTATGATTGGTATAATATTAATATATTATATATAATTATATAGTATATAAAATATAATATGAATATATTATATTTATATAATATAATATATTACCTATATATTATTAATATAACATATATTCTCCAGTTGAGTTTGTTCTTATGATGCTATCAGCTGGTTACAATAAAAAGTTGCACGTCTAACCATTGTTACTTGACAAATAATATCAACTTTCTTCTACGTAGCTAACTGACTGGGCTGGCCCAAAGGCCTTAACAAAATTTATCTTAAAAAAATACTTTTCCAATTATCTTCATTTTTTTATTTGCTTCAACCTCTAAAACTTGAGTGATCAAACGAAAGAGATAGCAGGAAAAATATTTAAATTCCACATAAGACATGTTGGCCTAAAGTTGGTTAAGTTTATAAAGTTAAAGATATTGTTACTTTGTAAAATGTATTATTAGAAAGTTTTAAGTTTATAAAAGTTTTCGGCTAATTTTTATAATATTGTTTTATCCACAAAAAAACTTTTGCTTAGAATAACCACCCAATTTATTGAAAGTGTTTACATTGTTCAATTATTTTTTTTGTTTATATTTATTGAAGTGTGTAAGCTTACATTTAAACAGTGTGTCCTCCATAAGGCTGGTTGTCAATTCCATGAACACTTTATAACAATTCAACTACTTAAATAGTTTATAAAGTAATGTCAGAGCGATCTTTTACGAGCTGATTGACTGGGCTGACTAGGAAACAAATTTTAGTATGAAATGATTAATCCACTTAAATTTTCACTGAGGAATTCATAAATTATGGAAGATAAAATTTCATTAAAGAATTTTACTTTGGATCTGAAGTTACACTTAAATTTAAAAACAATAAGATATTAGTAAACTCGAAAATTGTTTAATTCGCTAAAAGTTCAATTAAAAAAAAAATAAAAACTCAATGTTATTATAAACAAAAAAATAATAATATTTTCAAAAATTTATGATTTTTTTTTGTTTTTGTTTAACGTCCGACTGTTCTGCAATTACTGCTAATGCAGACGGTGAAGGATGAAATGATTTTTTTTTCACGTATGAAAACATGCCGTGCCGGAATGGGATTCGAACCCAAGACCGCATGATGAGAGGTGAGCACGTTACCAACTACGCCAATGCGGCCGGCGATTATGATTATTTATGATTATTTTTATCGCGAAATATTTCGCGATAATCTTACTGGACAGCAGCGACTACACTTTTACGAGATTTAACAGAAATACATTGAGTTAGAAATTAAGTTAGAACATAATAATTTTAATTTTACAAACGTATGTATGAACTCATATTATTTTGTTTCAATTTTCAATTATTTAAAAATTAATTTAATTTAGAAAGTTGAAAAAAGTTATCTCTAATATTTATTAATATATAATAATGTTGTACTTCGTATATTCAATGTTAATCTTATTTATTGTTTTTGTATAAAAGAAAAAATTGTAATTTTGTTTATTTGATAATTACAAAACAATTTTGAGTATACAGCTTAAGAATATGAGAAGAGACAATTCTTAAATCTCTAGAGAAGAATGATTCACACAAATACTCAAAGTAAAATTAATAACAATGTATCTTAGAATGTTTCAATTTTCAAATCAAGTGGAAAAAAGGAACCAGGTCAGAGCAGAAATGAATATTATGTTATTCATTGCAATGTATTTTATGTACTGTGTGCATGGTAAGTGTGTTAAACAGAACAAACAGCAAAATCAGTTCGACCAAAACAATCAACTGATGATCTGAATATTTTGATTCAGTTATGTCACCAAAAATTTTATTTTCTTTGTGTTACTATAACAAATTTACTCAACCTATATTTATATCACATGTCGATTGATTACGATCAGTTTTTAATCATACTCAATTGAGATGATTAAAAAGTATTTGGATCCATAATTTCCATAAATTTTATATAAATCCTTGAACGGGATCTGGAAAATGATAACAATCAAACTAAATATCGGACTAATCAACTTCAATTTTGTAAATTTAAATTTAACTTAAGGCTTACGTTATTAATCACATAAAACTTGTACACCAGATTTTAGAAAATTGAGTTTATTACTACAGTAACTATAGCAAAATTTTCAATCTATTATGAAGTTGAGTAATGAGCAGATAGGTGTTTTTTTACGTATCACGAGAGAAGAAAACCCTCAGTTGAGGAACTTTATAGATTTAATTCATGTTTTGTCTTATCACTTGAAAGTAATTCCTTAGGATGTTTTAGATTAAATCAGCGAGTGTCGATTGAATTGTCTAAGAGAAAGAGAAAGCAAGGGGAAGGGGGAGAGATAAGATTTAAATTTTCTTTGTTATTTTGAACTAAAAGTGTTGATTATCATCTTGATTCTTGTTGCATTATCGGAATGTTTACAACTGTGTTTTAGTTCTATGCTTTTTTCTATGTTCTAAGGTGATTCTATGATTGTTATAATTAATTCTAATTGGAACCTTTACAGGTTTTTAATGTTTAAATGACTTGCTGATCGCTATTATTGGATTCCGTACGCCCAAATAGGTTTAAGAATTTATTTGAATACCTATTAGAAAATTATTGTTTAAATTAAATGTTTTTTAGTTTGGTTTTACATCCAATTGTTTTTACTTTCTCTAGCCTATATGAGTATATAGAAAGGAAACTACTGTTTTAATGTCGATTTTTCGAAATTGAGTTTTCACCGGATATACACGTTTTCAGACGCCCTGAATCCAAAAAACATGTTTCTAGCGATTAGTCTTTGTGTATGGGTGTGTGTATAGAATATCTTAAGAACGGAACATCGTACGATCTTTAAACTTAAAACTTCAGTTAGCTACCGGACCCGACACGAATATTTTCATGGAGATCGGTTAACCAAAAGTAGTAGGTAGTTTATTCGTGTAATTATTCACTTTTTTGCGATTTTCTCAAAAACGGCTCCTACGATTTTTTTAAATAGCCTCATTTACTAAATTTTTTATGCTCCACAAGATAGGGAAGGCACAATGTCTGCTGAAATTCTTGGAAAGGCTGCTTTTTCGTAAAAAATTGTTTTTTTAAGATTACGGCTTAAATATGCATTTAAGGGCAAAAATGTATTTAATAAAAAATGTATTTAAGTTGTAGAAAATTTAATAATCTCAAATTTTTATTTCAAACATTTCTTTGTATAATACTTAGTTTTAGCGGTAATTAGTGATTTTCTGTTTTTCTTTCATGAAAATCTGTCAAAAACATCGATTTTTTAGATTTCAACCCTATGCATTTTACGACAAAAGTGTATAAAATAAAATTTATAGGAAATTCAAGATCTACAACTTTATTAGAGTACTTTTCTCTACAGAGCCTAGTTTAGGGTGAAAGAGTGATTTTCCGTATTTTAAAGCCAAACTGAGGTTGATTTTCATTTTGCATTATTCACTCATGATTAAAATAAGGTCATGTTTTTAAAGTTAGTTTTTTGTTTATTTCTAATTTTAGGTTATATTGCTAAATATTTGCATTGGCAGGAGAACGTTGTGTGAGTATTTCACATCAAATTTTTCACTTTAAAGCTAATGCAGATGATGAAGGGTGATAGATGAAAATGAGTGACAAAACAATGCCAGACCTAACTGGGAATCGGTGAGTGTTTACCGGGTAAAACCAGGTAAAATTGATGACCAAGTTAAACTGAGTGTTAAGCACGTAAATTATAAAAATAACTGCTCCTTAGGATATGTAGCACGATTATTTAAATAATAATTTAGCTGCAAAAGTTTCATGACGTATAAGTTAAATTTAAAAGAAAACAAAGGGTGTATTTTTTAAATACGTTAAATTGTAATAATACGATTAGTTGTAAATCAGGGTGTAAGTTTATCAGTTTAAAAAACCGTTGGAAAATCAATTTAAAAATAATGTGTACCGACGTAATAATAAACTTTTGTATATGTAGTGTGGTCGACATGCCGAAAGGAGTTTCAAAGTAATGCAGAATTCGTTAACTTAAAATTAATGTATAGGCTAGGCTTTAAGATTAGAACCGATTCGCCGACTAACAGATTTAACGAACTTTTAGTTGTAACGACCACTGCCGTGTGAATTAGCAACATTTGTAACACACCATCTGATTGGTTCAGTTATATTTTGGAAGGGGTGCTAACGATACATTATATACAACCAAATTTAACAAACAAAATATTTAATCTGAGTACTCATTTTCACATTTAAGTTTTCAAATCTACGTCTCAGAGCACATTTAAGTTTATATTTTAAAATTTTCAAGTATAAAATTATTATAAGTTATATTTTATTGTAAAGTTATTAAAAAGTAATTTTAAACGCTTTATTTTAAGAGGAAGATTCCAAAATTTTTGCTATAAGCACTATCAGATTTTTCATCTACAATATTATAAAACAGTCAATAAATTTATTAAAATCTTTTTCATATAGATTTTTAACTTCAAAATTTATAAATTGTAATTCTTGTGTACATCCTATTGTTTTTACATATTATTTTATAACAATTATTCATACGTATTTATGAGTGTTTATTTTCTTCTTCTTCTACCCTTCAAGGATTAGGCATTCCTGCCTGTTCCGAACCTCTGAAATCTGCCCATCACTTTCTCGGGCGCCCTCGGTCTCTGCTTCCCTCCGGTTTGCAACCCAGCGTCTGCTTATAAATATTCTATTCTCGCTCATCCTGTCCATATGCTCCATCCACTGTAATTTATTTTGTATTTTATTTACTGTATTTTTATTTCATTGCGAAAATGTTAAGATTTTCCTTATCTCTACATTCCTATAACGGTCTTCTCTACGAGGGTAATGGCGTTTAGAGGGAAGGATCCAGTCAGAAGCAATATATTGTTGGAGAGAACAATATTCTGGAACAGGTATTCCCCTTTCAGTATCTATTTTAGTGTTTTTAAATTTTATTTTCAGTGTTTATTTTAAACAATATAGTATTAAAATGTCCGTAATTTTAATCATCATTGTATATCATTTCTACAGTTACCTGAGATTTTCCATTCTGTACTTAAACAATTCGAGAACTAACGCACATTGGATACATTTTATTACAATTTCTGATTTAACTATTCATGTTTTTATATTAAATCGTCTCTTATTTATTGGCATTTTCCCTTGTGGGGATTTGTTCGTCTCAGATACCAAGAAGAAAAATATAATTTAGAATAGGTTTTATTTAAGTAATGCCACTACCGCTCCTTCTTATTAAGCAATGTACTACCGGATGCCTGACCACGAATAAGAAAACACAACGAATCCAGCCAAGAGAAGTGAAGAAGCTGTAGACTCAGCGTCCACCAGTGGTAGGTACACTAGCTAAAGATCTCCAACAGTCCGCCAACATCGGACAATCAGGAAAGAGATTTAATCTTATCAGAAACTAGGTTCAACTTGGTCCAACCAATAGGCAGAAACACCGTTTTCTTCATATTAACCAATTACTCAACAAGACGTATGAAGCCAAGTGGTGTGGGAGGGTGCTCCTGGACTCATCGAAAAATCCGATAGAGAAGACGATGCTCTCGTTTGATGACGAGATACTCTAACCACAAATTGGCCCACTTTATTGTATCAGGCGCGGGCTGCCCATCTCGCTAGTCTGCTAACCTCGGTAGAAAAACAACCAAACGACCCTTTTTGGAGCCACAAATTTAATTATGTTGAGGTATACAACTAATTATTGTTGCAATTCGGTAACAGTAGTAGATAAAAATTATTTTTTCGTTCAACAGTCTTGTTAACTATAAACGTATGACGTTGTCCGTTCAATAATAAAAAAGAATATGTGAATTAAGAAATACAAGTATAAAAATTTCTCTGTTATTTTATTTTTATGACCTAATTCATAAATGTACGTTTATAACAAATTGTATTCCCATTGCAGCAATTAATATTTAATCATTCCTTTAATACCTTTCAAGTTATTACGAACCTACATGTCACGCAAACTTCAGTATGGATATTCTTTGATATACAAGATTGAATTTTATATTTACCGGTGAATAATGCGGTTTAACTACATGTCTATTTGTTTGTTTATAAATTATTTCAACCCTGAAATAAACGTTATCAAGTAAACTAATAACCTATAATTATTTACAAAACTTTATTTAACTAATTGAAATTAATGATACATTCATAAATTTACTAACAATTATATACATGGAGAATGTTGATACATTTAAAGTTAATACGATAATTTAACAATTGTGGTACA
The DNA here is from genome assembly GCA_035578175.1 of Catonia carolina. Lineage (NCBI taxonomy): Eukaryota > Metazoa > Arthropoda > Insecta > Hemiptera > Achilidae > Catonia > Catonia carolina. The sequence continues at coordinate 178,380,614 of JAQMRL010000001.1, forward strand.
CTTTTGCGGCATGATATACGGCAGCGATTTCAGATTTTTTTTGAATGAAACTCTAAAAGAAACGAATAATTAAACGAAACACTCATAATAGGAGAGACAAAAACAACACATGTTGAGACATGACATAATTATATTTATAACCAATAAAATCAAATTCAGTAGAGTGAAAAAATCAGAAAGAAAGCGAGATTAATCAGATTAATAATGCATTTTTAAGTTAGTAGTCGCAACTGCTACGGTCATCACCAATTATTTTAAATCTAGAATATTTTACGATTTATTTTCAGACTGTGGACTAGGCGGAATCGACTAAAGATTAGTGATTTTTTTCAGAATTTTAAAATCATTCAAATCGTGCGTTTTCTTTGAAAATTCATTCTGAACATTATCATTAACATCAATTCAAGCCGGAGTTCCTCAAGGAAGCACGTTAGCTCCCATACTGTAGCCATTTTTAACATCAGACATACTACAAACCACACTAGCCACCTTTGCAGATGACAGCAATGCTTGTAGTATACAATAAACCTGCCAGAGCAACTGTAAAACTTTAACACCACTTAAACTTAATGCAAGACTGGCAGAAAAATGGCGGTTAAAGATAAACGAAACTGAAAGCTCACATGTTACATTTATACTTCGTCATCTAAATTTTCCACACATATATATAACAACACACAGACACAGCTAAGTGCAAAATTTACGCGTTGAGATTACTAAGTCCACTTAACAATACTATCGAAAGTTTTCACATGGGTTTCTTCCTTGCCTACGTTAATAAAATATGACTCATACCAATTACCTGTGATAGGCCTACTTCAGATATCTTTGCACTGGGGAACAAGAAAAATTACTGACAAATATAATTCTGATCGACGCAGACGAAATTTACTAAATAAAAAAATAATTAATTAATTACAAAATCCAATTTTTTTAAATGTTTTTAATTTAATTTTCAAGGATTTTGAAAAAAACTACAGTGGAATCTTTAAAAAGCATTTCTGAATACATTGAAAACCAGGTTTCTTAAACAACAAAGTAAATAAAAATACACTTTACGAAACTATAATAAACATACGGAAAACTTGCCTTTCTTATTACAAAATTTATTAAATACTAAACCACTAAATAATGATTATGTAAATAACAACATAAAGAAACTGTAATTAAGTTCGACTTTCAATTATTACTTACAAATCGTTAAATCGTGCGTTCTTAATATAAATTATCATAAAACACCTTTAGCAAGCTTTCATATGAATCACTTTGGCACAACGAAGACACAGTTATCACCACTAATCATTTTAATATGCATTTAAATTCTATAATCTACTCACCAACATTTAGTACACAAATTTTCCAAACTCCGGAGAACTACCTGATTTACTAAAAAGTTTTGCTAATAATTGTTACAAACCTGTAATCACCACTGTGTCTTCTAATATTTTTGAACAGTTTTAGTGATAATTTTGATAAAAAATGATCAGTAAAAATAAAGTAGTAAATACTAGGATTTTATTAGTATATTTTATTATGTTCCCTTATTATTTATAGAAATAATTTATATTTTATTTAGAATGTAATAATTAATTGAATTTTTGTTTAGTTCTACTTTAAAATCAGGTTCAGGTAATGCGTAGCGGCCAGCTCCGTATGTTAGCGGGACAAAGGGCGGAGAAATGTTTCATGCTTGCACCATTCAGTAGCGTGTTACTCACGAGTGCTAAACGTTTTCGAAAATACTGACCATAAATCCAACAGATAATAAGTTTTTCTAATCAATATTTTTCTCTTATATTTATTTCTTATAAAGTAACCTGTCAATGACTATACCTTAATAGTAAAACTTAGATACTTCGTTTACGAAGTTTTTTAATTCATTTGGTGTATTTATGGTTAATGACAGTATTTAATTAAACAATAGTGTTTTAAATAGTATTTCCATAATTCACATTATGTAAATTGTTACGTTTTTATCTAAATGCAATGTTTTTGTTACTACCATGTCTGAGCGTCAAAAAAGTATTTAAACTAGAAAACTGGATTTGTTGTTCACTGTGAAGCTCGGGAGATAATTTTTGGAGTCACTAAAAAATGTGACAAAGAATATAAATCTAAAGAACTCAGTTACTCTGTCAGTTGGGCTACAGAGGTGCTGATTTCTGTAGGATATCTTACAATTTTATTATAAAACTTATTATAATAGAGTTATTAAGTTAATACAGGTCGCATGTCTTTTAGTAGGTTATAGTAAACTTACTCCTAACGTTTACGCAAGCTTCCCAAAGCACATTCCTCTCAGACACACGGAGCTGCCGGCACGCCAATATTTATGTTCAGTATGAAGTTCTTTTAGAGTAATTAAATTTTATTAAGTTCTCGCCAACATTAAAGATGTCAAGAAATAGGGCTATTAATATTTTTTTTTAGATAATTCTTAAATTATTTTAAAACGAACATTTAAAACATCTATCAGAATATACCTGTATGAGTGTGATACCATACTATTTCTACGCAGGTCCGTTGTTAGTGTTTTGGCCGCTGTAGGCGCTACAAGCGCTGTGAGGTGGTTGGTTCTGCTGCCGCGAGATAGCGCAGTCAGAAACTTCTCACAGCGCTTGTACAACTACGAGTGACTAACACATACGGCGGGACTCGGCTGGTTGAGGCAGTAAGTAGAAGGCAGTCAGTCAGTCAATATCTATCTTCTCCAGGAGAAGATCGAGACAAAGATAGATTGAAACATTCAACATTGATTCACTCATTGCTGTACACACTGACCCTTCCCTTTCCACTTACCTAGCCAGCGGCCGCTCTTCTCCGAGACATCAGCGAAGGTTCCTCCCCTCCTTCAAACTCAACAACGCCGCCGGATGCCCTGCCGCTAAGTCGACCGACGAGAGCTACACCCAGTGTGACAAGTGCTATCGAAGAATTTCTGAATTATTTTTTTATTTTTTCAGACTAATGTTGTGTAACATGTTTGATTTAAATGTACAATTGACCGCCTTTCCGTAGTTGTTGGTATTGCTCAACTTTTAAAGTATTCCCGCCCTTGCACATTTTCTTCTGTGAATTCTGGATTAGTATGGATGAATAAATAAATAACATGGTGTGTTTCAAAGATTGTTATATTATGGAAATCATTATTTTCTATGATTTATCTTTATTGCATTTTGCGAACTACATTATATTTAAAACAACTGGTTTCATGATTTTTTTCTTTGATAAAATTACTCGAGTCGTCAATTTCTTTTATACTAACTTAGCCATCTACTTGTTATCTACCTGTTCCAGTATAGTTACAATAACGGTTGTCAGTCTTTATGGTCATTACAGTTTTATATTTATTAGTTTTATGTTTATTAATTATTATTTTTTTACTTACAGTACATAACAGTAGTTGTGACACCAAGCAACCTGACTAAATAACAACTGAATCGGTCATTTCAGAAAGCCCTTAAGTCAAAAAACTAACTTTCGGAAAAATGAAAAAACTGGTAATTTACTACGCTTTAATAAAATAAAGTATTTTAATAAATATTGTGTTTTATTAAAATAGAGGGCTGTCCCTTTTAATATAAAACGTATACTTTTGTCGTTTTTAAGATAAGCCACTTGTTACATTGAAAATTTAGACTAAAGTTGTTTCTAAAATAATTGGAGTAAAATGCTAACTTAAGTTCTCTGTAAAATACATTGTTAAACCAGAAGAAAATCATGTTGAATCATGTTGTTAGTATTCATTTGTTTATTTATTTAACTAATTTACAAATTAGTGACTTCAATAGCTTTTTGCAATAATACAAATTGCAAAGCTTTCCAGAGCTATTCACTTTCTTTATCGTCACAATTAACAGTTATCCCAGAAAAAGATTTTTGGATAGGTATGCATTTAGTATAGAGTTTTTCTTTGATAAAATTACTCGGTATATTAACAATTATAAAATTACTTTGATAAAATTTTCCACTAGAAAGTAGAGCTCAAGGTTCAAAAGATCATCCTCTTTTATTTTTTAATTAGAAGGAAACATTTTATATCCTTAAGGATAAACCTTTTCTTAGTGTACTCAAAAAAAGCCAAACTTATGGAATTTTTGTAAGCATGCTGTGTTTATATTCAGTTAGTCCTAAGATATACTAAAGAAAAATGTAAAATTTTGACTTATGGTCTTTCTGAAATGACTGATTCAGCTAGAAATAGTTGAATGATTCTTTTATGTAAACATGTTTGTGGTTAACAGTACATCAGTAATAATTGCATTATTTCTGTTTATACTTACTTTCTCTGTTCCTTTAATAACCCGATCATTATTTCTCCATTACAATTCACTTAAAATTTAAAATAAGATACTTATGAATTTAAATTCATTTTTCTAAGATTGAATCAAAAGCTGTTGCTGTAATGTATAATGGTATTTCTTATGTACCTACAGTAGAAATTTGTTCGCTGGCTCGTGACCCCTGCGCAATTGATGTATAATAACACCGCACGTCTCCCATCTAGGTTATGTTGTAGCCTATAGTCAGTTTACTCTCTTATAGTACGGAATAGGAATACAGATAAATGTTTAATATTTTATGATAACAATCTGTATGATTTAAAAATATTTTCTTGTTTTTCCTTTACTTAGTTATAGGTCTAGTTGTTGCGTATTGAGTTTAACATTATAGTTAAATTTGTGTGATAAAATTACTCAGGTCAAGAATTCGAGTATTTTGTAAAATTTAAATTATATTGGTTTAGTAATTAGACTGAAAGGTATTTAGGGTCTAAAAATGTAAAGCAATATCTAAACCTGGAGAAAATAAGCCGAACGGTTCACAAAGCAAAAATATTATTGAAAATGTTATACATAAATTACGTGACTGCGGGAAGCATATAACGGGAAACTTTTTATTGAACCCAGGAAAATTCCAGAACATGTGTCTAAAGCACGAAGGTTGATATTTTATAGACACATGTTCTGGAATTTTTCAGAAATTATTAGAAATATGAACGTTATAAGAACATGTAAGATCATTTTAAACAATTAAATCTGAAGAAAAATTCAAGGAAATGCGTTCTTTTCTTCACCATATAAATAATTCAAAATGCCAAATAAAATTACTGATCTTGATTATTTGATCAATTAAACAAGTGATAGACAAACCATTCAATTTATTTATAAAATTGCGTCCTAATAGGTAAATTAAATGAATAAATAGATTATAAATATAGATTAAATAAATTGTTTACTAATCATTCAAATTTTAAAAATCTTCTAATTTCATTGATGTAAACTAATATAACGTAACTAAGAAACTGAAAAACTTTTATTTTTTTTAAAGCTTTGTTATTTCTTATAGGAAACTGTCCAATATTGACAACTACTACCCAATTTGATCGCTGCTTTTCCCTGTATTTTTGAAGTGGATTATGCATGAGTTTCAACAGGGACCCCCAGTAGAGTTTGTTCATGGATAGCTGTCAGCTGGTCACCATACAAAGTCGCTTACCCAACCGGTGTTATTTAAGAAATAATAGCGACTTTCTACCAGCTGACTGACTGGGCTGGCCCGGAAGCCTGAAATAATTAAAAATTATTTTCGTTTAATCGTGACCGTTAAAGCATAGGTACACATTATAAGCAGTGTGAAAAAGTTAAACTTAGGTAGGCCCTAAGTTTAACTTATTCCACACTACTATCCTGTTCTAGAAATTTAGTTTCCTGATGAACAGACTGTCTTTCGTTCCGTGCAGAGACAAGCAGACAAGGTAACAAGGTATACCTTCTTTCAAGAAAACCGGCAATTTTTATTTTTACTATTTGAGACCTTAATATACCGTGCTTCTCAACAAATTTGACGTATTGGGAAATTAACATTGGACAATGCACTGTTGTCATTAAATACACCCTTATTATAAGGGTGTAATCTTACTTTTATTTCTCCAGTCGTTAAGAAACAGATTAAAAATAAGTCTACATAAGATTTTAATAGCTAAAAATTTAATTATTAGTAAATAAAGACAAAAATATTATTCAATTTTGACGTAGCGCGTTACTTACATAAGAAAAAAAATCGTTTCCATTGTTTGTCTTAAAATTAGCTGAGCGTATAAAGTGGTCAGTTTATTTTAATTTTTGATATTACAGTACGAGAGGCCATGAGCTCGAATCCCACTCACTATGTACAGTTTTTTAATTTTTGTTTAGCTAAATAATTTAATAAAAATTAAATAATTAATTAATTTAATTTTATTAAATAATTTAATAATTTTATTAAATAATTTATTTAAATAATTTTGTTACCTTAATAATTAAGGTAATATTAATTATTAATGAAAACTTTGCTAGTTAGGTTATTTACTAGTTAGGTTAACTTTACAATTAGGTATATATACTGTTGGATTAAAAATTACCATTATAATTTCAAATGTTTTGCATTATTTTATTAATAATCATCAATGATAAAATTAACAAAAAAAAGTTTTAATGTAGGACTCGAACTTGCGGCCTCTTGTACGGTATTACTAAAAATAAAAATGAATTGACCACTTTACACGGTCGGCTAATGTTTAGCCAATATTGGAAGCGAATTTCTTTCTAATGTAGAGCGGTCGCCAAATAAGCTTGCCGGTTTTCTGAAGTGCGCAGAAGATTTATTTTGGTAATGGCGGGCTCGGTTGCCTCAGCGAGTGGTGGGGTCAGTGTTGTACTAGCTGTGATCAGGGTCACGTCGCTCTCGCAACGTTATAGTTATATCAGCTAACTGAAAACATTAGTCTGTAACGTGTTGTAATTTGTGATAGGCGTTAATTGTTGTATACAATGTTTACAATTGAATGTTCTTAACGTCGCTAATAGATGATGATAATTTACATCGTTTAGAACATGTGATTTAATAGGCAGTTCGGTACTAAGACACGAAATCTACCGACTGAATCCGAACTGTTCGCGCAGCTACACCGGCAAGCTTATTTGGCGTCCACTCTAAGTACCGCACGATATCGAAATTGAATAATATTTTGGCTTTCATTTATTAATGATTACATTATTAGCTAATAAAATCTTTTGAAGACTCATTTTTATTCTGTTTCCTAACTTCTGGAGTAATAAAAGTAAGATTACAACCTTGTAATAAGATTAATGTGACAGTACATTGTCCAATGTTAATTTCCCTATGCGTCAGTTTTGTTGGGAAGCACGGTTTAATTTGCTTACCTGAAATATTGTATTTGTCATAAAACAATTAATGGACGAGTAAATTATTTGAAGTAAAAACTTTTATTTTCTTGTACTTTCTTTAACTCTCGATGAAATATACTTAAAAATGTATCTCTAAGCCGCAAAAATAATTTTTACCTATAGATAAGAGGATGGAACGGCTGGTTTACAGCCATGTAAATGATCCGTGACGGTAATTGTACCATCACTTTAATTCACACTTAATACAACTTTGATAAAAATGTTTTTAAATGTCTAGAAAGATTTTTACATTTTGGGAACAATAATTGCATCTTAATAAGTAAATTAAATGAATAAAACTGAAAATATGCTTTGAAATATTAACTAGTATGTTACTTTGAATAATCTGTTATTAATTTTCTTAAATCAAATTCTGATTTTTACAAACATTCTGAACAATACATTCTTTGAACTCGTAGACAATTGAAACGGATTTTTTCTGTTCATTATATTTCAATTTTTAATTCATGTTTCAGTTTCCGGATGAACTGTTTTACACTTTGTCTGAGCTATTACATTGCAACAAATTTTTGGGTGCTCTTAAAAAAAAAAAAAAAAAAAATATCTGGTGTAAAACACTCACACGACTTTCTCTTGTCAATGCAGATAATGAACAATATAATCTCAAATTAGTAATAAAACATTAGAAACAAACAAAAAACTAACCTCAAAAAACATAACCTAATTATAATCATTAGTGAATGATGCAAAATGAAAACCAACCTTATTTGGCTTAATAATATGGAAAATCACTCTTTCACGCTAAAGTAGGCTCTGTAGCGAAAAATGCTTCAAATAAAAGTTGTATTTTATTATAAAATTTTTATCGTAAACTAAGACTGGAATCTTAAAAAATAAATTTTTCTACAGATTTTCATGAAAAAAAGAAACAGAAAATCACTAATTACTGCCAAAGTAAGCTTTATACAAAACATTTTTGAAATTAAAGTTGTAGATTTTTTAATTGTCTACAACTTTTATTATTACACTTTGCGCTAAAATGCATATTTAAGCCGCGATCTTAAAAAAACTATTTTTTACGAGAGCACAGCCTCCCCAAGAATTTCAGCAGACATGACGTCTACCCTATCTTTTAGAGCATAAAAATGTAGTAAATGAGGTGATTTAAAAAAAAAGTAAGAGCCGTTTTTGAGAAATGACATGAAGTAAAAAATGACACGAAACTACTACTTCCAGTGATGGAAATTTTGATGAAAATGTTTGTGTCGGGTCCTCCTGTAATACCTAAATTAAGTTTCAAGTTTAAACTTTGCAAGATCTTCCGTTCTTGAGATATTTTGTTCACTAACACACACACACACACACACAAACAGACCAATCGCTGAAAACATGAATTTTGGGTTCAGGTGGTTTGAAAACGTGTATATCCAGTGAAAACTTCATTTGAAAAAATCGACATGAAAACAATACTTTCCTTCCTATATATTCATATAGGCAAGAGGAAGCAAAAATTAATATGAGTCATTGCTATAAGATTTATGTTTTTAAAGAATGTTTTGTGGAGTAATCACATATTATATTGTGACACTAAGAAGAGAGTCTTCTGGTATTTTGTTGAAAGATTTTCTATTTATGGCTCAGAGGTTTCAACTTTCCAACCATGATTTAAAAGCAGATTGACAGTTATAGAAATAAGTTTCTGAACAAGAAGTTAGCTGATAGGGCAAGGTCGAGTTATGAATGAAAAATGTTTAAAGAAAGTGGACAAAAAGTGTTTTATTGACAAAACTGAAAAAATATATGGTATTGTAATCTGTAAAGAATGGAGGAGGTAAATTGTCACAAAAGATTTGCCTATGGGTTACAGCTAGACGGAAATAGCGAGGACGACCCAACACGGAGTGAACTGTTAGTTTTATAAGAACTATGGAGAGGAGGTTATAAGGGATAAATATATGAATATCTATTTTTCTTTGTTTTACTTCTGACTGTTTTGCAATTTCTGCTATTACAGACGGTGGAGAATGATTATATATGAAAATTAGTAATGAAAACATGCCAGACTTGACCGAGAGTCGAACCCGGGACGTAGAAGCCAGTTGCACTATATGAATAACTTAGTTCAACAGATATGAATGGCGTTTTAGCGTATTTGGAGCAAATGGCCTAGTACTGCAAAACAGTTACTATAATAATATCTTATTGTGAGATGATGATATATTTTGAAAAAATATTTTTTAAGCAAAATTTCATTAAAAATCTGATATCCATTTTTTTGTTTTTAACCTATATCTGTACGCTTGTAAAATCTCTAGATTTAATCTAATTTTGTTTAACATAGTGCTGAAAGTGGCTTCCATTGAATCGTTCTCTATATTTGTGTAAGCCGTGGCTTGTGCGTAGGTAATGATATGAGTTGAAACAAAGATGAAACTATGCCAGATATGGCTGGGAATCGAACACGCAAACTTTGTAATAGAAACCAGTTACGCTGATTACTACAACAACGAGCCGGCTCAATTTTATTTTAAATTATCAAGTATATGATTCAAACTATTCGTTAAAAAAAATGTAGCACACATCAAAAAGTAAATGATTACACAGAAGAGTAAAATAAATTACATGATAAATTTTCAAAATATATGCATACATCTTCGTAAAACCCTTGGTGAAGACCTGTCGTTGTGTATTTCATCAAGGATTTGAAGAAGAACATGTTTTAAAAATGCATCATTAGATATTCTTTTCTTTTAAATGAAACCTGTATATTTTTTGTGTTTGTTACATTTTTATCTAGTAGATAACTGCGGGAGCGTCTAAACTTTCAAATGGAAAATTATGTAATTCAATGTACAAATAAACAATATGTAATAAACAATACGTAAACAATATGTAAATAAGCATTATGTAATTCAATAAAAATATACAAATGCACAGATATTGCGGGTTGCGGGTACTACATAATTTAGCTAAAGTATCGGTCGTTTTATTAAAGCATATCATCAGTAACCCTATTTAGTTGCATGTAGCCTACTACCGATACCTAGTATTGCATGATCAAACCACTTCTGTCATCAAGAACGTTACAGTTTAATATTATTTTACATGTAAAATTAAACTGCAATTAATTAACATCATAAGCAATATTGATTCTACGTTCAGATAATAAAATAAAATTTTAGTAGTGAAGAACTGTAATTAAATTAATAAACGGATTATAAATTAATAAGGTTTTTATTTTGAAGTTTATTACTGATCTTGAAAACCACAATCATGTCAGATTTATTTCATCGTGCAAAGCAGTGTAGCTGAAGCTTGTATTGCCCAGTCTGTGTCGTTGCGTGTGCGCAAGTTTATGGTATTAATGGTATCACAACCATTGATTTCTAAACTACACAATTTTTTTACAAACTTTCTTACACAATTTTACCATTCAAATAGAGGCAGTGTTATGATAATATAAATCACATTTTTTTTCAAAACCTTTCACTCTCATTTTTGTCACAACTGATCACAGATTGCGCAATATTTTTCTTTTCTAGATTATAATATATTAAATATTTGTAGGTCTATTAAATATTGCCTGTGTATTCTAGCTGAGAGGAAGCCGCGGTCATTTAAGTTTTAACCTCTCAAAAGTGAGAATAAATATTAAATTATTCATCGGAATTATTAATCAATTTATAGATTGTGTGGATTACAGTAAAACACAATAACTGAGAAGTTAAAATTTTAAATTTTATCACCCAAAATTAAATTTATTTAAAGTTGAAATTAAACAGATTTTCCTGAAGATCTAAAAATAAAATCGAAACTCCTATTTTATAGAAAACAGACCCAAAAATTGGCGTTAACAAAAACTGAGACTACAAATAAGTCAATCCAATATGAAGTAATAATAACAATTTGATAGTGGGCTTATGGGAAATTTACTTTATAAATTTTCGGTCAAAAGTTACAAGAATGTTGTTATGTAATGTATTGAGATTAGAGGCGGCTGATGGAAGGAGTTTTCGATGATGAATTTTCATAATTTTGCTTCAGTGTATAACTAACTTTCTTAAGATAAGATAAACCGTTATTCTACTAGTAACTCTTAAAAAGTGGGATTTTTTGAAGGACATAAGGACAGTTGAGGACTTAAAATTGATTGATTGAATTACTTCTGGCTTAAGCTGATTGTAAAGTAACGTAGTTGTCCGGAATTAAACATATTACTTTACAGCAAATTAAATTAGAAATATTTGACAGCTAATTACGGGAATATGAACTCAAATTTTTTGTACATCCTAAACTTCTCTTAGGCTAATTTTAAAGCTTGTTTGTTTCCTTGGTAGTAGCTGACAATGTAGCATATACATGCCATATTATTTACCAAAAGCAGATTCATATGCCGCAAATTTGGACTATAATAGCTTATAACCTCTTTTTAATGACTGCGATATCATATTGTGCAAATGAAAAGTGCTTATGAAACATATTCAATTACTGAACTTGTGTGTTCATTGAAAATTTCAGGCCAATTAGAACTGTTCATAAACGATGTCTTTTATCTGGTTTGTTTTCAAAAGAGGTATTTAAAAAAAACATTTTCGACAAGTTAATAAGAAATAATTCAAATGCATAATAGACCATTGACATTGGGGTTTAACCAGATTTAAGCGCTTCTGATGACTTGTACAACACTACTGAATATGATAGTTGGAGTATGATTCCAATAATAGTAATTGGAATAGGATTCCAATATTGGAGTAATTCCAGTAAAGGTTGGCTGTTACCCGTACGGACTTCTAATAAGATTTAATGAATAGATTTGCTACAATTATCTATTTTATTGTAATTTATAATAAAATTTTAGCTAAGCTACTATTAGTTTGATGGGTGGGAATAATATGGATTAGTTTCATCTGTTTTTTTACGCTGAAGAGCACGAGTAATGGTAAACGATAAATTAAATTTAGGTAAACTGATCTCGCAGATTCCTCTCTACTTTCGTATTCTCAGCATTCAGAAGTATGCATTAGCAAAAATATTCAGTAGTTTTAGCATAATTTGTTAGAGTCTTTTCACTATATACAAAATAAAAATTTGCAAAGCACGAAATGTACATCATTAAATGTTTAAAATATATTAACATAATTATAAACACAGGTACTTATAAAAAATAAAAACTATTCAATTATTTTATATTTTCTTAAAGAGAAGGGAGTTGGCTGATCGAAATACAACATAGTAACTATTTATGGAGTATCGTGGCATAGCCACCAAAATTTAGGATATTAATGGAGACCTCGCCCACTTTATTAATGTGAAAAGTTCACATTTGCTGTTATGACAAAGTCGGTCAATCCATGAACTCTTCTTCCTTCAATAAAACAGCCCTCTTAACGCTATCGGTTATTAAAATTAACAAAATAATAATTTTATGACCTTTTTACACACCAAAAAAACCCAATAAAGATTTAATAATTCGCCACAATAAATAGCGTAATTATTCGATTATCATAAAAAAAAATTCTGGTCTGCTAAGGAACAATCTAACTCGTTTGATTATGCCAAAGCTGTATTGATAGAAAAAACAGAAATAATAGAAGGAAACAAAGAAGAAAAAAGTAGAAGGTAAGGTGAATAATACTCTTAGCTGCCTACTGACTAGGGCCGTTGTGGCGTCCTTCGTAATCTCTTTGTAATAAACTGTAATCATTCAAGAACATTACTCTTAAAAATAATTATTAATTATCATAAATTTAATCAATTAATTTTTTAATTAACTACTAAATGTCATATTAATTATTAATATATTACACAAATTAAGATATAATTATGTATTTATTTATATAATTATTTACACATATAAATGCAATGTTCATAAATTATTAAGACAAGTCACATGGAAGTATTAAAGACTAAGAATCACCCGAAATACTTTCTGTGTGAAAACAGTCCTCGGGTGTAGTTTTCTGAATTGGATATGTTCCTGATACATTAATATTTTTTAAATACATCAATGTTCATTGCCACTAATCGGTTTAGGCACATTCACTGAATGGGGGTAATTATTTTGTCAGTTCATCCCTTGAATTCACCCCTCGTAACACCAATATTATAGCCATTCGTTTTGTGCAAACTCATTCGTTTAGTAAAAGTATAATAAAATTATTATCACGATGTAAATTAATAATAATATTATTATTATTTGGTTACATTTTGATGTGTCTGTTATTTTGTACATGGCATACACATAGCTATGTAATATCTACACGAAATGTATTTGTGTGAAAATTGTGTTACTCATTTCGAAGTATTAACGTTAAATAGAATTAATTTATTATAATAGTTTATTATCATGAATTGACAGTTAGTTATATTTTTCTTATCACAGAAACTTTTTGCTGATTATTAAATTTTTTTGTTGTGCCAATTAAAATTTCATTCAATTTACACAAAGTTAAATCATTAAATGTTTAAAATATATTAACATAATAAACACTTGTTTATTACGTATCATACGATGTAAGTATCGCATAAAAACTTTTATTTAAGTTAATTATGATGATCACATAGAAAAATACATTTGATTGTATTCTCAATTTTAAAAGTTTCTAATTAAAAGGAATAAAAATGTACATATTTAGAGACATAATAAAGTTTTGAAGTTTAAAGTTTTATAAGATGGTAACAGTTCCAGCCTTGACATACGGCAGCGAACATGGGTGATGAAGAAAAGGAGAAAGGAGAAAAGATATAAGGCAAGAATTGGGAATTTTTCTACACAACGAATAAAATAAAATTGTATCATGTCCAATGGGTTGATCATTTAAATAGAATGCCAGAAAGCCGCTTGCCTAGTGTATCAAGAAGATACAAACCAGGGGGAAGTAGAGATATCGGCAGGCCGAAGAAAAGATGGGTGCCGGAACAGTTAAAAATGCTTAACCCGTGAAGAGAAGAAAAAGAAGAAGAAACATAAATTTAAATGAAGAAAAATTTTAGAATTGAAAAAACTAGAAATTTAGATTGGTTTTTTCCTTGTTTTGGTTTTTCGGAAACATGTCAAGTTTGGAAAGAAATTAAAGAAGAAAATTATTTAATTTTCTTCATTTTTATTAGCGTTTCCGAGAGCATGAACAACTAAACTTACGTCTTTTTGTTGTCTAAAAAATACTACTGTTTCATATCAACACGATTGTTTGTTGATGATTTAAGTATGACTATCGACTTCTGGAAATTCTATACTTTTAAAATCTCTAACACAAATTAGCACATAGAGAATAAAATGTGTATTAATTCCTTACAACTTTTTACGTTAAGTATACTACTTATCTGAAATCTTTTATTGGTTATTCAGATAAAATTTGGTAAAATTTTACGAAACTTCAAAAACCACGGGTTTTTAAGATTAACAAAGTAATCTAAATTTAATTAAGTAGTCGATTGGATTTTTTAATTAAAAAATTACTAAAAGAAAAATTGATCAGAAAAATATCATATCCGATCATAAAATATTTTCGAATTTTGCATTTTACTGATTAATTAGAGCTGATGACTACTTGCAAAATTAATTCTCATTAATAAATGCAAGAGACTTTTTTTGTAATTTTTCCATGGTTTTGTTAATTTTATTAATAATTTATGTTTATTTTTGTTACGTCAGTTGATCAAAAATATATTTTTACTGTCAATAACATGATATTATATATAAAAGTATATTTATATTAAAATGTATCACGGTATCAAATTTTTAAATATAAAATACAATTTGAAATTTATCTAAGGTAAATTGTCGCCTACGACGTCCTATCGTGGACGGTGCGAAGTCAGGTAGAAATGTTTACGGACATCCGCATTCATCGACTACCATTTTCGGTAAGTCCCTTTTAATGATGTTACTGTCAGGACCGAAATAAATTAGGGACATCGATGAAAACTTAAGAGGTGCACAGCACGGCTGCATGCCTGATAGTCGATCCATCTTACGATATTCTTCTATAACGTGTGTGTAGTAGTTGAGGTAGGTGTCTGGTGTACGATGTGTTCCACAGTCACCCTTACAGTAATTGGCAAAATAACCAGTCGGAGCGATTATCCAGTCTTCCCAGCCGAGTTGTTTAAAGCTGACGAAGAATCGCTGTTTGCAACACTGCTTTACTCCTCCTGTGCATTCGAGAGCACGTCTTCTTATCCTTCTAGTCACTGCAGGTTCGGTGTGAACGACGAGGAATGGCCGCTCCGAATCAGATTCTTGGAACAATACCGCATCAACCATTTTATTGCAGCCACTGCAATCCACTAGAAGCCTCAGCCGATCTCTTAACCCGGAACTGTACCAACTCCTGACAGTGACGGTCAAGTCGAACTTCTGCCAACCGAGAGCCGATAGCGTGACGGGCAGTGAGGCTGACATCTCCGTGTATTCATCGAAATCCTGCAAAAAAACGAATAAAAATTACCACATATCATTAAGTTATATCATACGCTTACAATAAATTCTATGTATCCTGTTCATCTTTCCCGATTATAATTGTTCATTTACACAGGGTGTCTTTAAAAGGTATCTTCAAACTCTTGGAAGTGATTGTACAGGTAAATATAAGAAAAAAAATTATGTAAACATGTTGTTTAGGTCATCAGCCGAAAGGCTAGTTTGAACCTGTAAAGGTTTTACTAAGTAAAACGAGGAGTGAGGTGGTTTACCATGCCTTCCTTACTGAGTGGAAAATATGTGCTTTTCAGACGGCCCTGAAAACTCATACTTTCCACTCTGCAAATGACACCCTCACTTCATTCACCAGAGGGTTTGGCTGTATAATGAAATTCATTACTTTCAGAGGAGATAACTCTGATTAGTGTCTTTTACACCTCTAACTCTTCTCTTCTTAAATGATTCAGTCATTTAATTGGCTGACCATGTGATAAGAAACAGAACTATTTATTTTAGCCCTGCAACGAACAGATTGAGTGTAAATAATTTGACACTCTACCTGTCTGTTATGGGCTCATATAACCATAGGTCTGAAAAATCTCTGTTAGCGAATCACGGTTGGTGAAATATTTCGCTTGTGATTCGGTTACCCCGGGGAAATGAGAGCATATAAAGTATATAAATATATAAAGTTTGTTAATAACGTAAAGTTATTTTACTTTTAATCTATAGTAAAACCGGTTTTTTTGTTCCCAATTTGTCAATTTATTTTATGTCAGATATCTTACAAACCATTGGATATACAATTCTAAGACCCATTTCATTGAACTTTTCATGTTAGAAATCATAAGATACATTTACGTTCGTCTCTTCATTAAAACATTAAAAATTTCATTATAGTCTCATATCACCACGGTAACTGAATTCCCGGCAAAATCTTTCGCCCGGCGTAATTCGCAAACGCACCGTTTCCGGATCTACGTTTATATAAAAAACTTTCTTAATGTTTAGTATATTTTCTAGATTGCGGAGATACCTTTTAAAGACATCCTGTAGGCTATAACATAAATACTACCATACATAAACTGAAAATCATAAAATAAAAATGTACATGCAAATCTTTTACGGTTTACAAGAAAGAGGTGAAAAATAATGCAGTGAAACATGTGGAACTTTACCTATTTCAGATTTTTTGTAAAAATTAATAATTGAGTGCAAAATAAATAGTCTTCTTGAAGGGTTACGTAGTAAAGCTGGTGTAACAGATCAAATTTGAAAATGTTAACAAGGAAGATTCTATTTTTTGAGAAAAATTTCAATTAAGACAACATGAAATAACATTTGGAAATCTGTATAAAGCGTTAAGACTTTAAGGTGAGCTAAAGACTTCGATCTGATTATATCTACTGATTAATTGGGCACTATGCGACTACCTGGTAGACTAGTTTTAAATTACGAGTATGATGACGTCTTTCATCGTAAAAAGAGTTTGAATTGTACGGGAGTTAATTATTAAAATATGAATGAGGCCGCCTCCATGGCACAGTGGTTAACGTGCTACACTGCAAAGCGGAGGTCCCGGTTTTGATTCCCGGTCAGGTTCTGGAAAATTATTATACGTTCAAACCCACCGTTCCCGTACTCAATGTAGTCACTTACAACAAAGATATTTACGTGACTTAAAATAAATTTAAAAAAAATATATATGAATGAAAAAAATAAACACTTCTTTTAATTTTGAAGACTAAATAATTAGACGTCTGTATTATAGACTCTACAATTTCCGGTTTGCTTAACCATTTTTGAGTTTGGACAGCGTTATTTTATAAAAAGACCGGTACTTGGGAAGATTGATTTCCAATAGATTATGCTATTGTAGATAAATCCGCCCATGTTGCCCACAGATAATGCAGTCGATAAATTTTTCGCTGAGAAAGTTTCTTTTGAAAAAAAACAAAGCTCCTTTTGATCCCAGACCCGTCTTAGTTATCACATTGGTCAAAATGCCGGCCGCATTGGAGTAGTTAGTAACGTGCTCACCTCTCATCATGTGGTCCTGAGTTTGAATCCCACTCGGGCACGGTATATTTTCGTACGTTACAAAAAATCATTTCATCCTCCATTGCATAAAATTACACCCCAACTCGTCGCTAATGACCATTGCAGTTGATACGACGTTAAATAAATAAATAAAAAAAATAAAAAAACATACCGCTTTCTTATTGAAACAGTTCGAACTTAGTAAAAGCTTTCAATATTACCAAAACTAAAGATAATTTTGACTTTACGCAATGGGATTTTTGCTTACTGAGGGGGTATTTAATGCTGTTTTTGGTTCGCCACATTTATCCATAATTTGTGTTCGTTTTAACCTTAAGGAAGTAAGTTTCAAAAATTTTATTTCATATTATAATTAATAAATATGCAGTTTTCTAGCTCAAAAGTTCTTTAACAAGTTTTTAAAACCACGAAAGTTAGAGAAAATAGCTTGATGCTTTAACTAAAGATAAAATAAAAATAATAACTTTTCTATACTTGGTTTGGACAAGGTATTAAATAGATATAATTACTAATTGAAATTATATTAAAAAATTGCAACGATTTAGGTTTTTATAAAAAATGTGTAAATAAAACTATAATCTGTTAAAAAGAATAGAATTCCTTCCTTCTATTATAAAATATAGCGAATTTTTTACATAATAATAATTTTCAGTCATCATTTTAAAAACAAATCTACTATTAACAAATTAATAGGCTATGTATCCTCTTTAAAAGTTCCTTTTTACAAAATAACAATTTTTGTATGATTTTTTTATATGATGATGCAAACGAAAACTTCTAATTTTAAATTCAGTATACTCGAAATTAACAAAATAAACCATTTTAAAGTTAAAATGAGTTTGATAACTGAATATTTATTTAAAAAATATTTTCAGGAAACTTGAATGTGGTTACGAAAATCAAATGTTTTTATTGTTTATTTATATTATTTAAGACAATTATATTTATACTATCAAATAGTCAAGTTGTTGCATCATGTAAATGGTTTATTTAAATCATTGTAAGTATTGTTATGAAATTAAAAATTATCAGTAGCAGAAAATTGTAATATTATTTAGTCTAATAGAAGTTCATGTAACGTAGCTGTAAATGAAATACCGTTTATACTGTGCTAATGTAAAAACTCATGAAAGCTAAAGATCACATAGCGAAAGATACAAAAGAGCACAAAAAAGAAAAGAAAACAGAAGAATGACATAATTTACATATGCAATAAAAATAACAGAAGGGCTAACCCTGGAGAGTTGGGGAGAATGGGAATTAAATTTATAGTACAAACCCCTGCGGGTCACAGTTGGGGGGCTGCTGAATACCAGCCATTGTTTGCTCTTTTGCTCCCTTGTAGGAGAAGCAAAGTGCAAGGAACTGACTACTGTTAAAATAAAACTATCACAGGGAGAGGAGACAGTGTGCATGTACAGCGTGACAGTGTGTTGTCTTTCATGTGTTATATTACATGTCTAATACAGCGTTTTTCACAAAATGATACAAAGCGGTTTTAAACATAATCCAATATAAACATATAACTTGGAAGCAGTATTTTGTACGAACAAAGTGCAATAAAAAATAATTTTTATTTCAAATATTGCTGCCTTTTCTCCATTCTCGTCTTTACTCCTCTTTTCTATGGGAACATCACAGGAAACGACAAACAATTTCTTGTAATATAGTTTGTACAATCAAAAATACCTCGTAGACAAGAAATGAAAAATCAAATGCTTAAGAAAAGGCATTGAAACGTGTTATTTTTTAAAGTCATTTTTTTCTAAATGCAATATTTTATAATAGATTACAAGTTTTAAGTACAATAACGTACGTATTTAATAAAATCACAGAAGCGCAGCAGTATTTAATTTTTAGAATTTTTTTAATGACAGTGTACAAAGGCTAAGAGTCAAAAGATATAGCGTCTGAAGCAGATCTAAATATCTCTTTCCCAATTTTTTTGTAAAGAAAATACATTAGCGGCAAATAAAATAATGAAATAATATTCTGTGAGAAAATAAGTCTCTCATAATGCAATAGATTTACAAAAATAAAATTGATTTCCTTTTTAATTTTTTTAAGAAAATTAGTTCAGGATGTACTGCGGAGAAAAGTTTTGGTTGTTTCATATTGCCGCATTGTTCTAAAAAAACAGATAGTTCTCCTACTGTCTATACATAAATCTTTCAGGTGAAGATATTACACCAAAAACAGCTGTCTCTACCGAAGCACAAAAAATAAATGTAAAGAAATAATAGATGAAAATATAATATAAAAGTGGTAATATAGCTCTATCAAATTACTATTAGAACTAGTGGGATTTTGAAATGTGTTGAATTTGTGTACACAGATGTGTGGTGAACAAAAAGTATTTAAAAAAGCTCAGTATCTCTTTTAATACTTTTTATACGGGAGTGAAACGTGGGTGATAAGGGCTGTAGAAAGGAAGAGGATAGACGCTTTTGAAATGTGATGTAATACGAAAATGTTGAAGATTAGGTGGGTGGACAAAATAAGTAATTTAGAGGTTCTTAGGCGAGTGGATGAAAAAAGAAGTAGGCTATATGGAAGTATCTTACCAGAAGAAGGGATAGCCTAGTGGGGCATATCTTAAGATTTCCAGGTATTGGTCTATCAATAATGAAGGGTAATATTAAGGGAGTGAATTGTAGGGGGAGGCAAAGGTTAGAATATAAAAGGAAATTACGAAAGATATTGGGTGTTACAGGTAAGTACTTGCGCAAGATAGAACAGCTTGGAGAACTGCAATCAAACCAGAACTGTAATCAAACCAGTCGAGAGACTGATGGCAAAAAACTTTTTGTAAGTAAAGAATAAATTTATGTTGTCAAAGCTCATAATTATTAATTACAACGTGTTAGATTCGTTTTCATAAGGTTTTGTAGCCAAAGTTTACGAGGTTCATGAAAGATAAAAACGAATTGAATTGATTTTTAAACTTTCAATTTTAAAACAAATTATTGAATTCTTCTCTACCCACACACTCTTGTTGGTTTTCAGTCAAAGTAAGTTTGTACATGTAAAGTAAAAAATGAACTTTTTCCATCTGTACATCCGTACATGCTAAGGTATAGTCGTCGACAGATTCTAAATGAGGTGATTGGTACAGTTGAAGTTGAATTGCACAGAATAATGTTTTATTCAGATTTCCAGATTTTTTTTACCGTAAAAATTATATTTTTGTAAAAAGAACACCTCGATCAATTAAATTTTATGGCCTAATTTTTTGCGCATTTTTAATAGTGCAGAAGAAGATGAATGATTTAAAATACTAAATGAATATTTCAAAACTGGGACCCACGGCATAGAAGCCGACACTATAAATCACTCCACCAACAGGTTCAATGCATCAAGCATAGAAAAGTTGAGTAACGTAAATGTGCATTAAATATTAAAATTTAAAACAAATTCTAAATGTCATTCTTCGTTTTAAACAGAGAAGTAGCCTAAAGAAAATAAATAAGAAAAACTGAATAATAATGAATATAAAAGTCATTTAATTTTTACAAATAGGGTAGCGTTCCAAAATTTAAAAAACAAATTTATGAAATGATTACTAGAGGGATTCTCGCTGTTGTAGATAATTTAAATGTCTTTATCTGGTGTAAAATAGTTTACTAAATGAAGCACAAACCAAAAATTGCCGTACGTCGAAGTTCATAAGGTAGTTACAGGCATGAAACAATCAAATTAGCAGTTTTCTTCATATACCAAGATGAGGCAGATAAGATGTCCCAAATTGATTACAGGCATCATGCGGTCTTGGATTCGAATCCCATTCAGGCACGGCATATTTTCATACGTTACAAAAAATATCATTTCATCCTTCACCGTCTGCATTAGCAGTAATTGCAAAATAGTCGGACGTTAAACAAAAAAAAAAATTGATTGCAGGAAAACGGAGTGACGTAGACTGATAGGAAAATATATTTTTCAATAATGTGACCATTGGCTAATTATTAAAAATATTTTCGTCCACTTTGAATGCACAGGGTGTGCCAAAACTGAAGCTGAGTTCGAATATAGTAATTTTCAGATGTAAACGTGAATGTTTTCTAGCACAGTTTAAAAGATCTGTAAGTTAACATGTAGTTTGGTAAAAGAAAATTCCTAATATCTTCATCCATTTTAAAATGGATACGTAAGCCAGAATGTCTTCACGGACGGACTTTTAAATTGCCGAATCTGATCAAGCACTCATGTTAAAATCATATTATTAAGTTTCGTTTGCGTGTAAGTAATTGGTACAATAGGTATTTGTGTGCGGACGCTAATTAAGATCAGAACCAACTTGAAAGTTCAGTAAGCAACATTTTAACTCTTAAAACTAGAAAAGAAATTGACCCACCGGGTTGGTCTAGAGGTAAAGTCGTCTCCACGAGTTAGCTGTTAAACAGCTGATTTTCGGAGACGAAGATTCCTAGTTCAAATCTTAAAGGGTAAAGGTAGTTGCTTTTATACGAATTTGAATACTAGACAGTGGTTACCGGTGTACTTTGATGGTTGGGTTTTAATTAACCATTCTCTCTCAGGAATGGCTGGCCTGAGTCTGTACAAGAGACTTTGTACACGCTTTACGCATCCCTTATCAACACGCTTTACGCATCCCTTATCTCACTGAGTCATGGGGTTGCTTATTGTTCTTAATTGAACTGCGTTACTAGAAAACAGCGTTACCTAATGCAACGTACATTCATTAGGAATAAAAAAAGAAAAGAAATTATTTTTACCAAAAATCCTTAAGAAAATTCTGGCCACCCCTTTACTTTCTACGGTAATTCTTCTGAAGGTGATAAACTAGACTATTTTTACGATTTACAGAAGTAACTGATAAATTTATCAAAATACGCCACTATGTGATCTATTTTACTACAATTTTCATGTCATTTTAAAACAATGTCTTTTCCTTAAATCTATTTATAAATTGTGCAATAAGATAATACTAGAATGAATAAGAAAGTCAAGAAGAAAATTTGATTAGTAATGTTATTAAGAATTATGATTACTTTTCGAAAATAAATATTGCAAATACAGTAACTATTGTACTCTGATAAAAAAATAATAAAACTAGAAATTAGTAGGGTTTCCCAGAATAAATCGAACCGTTCGTTCAAAACATAGGCTAAGCCTTTAGAGTACTTTATTTGTTTAGTTACATTCCTAAAATGTATAATTAATAGATAATGAAAAAGCGGGTAAAAAACAATAAAAGAAAATTACCTCTTTCTGAAATGATAGCGTTAATATAGGTAAATTAAAATGATACAAAACATGTTGAATTCGAACAGTGGATTAATTCGATTACACAATTAAATATGTTAGAGTGGGTGGAACAGTCATGCGGTTAACAGCAGACAAGCCAGTTGATTAGTATTGTGGGACTCATAACATACCTTACCACTTAGATGTGTGGTATTGGTCAGCCTGCTGGGGCTGACCCGGAATATCCACAGTGTTAAGTTACGATCACGCACTCTGCTTAATACATCAGGCGATAGTGATGGACTTAGATCAACTCTCACCCATAGTGAAGCAGATTTTACTCTTAGTTCAGGGCCTTCAACACCTTGAGGAGGAGGAAACTCCAACAGCTGTTGCCCATTCAACGTGTGCCCTGTAAAAGAAAGTTTCAGTCAATATCTCTATTAAATTTTAGATGAAATATAATTATAATTAATTAATTCTAAATTTTAGTTAATTTATTTAAATAGCAGCTACAACCTCAAACTTAGTCATGTTACTAGTATTTATTTTTAGTTAGTTTTAAGTTCATAAAATTAATCCCCATTGCAGGATTTCCTCAACAATACCTACGTATTCGTATTTTTTATGAAAATAATATGATATAAAATTATAGTTATTGCATAACTGTACAAAAATATTTTTATTAAAATAATATAGTTTTAGTTATTATTTAATAGGTTATACTTAATTATATTTTAAAACCTGCTACGTTATATACCAACTTTAATTTTTAATCCATTTCGCTTTAATATATTACTTTCTCTTGCCTATATGAATATATAGAAAGAATAGTAGGCCTATTGTTTTAGTCGATTTTTCAAAATCGAGTTTTTATCGAATATACACGTTTTCAGACCCCTGAACTCAAAAAACATGTTTTTAGCGATTAGTCTGTATATGTGCGTGAACAAAATATCTCAAGAACGGAACATTGTACAATATTGAAACTTGAAACTTAAGTTAGATACTACTAGAAAACCCGACACCAACATTTTTATCAAAATCGGTCAACCGGAAGCAGTATTTTATTCGTGTAATTTTTCACTCTTTTGCAATTTTCTCAAAAATGCCTCCTACAATTTTTTAAATTCGCCTCATTGACTACATTTTTATGTTTTACATGGTAGGGTAGGCGCCATGTCTGCTGAAATTCTTGAAGTGGCTGTGCTTTCGTAGAAAAAAATGTTTTTGTAGAAAAAAAGATTGCAGCCTTAAAATGCATTTTAGCGCAAAAGTATATATCACAAAAGTTGAAGACAATTTTAAAATCTACAACTTTTATTTAATATAGTTTTTGTATAACACTCAGTTTTATAGTAATTAGTGAATTTCTGTTTTTTAACATGAAAATCTGTAAAAAATTATTTTTTAAGATCTTAGCGCTATTCCATTTTATGACAAAAATATATTAATCAAATTTATAGGAAATTAAAAGATCTACAACTATTATTTTAAGCATTTTTCTCTGCAGAGCCAAGTTTAGCGTGGAAGAGTGATTTCCGAGTTATTAAGCCAAACTAAGATTGATTTTCATTTTGCATCATTCATTCATGATTAAAATTAGGTTATGTTTTGTTGTTTAGTTATTGTTCATTATTTGTATTGGCAAGAGAAAGTCGTGTGAGTGTTTCATACCAGATTTTTTATATTATATTTATTTTAATAATATTGTTTTTGTGATAGTGAATTTGTAATTGCTTCACTGTAAATTACATCAGTATAATGTTAAACTATTTTTAGAAAATAAAATTTATTATTATAAAATGGAGTTCATATAGGCTATTAAGTTTTCTTAAATCTATATACAGAAATACAGTTTCATTTATCATTATTATAAACTTGAAGACTGCAGCGATAATAATTAAAAGGCTTCTAATTAAAAGCTGATTAATCTTTTGTTATAAAAATAACTCATTAATATTTTGATTTCAATACTGTGACCTAGTAATAACATCGTACAAAATTAATTAGCATGGTAGTATTTTATCTGTGTTTTTGCACAATAAAACCTAAAGCTGGTTCGATATCTTCATTTCATTCATATTGGGTCATACTGTAACAAAATTACTGCTTAGCTTCCTTTATTACTGTCACCCAATCTTTCTACACTTTCACCCAAGAACTCTGAACGAACTTAACAAGTAATTGCAAGTAAGATATTTTGTAACAAAACAAAAAATTATATCGACCGTCTCCGTGGTAATCGTTGGCGTGCTGGAATACGAAGCGGAAGATCCCGGGTTCTATTTCCGATTTGCATTTAAAAATAATTATTGCACATTCACAGCCACTGTTCCTTATCGAAAATGAGTCACTTATGACCAAAATGCTGATGCGACTTAAAAAAACACTAAAATTAATTCTCTTCTTTCTTTTCTATCTGTCTATCTACGTACTCCCTACTCTCTCTCTCTCTCTCTCTCTCTCTCTCTCTCTCTTTCACACGCACATACACACACACACACACACACACACACACACACACACACACGTTTTTCCAATCAATGTAATAAAGGGAGAGAATCACAATCATAATTTTAGGGTGTTATTTTAAATGGACTTATTTTTTAAATAAAGATTCCCAATGTGTTTAGGGATACTTAGCAAATTACTGAGATTAGTATTTCCGTTAAACATATAATTCTGTAATAATCACCCTTAACATTTAATCCGATCACAACTTAAGCAACTACTACAGAATTCGGATAACACGGAGTCTGGATAATAATACATACTACTGAACACTTTTACCGAGTATGAACGCAATTTCCAATTTAATCACAAGTCAAGTGATGAAGATCATCCTCCCAGCTTCCTCAAGCCAGGAGTCAATTTATGTTACGTCACAGTTAATGTTTCTCCAGGTACCTTTTAAGAAAGTCTTTCTATGAATTAATTCACTTTCCTTATTTAATGGAAAGAGAATAATAAAAATGAGCGTTTTAAAACAGTTTAAAAAGGAAACCATTAATCATAACATAGCCCCTTAGTTCAGATTCTTTTTCTAAAACGTATCTTCTGGTAAAGTGATCCGGAATTCACGTTGTACTTATTTAAATTTTTCCTCTAAACTATTATTTATAAGTCTGTTTTAAGTGTGTCACGCAGACAATTAAAATTTTAAAACAACTGCTCTTAACCCCTGATAGAAAAGGCTTTCACAAAAAATATCTCCGGGTTGTCACAGAAAACGTAAATTTACGTTAAGAATACGCATTTTTTTTATAAATACCATTGAAGGATCTTTTGAGGCTAACTACTCAAGCAAGAATTTGGCATATCAGTCATTCATTATTAGTAATATTAATGGAAAAGGAAATTGAACGGGGAAAATCGGGAAAATTTAGCAATACCAAGTTTTTTGTTTTCCTTCTTTGTTTTAGATTAAGAGTTTTATATTCTTGTGACTTGAAAAAAATTAAAGAAAATATGAATAAACCAACAACTTAAAATAATTTTCTTAACGTTAAAAATAGTAACGATATAAAAATCGACCTTTAAGTGCAACCGATGATATCGACATTTTCAATCGATAAAAGGAAGTTATTATAAACCATGATTCATTCCGACCTATCGGGGAAAAGTAAAAGGTAAATCACCCAATAAAAGAAATATAGTATTAAACTTCTTATCTAGGTACTCCACTCCAGCCGATAGCTAGCGAAGTTATTATTTTTATTTAAAAATCCTATTACAACTTGTAAGTAGTTGGCCATGTCAAATTACCGTCGTAATATTTCATTTCACAGAAGTGTGAAATCTGTTGTGAGTTGCCTATTACCGATATCAATAAATTTCTTACGTATCACAAAATCTGATTTAGATAACTTTAAACATCGTTTGTCATAATAGTCTATTCATTTCTTTTAGAAATATTACAGTTAAAATGAATTAAAAAATTAAAAGTTAATGGGTGGCAATTTTTGAAATTGTCATCTATCGTTTTCTATATCCGCTGTCCGTCCGTTCGTCACATTCAATGTCAGAAACTACAAGAGATAGCAACAAACGGTTTTCGGATTCGTAAACTACACAAAATGTTAGTGGGTTTGAAGTTCAGTTTTGACTGGAAGTGGCCCAAAACCAGAAGTCAAGAAATCAGATTCGGAATTTAGAAACAAAAACAGTGCCATTCAATTTCTATAAAATAGTAGATACAGAAATCACTATTAGTTTTTGCCGGTTTTGACCGGAAGTGTCGCGAAACCGGAAGCCTAAAAATCAAAGTCGCAATTTAGAAACAAAAAAGTATCATTAGATTCCTCTTAAAGAGTAGATAAAAAAATCACTAATGGTTTTTGTCATAGGTCAAAGGTAAGCCTTTTACTTCTTACGAAAGCTAAGTGGGCTTGATCTCTTAAAATTTCGTTAGAAAAATTACCAACAGCCATGAGACGCGTCGTCTCATTTAAGAGATTTTTAATAATTGCGTCATAGAATTTTTTGCTGAACAGTCATAATGCAAGCCCGAAGACTACCTTTTACATCTTTGTATTACATTTTATTTTTTTAATAGTGAATTGAAATCTAGTTATAATAATATATACATATTTTTTAATAATGATAATATACTTTCACCTTAGGTTTGCCTAGAGGAAAGAAGAAGTTATCGTTTTAAGTATGAAATACTTAAAAGAAATCAGATATTCACGAAAATCACTTGGCTATCAATCTTCTCGGCGATAATGTAGAAAATCAAAGGGTTAAAAAAGCCAAAATATTTGATCTTTCTTACCGGTTTGTAGGAATTAAGATTTTGTCATCCTTATAAAATTGAAGAAATAAAATTATATTTCATGTAAAATATGTTACTGATAAATAATAGCTTAAGGCAGGTGGAGTGTTAAATTAATTGCACTCCATCTGTTGGTTTCAGGGCTACAAAAATAGTTCTGTTTCTTATCACATAGCCAGCCAATTATATGACTGAACTATTTAAGAACAGAAGAGGTAGAGGTGTAAAAGACACTAGTCAGAGTTATCTCCTCTGAGAATAATGCATTTCACTATACAGCCAGACCCTGTGGTGAATGAAGTGAAGGTGTTATTTGCAGGGTGGAAAAGTGGGTGCTTTTCAGTGGGCCTGGCATGCTGATAAGCATACTCTTTTAACTCAGTAAGGAAGGCAATAGTAAACCACCTCACTCCTCGGTTTTACTTAAAACCTCTAGAGGTTCAAACCAGCCTTTCGGCTTTTGACCTAAACAACAACAAATAGCTTAGCTATTTATTTATCAGTAACATATTTTAGATGAAATATAATTTTATTTCTTCAAGTTTTCTTTCGTTTAGGCAAGCCTAAGGTGAAGGTATTAGTAATATGCTCTATCCCATGGAACCGTACAGCACGTCAAAACATAAACGTAGGTATTAAAACTGTGATTGAACTTAGCCCGTTCATTCGAGTTACAGAGAATATTCTTTGCTTATCAGATGAAACTTGCTATATATTAATTGAAACATATACTAAATACAAAATACGACAGTACCAGTAGAAAGAATTCATACAGTTGGTCTATTATAAAACATCCGGTCTGTCGCCGGTTGTTTTGACTGAAGGCGTTGGTAGCGTGAAACACGATTATGCATCCTTTTTACTGACTTTTAAGCCGTAGTCTGTTTATTTCTGTTGCACGGTTCTGTGGGATATACAATATGTTCTGAAGTACAA
The DNA here is from genome assembly GCA_035578175.1 of Catonia carolina. Classification (NCBI taxonomy): domain Eukaryota; kingdom Metazoa; phylum Arthropoda; class Insecta; order Hemiptera; family Achilidae; genus Catonia; species Catonia carolina. The sequence goes on from JAQMRL010000001.1 coordinate 178,409,208, forward strand.
TACGAGTACTGCGTGGTAGTAAAGCACATAATTAAATTCGTACCAAGGTACGCTGTATTTAAGTCAAAGATACTTCGAATGGAATATCTGTATAAATAACCACAAAATTAACTCATAACTTTTCAATCAAATTAATCTTTACAATAATCATCAATCTAAAAAAATGTAATACAATTTCGATTTGAACTACGTGCCACGTCTTCATTTCAGTAACTCATTATCAAACGAAAAATTGCCAACTTAATACTAAATTTCAATTAATTAAATTTCCTCTGGATCCAAGAATAATATTTTATAATTTGCAGTAGCTAAAATATCATACGTAAACAAAGCTGTTGAGTGCTGTCTTCTTCATGATAGATCATAAAGTATTAACATATTTACTAAAAGAACGTTTCACAAATAAAACCTTCGTTGTCACATATTCTAGGAAAACAATGAGTTATGTACCCTTGGTCTTGATGAAATCCTGAGGAACACCATAACTTCTGACCCTGGTGTGTTGTTTTACTCCAAGCTATTATTTTGTGAGCAAGTTGCTTCAATAGCTGCAGAACCTCGAAGGAATTTTGGACTTAAAACTTGGATTAACCATGATTTTAAATTTGAAAAATCAGTACTCAGACTAAAGAACCCTGTGCATCCTGTACTTGAGTATTGTTCTACGGTATGACATTATAAGAGAGGCGTCACAGATAATGAACTGATGAGCGTGCTGAAACGTCTAATTTATACGTTAGAATACAGGTCAGGTAGGAAATTTAACAGCTATGAGGACTCGCTCTCACACTACGGACTTCAAAACCTGAGCGCGTGTCCTGTACATTTACACCATAGTCCATTCTTGGGTTGATATTTCAGCTATTTCGAAGATATTTCTGAGGATGCCTTGCACAACTTTGAGAAATTTCAGGTTGTTTGCTGGCGCCACAAGAAGTAAAGTGGCTCCAATTTATAGATACATAGCTACAGGAAACGATATAAACGAAGAAATAGATTTGTTTCATAGGAATGTAAGAATTTAAAAAATATTATATAAAATACTGTGAAAGAAGGCTGTACGTATTATATAGTGTTTATGTTGTCTTGTGTGTTTAATGTTCTTCGTATTCTCTGAGTTATATGTTAGGCTCTACAGTTGACTATTAGTGGTAAAAAAGATAATAAATAAAATGGTGCAATATACCAAGGTAATTCTATTGCTGTGCTACTGTACCACCTCGCATCCTTGCAACCAGCCGTAGTAGTGGGTGAAGACGGTGGAGTGTAGGGGAGTTTGGGAGCCCTCAAAAAAAATTTTTAGACTGTTTTTAAATAATTTTCAACAGTTATAAACTTTTACTTTTGAAAGTAAACTAGTTTTTTTATTTCATTCGTTAACTGGAATCATGAGTTTTAAGAAATACATTTTTCCAAGGGCACTGTTTTGCAAAAGTTTAATCCTATAAACTTTATGACCAAATCCACGAGACAAGAACTTGTAAACAGGTCAAAATCGACTGATTTTCTAGTTTTAAGTAATGACTACCGAGTGAAACAAAAATTTAAAACGATTATTAAAAAACTAATAACTAGTAAAATATTATGGGTTAAAAAATAAAAAACAATTTTGTACTCAGAACTCTTTCCGTATATTGATGAACACGACCTAGTATAACGTAATTTACTCAAAGACAGGATAATGTTTGAGTTACGCGGTATATTTTATAAAATTGAATATTGAAATAGGTAATTTGAACATAATATAATAAATTATCATTACAAAATATTCTGTAGGCACAGTTTTAAATAGAAGTATTGAGAATACGAAAGAAATAAGGGACCTTGTTATTTTGTAAATTTCTTTAAATCAAATTACATTATATGTTTGATAACTTCTACTTTTACACGTTTACCTCAAGAAATACAATAATACTGCATAGCATTTGTTATAACCTGCGATAGAAATGGTATATTACGGGGTAATACGAGTTAAATTTCTGGCATGTTTGTACCAAGGACAGTGCATAACTGCATTCGATACAGTGGAGGTTGTGGGTGAACGGGAAAATGGTTGAGCGGGTTGTGGTCGGGAGAGGGAAGGAAGATGCGTGCGGCCCAGCGCTTCGTTGCATAGTGCAGTTTATGTGCAGTTTATAGCCGCAATAAAAGTGCATCTGGGCGCCGCTTTATCCAGGTCACGGGGTGACAATAAATTACTTTTTTTGATAGTCATCCCTTCAGTTGTAATCCATTCTCTTACTACTGTGCATTTAATATCTTCTGTAGGCCTGCTTGTATGCATTTAAAATTATTCAAGAGTTTAACATTCGTTTAGTATTTATCTCATAATGAAAATTTTTATAAAAATTTATGTACATGACAATTTAACATCAGATTCCTTTCATTAAATTACTACGGTAATATACTGTGGTAATTATTGCAAACATTCCAAGGCATTATTCTTGCAAACAATTGTTTGTTAAATATTCTTCCCTTACCGTCTTTTATATTATATTATATGAAATTTTAAAATTCATGAAAAGGAACACTGTGTTATTTACAAAAAATAAATAAGTACAATCATAATTAAAAAACTCGACACAATGATCACTTCAGAATTGAAAAATATAGAACTTCAAAGTTCTCAAAAGGAATTCACTACAACTCCGTTTTAATTTTTAACAGATTACCATCTAAAATAAGACTCCTTAATTTAAGAAACTTTGATCGGGAAGTAAAAGATTTTTTAACAAAACATGCATTTCATTATGATCAGGAGTTTTTAAATTATCTTACAAGGAATGAATGCTCTTTAAATGTAATGTGTGTAGAATTTAGAATTATGAAACATTGTTAGTGTAAATGAATAACTTAGAATTCCAATTTACAATTTAAGTAGTAATTTAATAATTTTTTTTTGTTAGTGAACACTTAATTGTAAACAAAAGTTATTTGGTAAAATAGATTTAAACGTACACGTATAACATATATTTTTTTGTCTTTAATTCTTATTACGGTACTGTACATTGAGCTGCGCAACTTCCGTATTTGATTTTTAAATGGCGGAGGGGAATTTCACTTTAAGGAGAAGTACCCAGTGATACATTCTCCGTTCAAAACTTCGGGTATTGTCTGTAATTCAGACCAAGAGGTCTCTACTCCATTTTCGCTTTAAACGACGCATAGTTGGAAAGTTTCTTGTTGCTAGATCACAGGCTGGTTGGTAACTAACTGTATTTGACGATGTCTATTCCTCTTTGGTCGCTGACAAATAAAAATTTCTTTCTTTATTTATTTATTAATATTATTTTGTTATTGAAATGATTAGTACACTCTCAGTAGGAAAGACGACATTAGCATTTTTTCATACAATTATTATTGAGTCAAATTTTAAAGAATGCATGAGCAAAGTTTACGTACATACACAGGACATTTCATTCAGTAAACTATATGTCTCCACAATAACAAAACTCTAGGGTGAAACACTGACACAACATTCTCTTGCCAATGCAAATAATTAAAAATATAACCTAACATTAATAATAAAACATTAAAAATAAACAAAAAAACTAAGCTCGAAAAAACAAAAACCCTATTTTAATCATGAGTGAATGGTGTAAAATGAAAACCAACCTTAGTTTGGCGTAATAATACGGAAAATCACTTTTTGACGCTAAACTAGGCTTTGTAGAGAAAAATACTTGAATAAAAGTTGTAGATATCTTATTTTCGATAAATTTGATTATATGCATTTTTATCGTAAAATGGTTACTACGGCCGATATCTTAAAAAATCGATTTTTTACAAATTTTCATGAAAAAACAGAAAATCACTAATTATTTTAATGTTTATTATACATTTTTACGCTAAAATGCATATTAAGGCCGCAATCTTAAAAAAAAACAATTTTTGTCTACGAGAGCACAGCCTCCCCAAGAATTTCAGCAGACATAGCGCCTACTCTATCTTGTAGAACATACTCTATGGAGTAAATGAGGCGATTTTTAAAAAAATCGTAGAAGCCGTTTTTGAGAAAATCCCCAAAAAGTGAAAAATTACACGAATAAACTACTTCTTCCGGTTGACCGATTATGATGAAAATGTTCGTGTCGGGTCCGGTAGTAGTATCTAACTTAAGTTTCAAGTTTCAAGTTCGTATGTTATTCCGTTCTTGAGATATTCTGTTCACACACACACTCACGCACGTGCGCACACGCACAGACAAATACACTTACCAATCGCTAAAAACATGTTTTTTGGATTCAGGAGGTCTGAAAACATGTAGGCTATATCCGGTGAAAACTCCATTTCGAAAAATCGACGTGAAAACAATACTTTCCTTCCTATATATCCATATAGGGAAGAGAAAGTAAAAATGAATTGAGTATTTCGAGGAGTTTTTACACATATGGAGAGAATTTTAATCTCAAAAAAGGTTTCTTTTATCCTTTAGTTTCAATTATACTTATTTACATGTATTGAAATGCATAAATTTCTCTAAGTCGTATTTATATTTCAAAACTTTGTTTAAGTTGAAAACTTTGCTACCCTTATTATCTTAGTCATTCTTCTCATTTTTTACAGCAGTACTGTATGTTTAAATCACTGAAAATATAAATAAACAATAGTGTGGAAGTAATTAAAATAAATATCTCTTGACATTGTAAAATAGTAAAATTGGCCAGCTCTGTAGCGTAGTGGTAGCGCGCTAGCTTACAACGCGGAGGTCCCAGCTAGGGTCTGAAAATTTTCTCAAAACCTATTGTTCCACACCGTAGTCGCTAATAACCGAGCTGTTGATGCGAATTTAAATAAACTAAAAAAATATACTGAAATCTTTTAAATCTTGAACCGACATAAAGATTTAATTCCATTAATTTAGGCGATGAGAGGAGTAACCTAAATTTCATATTGATTGCTTTTGTAGCTCAGTAATTAAATAAAATTGCGCTGCACATTGCAAAGTGGAAGGTCCCGGTTCAATTTTCGGCTGTAATCTAGAATTATAACACATTACAACCCACTGTTTCTGTACTGTAACCTTTAATAGTCGATAACAACCAGTTGATGCGAATTTTAATGAACTAAAGGAATCTTCATAGTTAAATTACAGTACTGGCATAAATTGTAAATTAAAATTAATATTAATTTCAATAGAAAAAAATCAGATCTAAAGCACGGAACGTTAGTTTAAATTAGAACATCACACTAAGACACGTGGAATAAATTTACTTAAAACAGGTGAAATATAATATATTGACCGAACGATACACTTTTTTGATCTGTTTGTTGATAAAATTAACTTATACGATTTATAAATTCAACTATATTTAAAAATATATGATTCTTTGTTATAATTGTTAAACCATAAGAGGTAGATTAGTGACATCATTGAATTCATTTATTGTTTTGTTAGTGTTGAGTAAAAAATCTCACACGTTTTTAAAATTTAAATAATTTAATTGTAGTTACCAAATACTGTACATGTGTTTAAAATATCTAAATTTCAGTTCAAAATTTAGATACATGTGAAGATTTAAAAGATGGCATTACTTATGTGAAAAATTTAGGTTCAAAATTTATTTTTTATTAAAATAATCTAATCATATGCTATTTGTGTTTCGAAAACCGTGAAGATTTTAACTATAAAGGTTTCATAAGACTGTTGCAACATTTTACAAAAACCTATTTCTAAATTAATATCTTATTCATTTAAAATAACTTAAATTTTCCCGGTCAACCGTTTAACAAAATCAATTAAAACCCGGAAATAAGAAGAACAAATTTCAGGCAACACAATCGAAGTAAAAGTTTGAAAATGAAGTCGATAAATCTGTAAGTTTCGACAACGTACATGCCTATTAAATTGCATGCACTGAAAGTATTGTCTGAAACTTATTTTGTAGTCGTCTGCACAAAATAATAGAAAAATTTAATTAGAAGAAAAGATAATTAATTAATAAAGGGGAAAATCATAATACTTGCGCATATTTTATAATCCTTAATTAATATCTCTACCGGAGAATACTGGGTAAAAAGTTGTGCGTCATATGCATAAAATCTTTAAGTGTATAATTTAATAAAATTTAGAATGTCTTGTACTTTAAATATTTTATAATAGATAATATTTTTGCAGAATTTTTAAAAACATTTACACTACGTAGTAAGAAACTTACAAGACATCGTCTACATTAATTTACTCTGGTTCAGCAAAAACCGATTTCTTACATTCCATTGGCGTTTAATTAGGCCCAATTTTTGTTTCCAGTATCATGTTGGCGTATTATAAATATTTTAAAATGTAGTTCCCAGGTTTGCAACAACATTATTTACGTACGGTAACTAATATTTTTGCATTATCTGTTTAAATTGAGTATCATTGACTGGTGATGAGATAAACCATTATCTTAAGCTACTCACTTCGATGGAAATCAACCGGTTGGCAGTTAAAACTATATTATATTGAAGTAGTGATTATCGGATACGAGATTGAATTTGTTACATTACATTAGCTGTAATACCAACGTAAATACAACAAGTCCTTAAAAAATAACCGAGTTCGTAAAAAGAATACCGAGATAATTATTACAGTTTTTAATTATGTAATAAACATTTTCGTGTAATGCGATATTCAAAAATGCCAGTTTTATGGTTAGTAATATCGTAAATTAGAGATTAAGATCAATTAATTTATTAACAAAACCCGCATGCTTGGTCATTAAATCGTCTAAGGACATCTTCCAAAATATTTTAGAGTACCAACTATTTTGGAATAAGGGAAACATTTTTTTTAGACTACCACTTTTATTGATGCACAAAGTACCCATACCAATACTCCGGCGCCAAAATCAATTATTTTTCCCATAAATATAATAGGCCTACTTAAGTAGGTGTCGTGTATTAAAATAAGTATAAAGCCAAAATTGGGAAGTAGATACAAGATATCAAAATAAAAGGAAAATGTTCATTTAGGAGAGGAAATTATTTAAAAGAGAGGTCATTAGTTCACATGTCCTTTTAGTTATTTTAATGTACTAAACCATTTAAAAATTAAATTCATTCGGAAATAAAATTATTGATTATAAAATATCTTAATATTCATAAAGCGACATTTAATTATAAATGTTAAATCAATTAAAAGGTTCATGAATTTTAATTTTCTATATGATTCACTAAATTTATTATTTTGCCACCGTGGCGAAGTGAGTAGCGCGCTAGCCAACAAAACGAAAGGTCCCGGGTTCAATTCCAGCTAGGTTCTGGTAATTTTAACACGTTAAAAACCACCGTTACAGAACTAAAATCCACAGTAGTTGCTAATGATTAAACTTTTGATGCGACTTTAATTAAATTTAAATCAATTTTAGGCCACCTTCGTAGCGTAGTGGTAGCGCGCTAGCCTACCACGCGGAGGTCCCGGGTTCAATTCCTGGCCAGGGTCTGGAAATTTTTACAAACAAAAAACACTGTATAAACATTAAAACAACTTCAAAAGAATAACTGCGTTGTTGTATAAAAATGTATTAACCTTCTGGCCCATTACATTAGGTTGCCAGTTGAGTTGGAGTCTACAACGTTCGTCCTACTAATGTAACTACACAACAATCCTTATCCGAACTATTTGGAACCGGGACCTGCTAGGGTTTTGTAATGTTCGGATTATCCGAAAAATTAACTAGAAAATTACATAATTACAAAAACGATGAATATCTTTAAACTCCATATAAAAGAGACGATGAAGGTCTTCAGTTTATAGACGAAGAAAGAGTTTAGCTAATCATCCCAGACTCCGGCTAAGGTCCAGAAGAATCTCATGAAGTATGTAACGGAGTAGCTTATTTCACATTCCGAAGCAATAAAACACTAGAAATAGCACTTCAATACGTACAGCAGCACAATAACGCTACGCACATAATGTCATATTTGTCAGGCGCTGGTTTCATTGCGTCATCATCAAGGTTTTCGGGATTACGACAGCAAAAATTTAGTGTTAGTATGCAGCCAGGCAGTAGTGAAAATGAATAATTTCTTATGATTGCTAATGAATTCATTCAACTAATCTTTGGAACTGTTGTATTTTTTTTACGTCTGACTGTTTTGTAATTGCTGCTATACCTTGACAAGCTAAAGACGGAGCATGGTGGCCTAGAACACAGCACAGAGCCAATTGACTTTCGTCAACCGTATTCTGCGTTGCCACGTTAGGTTGTCGCTGTACTACAGCTTACGTTACTAAAAGTTTTGGATTCAATCTTTTTGAACCGTTACATAATTTTTTGAAAACTTTTAATCCATAAGTTGAAGAATTAAACACCAAACCGAGACGAAGATATTAGTGCAATTTCATGCCAAGCTTAAGGGAATCCCATCTTATTTTTGAAGTGAGATAAAGCGAAGTGGCAACCTCACCCGACCTTGGCTGTTATTGGCTAGATCACATCTGCAGTCTTTAATTCGTATCGGTATAATTCAGACGGTGAGAAGGATAATACATGAAGATGAGTGATAAAAAAATGCTAGATCTGACCGGGAATCGAACCCGGGACACCGGCGTAGAAGCCAGTTGCGTCAACCACTACGCCAACGAACTGTTTTACACAATCGTTCGTAAACTGTAATTGTTGTATTATTGTTTGTTATAAACTGTTGTAACAATCTTCTAAACTATTGTTTGGATGCGTGATTTAGTTACAAAAAATGGTTGGCGCAGGCCATCCCAAATGGCAAGAGAAAAATCGCATCTATTGAAATTACATATAACTATGATAATTTTTCAGATAAAACACTGAACAACACAGAAGAAACACTGAAGTAGCCTATTACTGTGCCAGAACGAGACAAACAAAAATATGTTGCTATTACATTACTTTTCACTGGCGCCTTTTTTTGCTTTTTTTTATCTGAGGCGGCGAGAAAAACTCATGTTTACTCCCTCACGATGAGATGAGGGAAGTAGTGTTGGACTCAATTGAGGTGTCCTCGTCCAGCCCCAAGGAGACTGCAACCGCCTACCAACCATCACTGGCACCTGGCCGTCCTATACAGACCGTCCGTCACTATAGTCTCATCCTTCCAACCCCAGGCTCATATTATTTGTTTACATCAGTTTCAAATCGATTTATATTGTAAGTATATCTTGTATTAAGAACTTGGTAATGGCCGTTTTCTATTTTCAACTGCAGTGTTTATATTTTTATAAATATGATTTTTTAATGTTAAGAAGGCTATTAAAAACATTAGGTCTTTTCCGTTTGGTTGGTTGGTTGGTTGGTTCTGTATGCCACTATCAAATCCGAATTCCCTAAAGGGTTGCACAAGTGTTCATTTCTCCCACTCTTTGCCTTACTGAAAACTCTTGCTAAACATAGTAGTGTAACATAGTATTATGTTGTTTTATTTCTTATTTTGAGTTTTTTATTATTTTATATATTTTTATTTGCAAGGTACTTATAACGTATTCTAATTATTTACATTAAATTATTATTACATTACCATTATGTTATATTTTTAATTATTTATATTAGGAAGAGAAAGCCGTGTGTGTGTTTCACACAGACTTTTTTAGTTTTCACATCTTTTGGGATTATGCAATAACCCCCTTTCCTGAAGGAACTCTACAGCACCTGCCTCGGTCCGAGTATTATTAAGTGACTCTACAAAATTCAGAGTAGACTGACTATGTAGTAACTAACTGTGCAATGGGAAAGGAGTTGACATTACGCAGGAATATTGCTAGTCAGATTGATGCGCCTATGCAGGAGGGGGAGAAGTGTGAACCCTTCAGGGAATTCAAGTTTTGTAGTGGCATACAGAAAACGGAAAAGACCCAAAAAAATTTTCTCTATAAATTACTTTGGTTTTATTCTAAAACACTTTTTGTATGTAAAAATATTAGAAATCATTTCGGATTAGCGGGGTTGTAGTGTATACGCAAATTTTTCAGCCTTTATTATAACGTTAATTTAGAAAATCTTTATTCCAGTGCTGATCCACCAAATTAGTGGTAAAGTAAAAACATGGGAAAACACCAATATAGTTTACAGTCAATTTTTACTTAATAGAAGAAATATCTTTATTCTTACGGTGAAAATTCCTTTTTAACTTTTACAATTTCATCAGATAAAAATCATGAATGTTGATACAGGTATCAACATCACATGACGAAACAACACTCTTAATAAAAAAAATGTACACTAGCATATGTAACTCACAAATTCTTCTTCTTCTTCTTCTTCTTCATCCCCTTCCACCACATATCTGTTCCGCTTCACACCGATCAGACAAACTGACTCTGACCATCTCTTCCAATTCCAATCTACACCCCCCTTTCTCTCAGGTCTATATCTCAGTGATTTGAGGGGGATTCTTCCTGGAAGCATCTGTTGAACATGATCCCTCCATCTATTCTGTACGGACTAATTTTAATTTGAATCCAATTTCTATTTAAAATATTTTCATACTGAAGCTGGTCTAACCTGGAAAAACCTTTGACAGACCAATAAATTTTCATTTCTGATGCCAGCAGTCTGCTTTCCTCTCTTGAACCTATAGTCTAGAATTTCACTTCCATTAACAAATATGGAATCAACCAATTCTTTATAAAATTTCAAATTCGTGTTCTTTCTGGCCTTCTGTATGAGATTACGTTTTATAATTTTACATATTGCCTCAAAAATGTTTATCTTGTTAGCAATAACAAAGTCTTTTTTATATATTAAGGAGCAACTCAAAAAACTAAAAACAGACACTTTCTCCAACACTGAATTTCTAACCACTATCTTGGATCTGACTGGTCACTTTTCTTTAAAAGCCATTACCTTTGTTTTTATTATGGATATACAAAGAACAAATTCGCTAAATATTTTATCTAGCTGAAAGATAGAGCACTGTATGTCGTGTTTGGAAGTCCACATGATCACTATTATAGCACTTAGCAATTGTAAAAAATATATTAAGAGATTCTAAATAAAAGTGTTCAAAAATTTTCAAATTTTTAATCTAGAAGTAATTAATGAAAATAATCTTGTACTTAAAAGTTTTCTGTCACGTATTTTATTAAATTTACCGATATTTTTATTCAAGTAGATAAAATATTGTATTTTATTATTGGAGTTTTCAGAAGAATAATTAATTATACGTCTAGCTAGGGATTTTAGCAGCGTTGTGAAATGCATTAAGGTGTGGATTATTTTGAATGAAATGAGTGACACGTTCGTATCTGATGCATTTGCAAAAAATGTATAAAATAAACGCAGACACTGTATGTGCGAAATACCATTTAAGGCGGCGGCGGCGTGTTTTCATAAAAGGTTACTACACTGTACACAACACCTGCACCACACTCCGTGTCTGTGGAGTGTGTCTATATCCCTTTACAATAGAGTCGACGAACTGCCGCCGTCTAGTACGTGGATCTCTTTCAATTTTACCCCTCAACTTAAACCATCAGTCTCATCCCTCGTCATACATGACCCCCATTGACCCCTTACGAACCGTCCTACCGCACCGTGCTTTCAGACAGGTTAAATCCGTTTTCTAACCAATAAATTATGTCTTGAGAAAGGTCAGGGTTCACGGCTTAAATAAAATGTGCGAAAGAGTGCACGAGTTCAGTGGACTAGATTACACCTCACCTGGCCAGGTGTGAAGGTAAATAAATAAAAATTAATCAGAAAATGGAATATTGAAAGACCCCCCTCGACAGCTACTACGATAACACCGTCGAATAAAGCGATAGGCTTTTAATGGCTGTGAACCCTAACACAAACATAATGATAAAATCCATATTTCACTACGATACATTAATCCGTTTTCTGATAGTGACGGAACGGTATCATTATTTACCCGTCTAGACCGCTGAACTTGTATTTTCTCATTCACGCCTGCTATCTGAAAACCCTGACCTCTCCCAAGGTAAAATATATTGGTTCAACAGATGGGTTCAACCTGTCTGGAAAATGTAAAATGTTGGATTACGTAGGGTCAAACGAGTTCATGTGTAAGTTAGGATTAAATCGTTTATTCCGTCTGTATAAGCAGGAATGTATGTGTATGGAATTCACTGACGTGGTAAATCAGTCATCCGTCTCGTTTCCCAAACCCCATCAATCTTTGTGTAATTTGAAAATTAAATTGTTTTGAATTGAAACGTACGGTATTCTAATAGTAATTTTGTATTAAAAGCATCGAGTGTATGTTTCATTCGTGAGATCCTATTATATTCAACGAAATAATTACTTTTAACTGAATTTCAAATAAACCCATGATTTTATTAATATTTATAGCCTACTCCAATTATACGAGTATACCTAATAAAAATACGAGCAATATATCGCGTGGTACATTTTTCTTTTTTTAATCGTAGATTACACTTTTCTAAATTAACGTTTTCAGGGAAAGAAATTTCATCTAAATACAAATTCAAATTTGAGTTTTTTTATGAGGAAATTACTTTTAAGTTTATAAAGTTTTAAAAGAAATAGTTTCTTTTGGATAATTGTTTGTAATATCCAGAACTGAGAAAATAGAATTTTAATTATTACTTTCTCTTGCCTATTTGAGAATATATAGGAAGGAAAGTATTGTTTTCAAGTTGATTTTACGATATCGAATTTTTACCGGCTATGCACGATTTCAGACCCCCCTGAATTCAAAACAACATGTTTTTAGCGATTGGTGTGTGTGTGTGTGTGTGTGTGTGTGTGTGTTTGTGTGTGAACAAAATATTTATAAAACGGAACATTGTACGAAGTTGAAACTTTAAACTTAACTTAGGTAGAACTTAGGTAGAACCTTTCGAATAGAACTAGAACCCGACAGGAACATTTTCATCAAAATCGGTCAACCGGAAGTAATATAGTTTATTCGTGTCATTTTTCACTTTTTTCGATTTTCTCAAAAACGGGCTCCAACGATTTTTTTAAAAAATCGCCACGTTTTCTAAATTTGTTATGCTTTACAAGATAGGGTAGGCGCCATGTCTTCTGAAATTCTTGGGGAGGCTGTTTTTTCGTAAAAAATTGTTCTTTTAAGATTTCGGCTTTAATATGCATTTAAGCGCAAAAATGTATATAATAAAAGTTGTAGAAAATTTAAAATCCTACAACTTTTATTTCAATTATTTTTTTGTGTAACGCTTAGTTTAGCGGTAATTAGTAATTTTGTATTTTATGAAAATTTGTAAAAAATTTAATTTTTTAATATTTCAGCCTTAGTATGCATTTTACAACAAAAATGTCTATAATAAAATTTATAGGAAATCAAAACGTCTACAACTTTTGTTTTGAGTATTTTTCTTTACAGAGCCTAGTTATGCGTGAAAGAGTGATTTTGCATACTATTAAGCCAAACTGAGGTTAATTTTCATTTTTCATCATTCACTCATGATTAAAATTACGTAGGTTATGATTTTTGAGGTTAGGTTTTTTGTTTATTTCTAATGTATTATTACTAATGTTAGGTTATATTGTTCATTTCTACGCTGGAAAGAGAAAGTTGAGTATTTTACACCAGATTTTTAAACTAATGAAACCGATGTATAATAATATACTTATTTTGGTATTTTATATACTTATTTTATTAATTTTTTACTGATAATTTTTTAATAATAATTTACTAATTTTTTATCGAGTATATATATTTATTTATTTTTATTATTAGGTTAATAAGTATTTTAGTATGAAAAGAAATTGATTATTGTATCGGTGTTCTGGATTAATTTCAGTTGGTACGCCTCTATATATTTGACGCCTAGACAAGTTATGTAATTAAAGAAAAATTTAATCTGAACATACACCACTTATTATCTATAATAGATGTATTCATAAATATATAACAGAAGAGCTAAATGCAATATATATAAGTGTATAACAAAAATAAATTACTTATAACACACTTAGCACATGACTCAGAAAGTAAACGCATATTGCAATAATAAGTTTTTAATGAAGTTCGTGTTAGGTACACATTGTCAAAGCGCAATAATTTTAATATTTTAAAATGCAATACATTTAATAAATGCGCAATCCCTTGGATATAAGTGCATTATATTGCCATGAGTAATACTGATAGAACTACAGCGGAATAGTATATACATAAATTATAATAGTTTAAAATATAAATGTAAAATGTTTTTGTTGTGCTACCTTTATTAAACGACGTACAACGCTTGACTAATCTGACATGCAGCAATAATGTACGTCAACAATATTCTTTAGCTTACCATCAACCTTTCGAATAGAATCAGATTTTTACCTTCTCATTTTTTATTTTGGTTTTACGTAGACTGTTTTGCAATTTCTACTAATGCAGAAATTTTTCACACACACAAACCAATCGCTAAATCATGATTTTGGGTTCAGGTGGTCTGAAAACGTGTATATCTGGTGAAAACTCGATTTCGTAAAATCAACATGAAAACAATACTTTCCTTCCCATATATTCATATAGGTCACTTTCTCATGCCCTATATGAATATAGGGAAGGAAAGTATTGTTGTCATGTCGATTTTTCGAAATCGAGTTTTCACTGGATGTACAAGTTTTCAGACCACCCGAACCAAAAAAACACGATTTAGTGGTTGGTCTGTGTGTGTGTGCGCGCGCGTGAACAAAATATTTCGAGAACGGAATATCGTACAAAGTTAAAACTTGGACCTTACGTTAAATACCTTAAAAGAACCGGACACGAACATTTTTATCAAAACCGGTTGAACGAAAGCAGTAGTTTATTCGTGTAATTTTTCACTTTTTTTACCATTTTCTCAAAAACGGCTTCTACGATTTTTTTAAAAGTAGCCTCATTTACTACATTTTTTTGTGCTTTACAAGATAGGATAAGCGCTATATCTGTTGAAATTATTGGAGGAAACTGTGCTCTCGTAGAAAAAATGTTTTTTAAAGATTGCGGGCTTAGTATGCTTTTTACAATAAAAGAGTATAGGCTATTATTAAAATTTTAGAACATATAAAAACCTGCAAACTTTATTTAAAACATTTCTTTGTATGCCTACTATTCTTAGTTTAGCCGCAATTGGTGATTTTCTGTTCTTTACAACAAACCTGTAAAAACGGGATTTTTCAAGATGGCAGCCTTAGATACCTAATAAGGCGCAAAATATATAATTTAATGTATTTAATTTAAATATATCATTTATATAGTTTTCTCTACAGAGCCTAGTTTAGAGGCAATTACTGATTTTCCGTATTGTTAAGTTCTACAGATTTTGATTTTCATTATGCGTCATTCACTCATGATTAAAATTTGGTTATATTTTTAATTTAACATGACTTACTCATGATTAAAAAGATTGTTCATTATCTACATTGGCTAGAAAAAGTCATGTCAGTGTTTTACACTAGAATTTTTTGATACGTACATTTAATATCCTGAAGTAATTTTTGTTAAACAAAAAACTTTCTCCGTTTATAACAAAAAAATAAAATGCCAAAAAGATGGTGATAAAACTAACCTAATTCAACGACCTACTCAGACGACAAAATATTTTGACTAACATTAACTTCCTAGTGGAGTTAAAAATAATATTACTTAAATAAACTTTTCATCCCTTTGTACGAAAGTAACTAAGTGCTTATATTTTTTTGTAAAAATAATAAATTTTACATCAAAATTTTTGTAATAGTTAATAAAATAATCCTAATCACCCCGAAAACTAATATTTTATCCATTTAAAAATTTTAAATATACTTTAACAGTTAAAATTTTTTTTTTAAAACGTATTTTAATTTGAATTGCCTATTTTTTCTCAATCAGTGTCCTATGATACTAGTGTAATAATTTAAAATATATTGTGACAATATCGAAAGGAAAGAGTGTTCGAGAATGACCGAGAGTTTAAAAATGTGAACGTAAATAATAAGAGTATTAAATGGGGATTTCCGAGAAATAGTTAGAAATATAATGTGTAATATAAATAGTCTTTTATAGTACAGGTAGTACAGGTTTATAGTTGTACGGGTATTTTGAGAGCCGGGCACCAATTTAGTTAATTGGCCTTTTTGTAACATCCTTCTATTCAATCCTAATTTGTTTGCAGTTGTTAAATTTTATCCAGATGCCGTCAGAAGGATTTTGTATTTTATTATTATGTCGAATATCTTTGTTTTTCCTCGAACTCTCCATTAGCCCACCTATATAAGTGCCGGGTTGTTTACGGTTCAGTTAGTCTCAATTTGTCTGTGTTTGAGTGAGTGAATCGCGCAGTGCTTCGGTTACGTTAGAAAAGGTTAACGTTACTGTGTATTGTTTAACGTTTATTCTGTATAATTTTTGTAAGTAATATTAAGTAAATTGGTTAATTTATTTATTGTATTAGTTATTTATAATTAGTTTGTTATTTATTAAATAATTAATTGTAATATAGCTACGTGTAGATTTTAGTCGTTTATTCAATTGTAATTCTTAGTTGCAATAAATACTTGTAATTTTAAACTTTATTGTGTTAATTATTTAATTTACCCAGATCCTTAAACGGACCTTAAAGATTAGTGTCACAAAAATGTAACGAAAGAAAAGTATTTGTTAGTTTAGGGAAGGTCACAAGATTTTTAGATCCTAGGAATAAGTAGTCTAAGTATAGTCGCGCATCTTTCGTACAGCAGAACTTTTCAAAAAGCTTTTCTAGAAATACTACTCGCACCACGTTGTACAGTTACTGTACTTTGAGCTGTCAAAGGTTGTTCTAAATTACACACGCTTCGAAATAGAATTACAATTATATGGTAAAACATATTCGATAAAGCTGATCCAATCACTAGCCTATTAATCTAATCTAAATACTAATCACTAAATACTAAAAATCAGTGATTAAGAAAGAGATAGAGGGATTACGTTCATTAGCTGCTTCCAGGAATAGCTGCCCCTCGAAGCATTGAAATGCAAGTCTGAAGGAAGTAGAAGTGTGGGTGGGCCTTGGAGGCAATGGTCAACGTCTGTGAAGTTAGCCCCACCCATACAAAATTTGGGGAACCTAGTGGAATCGATTGTTCTACGTTTGTTCCGCAAAAATTTTCGTTGGTTCCGCTCTAATAGGCGAGAAAATTGAGAACACCGTGGGGGACTAACTTAACACTGTTCCCTCACAATTTTTTTTGCATAGATTGATAGATCTTTATTTGTTCGGGATTTTCCTGCAAAAATTTTCGTTTGTTCCGCTCAAATAAGTGAGAAAATCAAAGAAAACATTTGAAAGTTCAAAAGTAATAACACTATCCGATTTTAGTTCAAATTAAAAAAATTATATTTATGTTTTTAATTTACGACGATTTTTCTGCAAAATTCTTGATCCAATTTTATCCAATACATATTCCATTGAAAAATACGTGAAAGTGCTTAAGCTCGCAAACACAAGCTGGTTTTCTGGGGTTTAAACACACGTCAACATTAGCCAATAATATTCATCGAATTTGGCACCTGGGACATTTACGAGATTCCTTTAATAATGTTTTCAGTTTATATTCAGTACTTGAAATTGCTGTAAAAAAATTATAAGTGTTTTTATGGCACCATTCATCGATTTCAAATCAAAGTTACTTCGCAGTAAGTGTTGATTTAATAATATTTTATTTACCAATTATGAATCTACATTATCGTAGTTGAAAATGTTGCCTGAATCTGACTGTCTACCTGAATTGACAATGCAGTCTGTGTATTCAGGTAGACAGTCCGATCGGATGTCACGAATATAACCTGGCAACATGGATAGTAGCGTTCACCCCCCCCCCACCGCATTACCCAGTCTATTTTTCAAAATTTTAAAAACTCTACCACAACATTGGCCAATCAATATTTCATGTTATTAACATATCTGTACTAAGTTTGTACGCTGAATAAAACGATAGTTTGCCCGTGCCGAACGATCGAGCGGTTACCGAGGTAGCAAGGGTTCAGAATATTGTTAATTGTTAATAAATCAAAATTTAAATAACGTACGAATTTGAAATTTCGTACACGCTGTAAAAATATAATTGTCTATGTTTTGTTAAAATTTCAAACTTATCGGTCAAATTATTATCGAGTTACACGCCTCTATACGCATGAAATTTGTTGCGGTAGTAAAAAACCCGGTTTTTCTTTTCCACCCTCGATATGACAATTCACAAACAACATCAAAAATGTAGAACTATTGTGGGCCAACGCAGAATAAAATGAACTAAATTGTGATGTAAAAATTTGAAATCCGACTCATAGTTTTGGAGATGCAAGGGTTCAAACTCGGGTGTCTATGATTATGAAACCGATAGTAGTGTCCTTTACTCCTCTACCTCATCTGTTCTTAAATAGTTCAGTTGCATAATTGGCTGATTATATGATAAGAACCAGAACTATTTTTGTACCCGTAGAACCAACAGATTAAGTGCAATTTATTTAACACTCCACCTGCTCGTTACGGGCACATAACAAGCAGGTGGAGTGCTAAATTATTTACACTTGATCTGCTAGTTCCTGGGCTACAAAAAAATAGTTCTGCTTTTTATCACTTGTTCAGCCAATTATACGATTGAAGCATTTAAGAACAGAAGAGGTACAGGTGTAAAAGACACTAGTCACAGTTATATCCTCTGAGATTAAAGAATTTCATCATTATAGAGCCAGACCCTGTGGTGAATGAAGTGAAGGTGTCATTTACAAAGTGGAATATAGAGACATTTCAGAGGGCCTGTCGTGCTGATAAGTATTTTATTCAGTGAGGAAGGCATTAGTAAACCAGCTCAATCCTTTTTTTATAGAAAAGTTTGTAGAGATTCAAACCAGCCTTTAAGCTGATGACCTAAATAACAATATCGTGTAAATATTTGGACAACTACTCTATAAATTAGTGGAATTTTGATAAGAAATAGAGTATAATTAACAACTGATTGATTTATATTAAAATCAAGTAAAAATTATTAAATTGTCCAAAATCGGTCAACGAAAAATCATTAATTGGAAAGTACACTACTTATTATGAATAGAAGAAGTAAAAATTCGGCAATTCCGTAAAACAGAGAAGAAAAATAACGCACTGATAATAAGCAAATACAATAATTTCATGACCTTGTCATTTTTCTTACGTACAATTTAAATTTAATGCGCACTACCTCAACGATAAAAGAGAAAATCATTCTTATTTTTTCATTTAAAATATATTTGATTAAAATATCACTATAAAACTGTATTTTATAAGATGTTAAAATGACTAAACCTTTGGTTAAATAAGTTAAGAAATTTGTTTTTAGTGAAATGTTTTAGTTCACTTTGACAATTTCTTTACTGCGTAATCTGTAAAGTGTGTAATGATACATGGGAATATACAGTTAGAGTAAGAAATATTTGATTCGTCAAACGAATAATATTCGCTACTTTTTTATGGTATGCTCGTTTTTTAATGTGGTCGGGTTACTATCGGGACAGTTTACTGAGAAGACAAACTTTTTCAGTCACAAAGTAGCCTATGACTTTCAGTAGCCTCTGAAGTTTCTCTAAAACGGTGAGACAGAAAATAAAAGTTCGAGAATTAAATTCATGACTTTTTATTTTAGCTCTTTAATTTTAAAATTTGTAAAACGGAAATTTTACTTAGTTGTAAATTCTTTTTGTAGTAAATTTTTAATTAAAAACAACACAAACCTGAGATTTTCTTTCTAAATTTCGAATTACTGTATCTCAAAACGTAAACTACCTAAATCTATTTTCCCAATAAGAATACTTTAAGTGACTACCTGGAATTTGAACCACAGAACCTTAGTCTCCGAAAATTAGCTCTTAAACAGCTGACTCGAGGCGATGCTTTCCCACTAGACAACCTGGTGGATTACATTTTAAATGTGTAGAAGTCTGTTTTTTCGTGAATTCGGTGAGCCCTGGTATTAACATTATAAGTGAAACAACATTTTCATTACGTAACAAATTAGTAAGGTGTAAATATTTTTTAACTTTTTTTATTTTTGGTGTAACTATTTTGTTTTCAGTGATGATACCTACATAAGCCCAAGCTTTTACGTAGGTATGTGATATGAGGTGATATAATACAGGTTGTAACATCTGTTTTCAGATCGTTACGTTTTTTTTGGTTTTGTTGATGTTAGCTTATTGTTTTGGTTTCCATTTTACTCGTATCTGCGGGCGACGTTTATTAACTTGCCGTCCGGTGGCGCGCTCTACCTTTTTTCTATGAACTGCGTTCGGCCCTCGTAACGAACTGGCTGCATGAGCATGACTGAACACTCTTTGTAAAATTTTCACCGAGTGAGGTGCAATGAAAGTGTAGTAATTTTATTACCTGAATTTTTACTTTAATACTTTTGAAAAAGTATTTCGTCTGCCCATTTTAATAAAATGGTAAGTTAAATTTCTTTTTTTTTGTATTCCGAGAGCTGGGAATTTATCACGAGCTGTTTAAAATTAAGTTTTGTAAAGGGAAGCTACGCTGTGTCGGTGCTTGCTTTCCTTGATTACTGGATACGATTTAGTACTATGTAATACTAATTTTGATTTTTAATTATTTTATTGTATACGATGTAATGTTTTCTAATTGGAATATTGTTTTTTTTGCAATAGTAATTGCTTATTTAAATTGTCTTGTTCTTTTAAAGCTTATAAATTGTATTTTACAGCTCGTGCTAAATCTCTATTCTTTAAATTCTTAACCTTGTTATATTTTATTCAATTACTTTGTAATACTTATACGTTTGTGCTGTTGATTAAGATCGTTGCTTATTTTACTTATTACTTACCCACGCTCGATCTTTTTCTTCAGGGTTCGAGTCCCGGAATGTAATGATCCGTTCTACAAATATGTCATAACCCAAAATCAACTGAGTTCACTGAGTTTCGACTCCTGACCATGAGTAAATTTTCATCTCGTAATTATGCTGTAATTTGATGTCTGACGTTTCCTGAGTGTTGGTTGCCTAGTTGATATTAGAATCCAATTTAAATGAGGGTTTTCGTCAGGGATCCTTCTAGATCGGCACAAGCATTAGTGGTACTGCTAAGTATGTTAACAACTAAAGGTATGTTTGAACATTTTATTTTCAATGTGTGGATTTCGTCCAGCTACCTGAAGTGTTTTGTGGCAGCCGATACATTTTCTTTTTGGAGAAAGATCTCATCCGATTTTTGGATCAATTTTAATTACTACATGTTTGGTGCAGGAAAATTTACGATTTGAAAGTAACCTGTTTTAATAGCATTTTCATGTCTATTCATCTTGTTGAAATAACCAACCAGGAACTGTTTACTATAAAATTTAAATTCTATTATTTGCATAATATGATAATAATAATCTCTTATTTCTCTCTCATTTAAAAATTCAATTCGAATCTGTGTACTTATATTTTACTTAAAATTTTCTAAAGATAAATTGAAAAGTTTCATTTTAAAATCTTGTAATATTACTGTTTTACACCTTATTGATAAGGTCAAATATCAATTTGTTTTTTTGTATTTCTAAGAATTATAATAAAGAAATACGTTTATAAAAGGGCTGCTAGCATGCTAAACCAAGATTAACTAAAATAAAAGTATTTGGCCATTAATTTTTACGTTTTGTTGTTCATTGGATGAACATATATATATATATATATATATATATATATATATATATATATATATATATTGTATTTAATTTTATTATCTGCTAAAAATTTATAAGATTTAACTCAGAATATCTTGTCTGGACCTAATTGGTACTAAAACTCAGTCATTCAAGGTTGAATTGTATTGTATTTTGTTGTTTAATTCCGTATTTATCTCTTGTTACAAATTAAAATATTTTACTACTTACTATAAACATTTATTTCATTCATGCAACGATTTCCTGTGTGTTTGTTTTGGCGCTTCCTAAATTGTTTTGTTAACACCCTGTCCGACCTATCGCTTTTTATTTTGCCGTATGTGTTACCGGCGGCGACAGGGGTGTTACAAGGTATATACAAATATATAACTTGCACAACAAGGGTGTCTTTAAATATTCAGTTTGTTTCCCAAACACACTTTAGCCATCATTTTTATTGAAAATAGGATGACATACACGTGTTTAAAATGAGAGGCAACGTTAAATGATATGAACAAGAATCTTTAAAGTTCCTTCAAAGAATTTTTTATAATATCAATTAGGTTACGTTTTTTTGCAATTAGTTCAAAGAAATAAACTATAAGCAAATGAAAGATTTGTTTATACAAAATTTGGGGAAACCTAGTGGAATCGATTGCTCTACGTTTGTTCCGCAAAAATTTTCGTTTGTTCCGCTCTAATAGGCGAGAAAATCGAGAAAAACCGTGGGGGACTAACTTAACACTGTTCCCCCACAACTTTTTTGCATAGATCGATAGATCTTTATTTGTTCCGGATTTTTCCGCAAAAATTTTCGTTTGTTTTGCTCAAATAAGTGAGAAAATCAAAGAAAACTGCGGGCTAGCTTGAAGTTAGCCCTTCACCACTAAACATTTTGAACTTTTTTGTATAGATCGATAGATCTTCGTTTGTTCCGGATTGTTCCGCAAAACCTTTTGTTTGTTTCACTAAATTCCCTGTAGTTTTACTCGGTTTTCTCACTTATTTGAGTGAAACAAACAAAATTTTTTGCGGAACAATCCGGAACAAACGAAGATCTTTCGATCTATACAAAAAAAGTTCAAAATATGTTGAAAGATCAAAATGTTCAAAAAGAAATTAAAAGATCTAAAACTTTTATTTAGAGCATATTTCTCTACAGAGCCTAGTTTAGCGTGAAAGTGTGATTTTCTGTACTTTTTAACCAAAGTGAGGTTGATTTTCATTTTGCATCATTCACTCATAATCAAAATAAGGTTATGTTTTTTGAGGTTAGTTTTTCGTTTATTTCTAATGTTAGGTTACATTGTTCATTATTTGCGTTGGAAAAATAAAGTCGTATGATTGTTTCACACCAGATTGTTACACTTAAGTTTATTTTAAGTCATATCAACATTTTGGTCATTACATACAACTTTGAGTAAGGAACAAGAGTTTGAAGAAGAAATAATTTTTAAGAACTCTAGTCGGGAATCGAATCCAGGACCTCTGCTTTGGAGCAAAGCTAACTTAATACTGGGGCACCGTAAATATTTGATAAACTTATTCTGTAAGATTTGGTAAATCTGTAAGTTTGCAGATAATTTTAGTCTGCATATTTTATCTCTCTTTTGGAATAAATTATATTAACATAGTCTCACGAATAAACATTATATTATTGCTTTCTGTGTGACAGTGTAATGGCCTGAGTTGCATAAACAATTCAAAATCTTCACATTTGTTATTTCTCATGGAATGGCGGGAAATGTAGGTCATTACTTAATCATTATATCGTTGTTAGCCATTTGTATAGACAAGATGGACAATAAATTTTTTTAATTTTTTTTTATTGCTTTATCTAAATTCAGTAATTTTATATTGCTTACTTCATTAATATACTCGTATTTGACAATAAGTTTCTTTTATATGTTTTTAAGTCTCGTCAATTCTGAGGTCAATAGCTTCTACTCCCCTTTTAAAAAATTTAACAGAAATACACTCGTTGGGTGTTTACAAAATCTAGTTGGATTTCAACTATGAACTAACGGTCTCGGTTTAACGTTAAATATTGATGGTTTTGATAGTTATTACTTTACGTTTAATAGTAATCTACAAATGTGAAAATTTATGAGGTATATGAGAAATTCAGTAGGTTTATAATGAATCTTAATATCTATGCGCCGGAAATTCAGTTAAAAAATTGGTGGAAATTTTTAAAATTTGCTATCTACATTTTGTCTTGTCCGTCCGTCACACCCACATATCAAAAAGTACAAGAGATAGCAACAAACGATTTTCGGATTTGTTATCTACAAAAAAGGCCCTGGATTGGATTTGAAGTTCCGGTTTTGACAGGAAGAGTCCCAAATCCAGTAGTCAAGAAATCAAAGTTAGAAATTATAAGAGATAGCAACAAACGATTTACGGATTCGTAATCTTAACAAAAGTTAGTGACCCTGGATTGGATTTGAAGTTCCAATTTGACCGGAAGTGGCCCAGAACCAGAAAGTTAAGAAATCAAAGTCAGAATTTGGAAACAAAAATAGTGTTATTCGATTCCTTTTAAAGAGTAAATACAGAAATCATTGGGTTTGAAGTTCCGGTTTCGACCGAAAGTGGCCAAAAACCCGAAGTAAAGAAATCAAATTCGGATTTTGGAAACAAAATAGTGTCATTCATTTCCTACATCCATTTTGTATTTCTTAGGTATAGAAATCACTAATGGTTTCTACCATAAGTCAAAAGTAAGCTTTTTTAAAAATTGCAACCAGCCATGAGACGCGTCGTCTCATGAAAGGAATTTTAATATTATGTCTCATTATTTGGGTTTAGGATCATCAACCAAAAATGATTTTCAATTAAATTTATTCAATATAATAATTTATTTAAGAAAATTGTTTTTACTTGGTTTTAACACATCTTTTAACAAATATATACAGAAGTAACAGCCTTCATTCAAGTATTTAAAGTTTTAAAAATTCTGTGCATTCAGTATTTAGTAGGCCTACAATACACTTTATACACTATGATCTACAAACTTATATTTGTATATGCTTCTTCTTTTATAACTTTGAATAAAGCATAAATACATAATTTTCTTCTTCCGTTTGAGCTGGTGCATAAGAGTTTACCAAATAAACAAATATTGATAAACCTTTCGTTAACAAAGATCTACTTAGGATAAAAATCCGTTTATTTGATAGAAATTTATAATTATTAATATAATGCTTTTTATTGAAAAGTTAACAACTTAGTGTAAATGAAATTTGCTGTGTTCTATTAAAAATTTCATTCATTGAGAAGTAATAAACACGTAATTAGCCGGTAAAGAATTTACAAATATTTAAATAAAATACCAATCAAAAGTTTTACAATGTTTTTAGCAAAAAAGTTGGTGAAATTTTCAATATTAGATTGGTTGATTTGTTGGTAATTTTGCAAGGAAACTAGTACAATTTGCCGCCCCATTATTGTATTTTTTTACCCAGTAACTTCATTTATGTGAACTCGAAAACGAATGTAAAGAGCTGAGTAAAACAAGAGTGTGGGGTCGCCGATCGATTAACAACAACACATCATGCGAAGTATTATAAATATCAGCTTCGATTCTTCCTCTTCTTCACCACCACCACTACCACCGCCCCATCACCACCACCTCTTCTTCTTCTTCCTCTTTCCTTCTTCATTCCTTAATACACACATATACGAACGTCGTCATCGCACCACTGACCGCTAAACTATATATCTAAAATAACCGTCAGCTGACCAAATTACGTCACTCATTCAAAATTCATTATAAATATTTTTCATCAGCAGAAACGTTAGAATATTATTAAACTATATTAATAATTCATCTTAAAAATGTATATTAGTAATGTTTTTGTTTATATTAATAAAAAAATCTAGGTCTTCAAAGATCCGAAAGTAGTGATGGTTGTAAGTGACATAGAAATAGTGTTTAAAAGGTTACGGGTTCAAGTCAATTTAACCTGTGCATAAAATAATACAATACGCAAAAATAACTAAAAAATATAAATAAATATATATTTGTCACATTATCAATTTTAATCATGTTTCTACAACTAAAATGATACGTTGTCTAAACAAACGATTTTTAGAAAAATTGTTTCATCACAACCATTAAATCGTATTTAAATGCGTCTTCCGTTGAAATAAATGAAATCAAAAGATTTGATGAAATCAAAAGAATTTGTAATAAACTGCTTCATTTGGGTTATATACCATAAAATTTGTTTGTCAGTATGTAAAATTTTATTAATATTGTACGGTAGGTGTTTGATTTTCGTAAATTTTTTACTTAATCGATTATTGAACAGTCGCTCAAGATTATCTCTATAGAATAAAATACTAATACAATCAATAAGACCGAGAATTTTATTGGACTTACGGAATACAATTATGGGTTCTGCTAAAAAGTTAAAAAAAACATTCAGGTAATACAAAACATAACAATAGCGTCTCTACTACTTCACCAACATCACAGTACATAAAGGCTTACTTTTAGTAGGCTTACACGTTATTGATATAGCAAAATACTTTTACAATTCTAATCACATAAAATTTCAAACATACACAAATCCCTACACCCAGTAGATAAATATGCTATGTGTCGCATAGCACAAAATTAATACAATTAATTAAGACCTCTCCGCAAATTATATAATAAGTCTATATTATTATATAATATGCGGAGAAGTCTTAAGCCCAATGGCCAAGGTACCTTCGTCAAAAGAAATAGTGGAGATGATATGGCGATTTTAGCATAAAAACTCTGGTGTGAAACACTCACACAACTGCAAAATGAACAATATAACTTAACACTAGTAATAATACATTAGAAATAAACAAAAAATCTAACCTTATTTCAAACATGAGTGAATGATGCAAAATGAAAATCTATCTCAGTTTGGCATAATAATACGGAAAATCACTCTTTCACGCTAAATTAGGCTTTGTAGAGAAAAATGCTCAAAATAAAAGTTGTAGATCTTTTAATTACCAATAAATTTGATTAAACACTTTTGTCGTAAAATGCGTAGCTACTGAGGCTAAAATCTTAAACAAACCATTCTTTTATAAATTTTCATGAAAAAAAAACAATAAAAATCACAAATTAGGCCTACCGGTAAACTAAGATCCCAAAGAATTTCAGCTGACACGGCGCCTACCCTATCTTGTAGAGCATTAAAACTGTAGTAAATGAGATGAATTTAAAAAAAATCGTAGTTACCGTTTTTGAGAAAATCGCCAAAGAGTGAAAAATTACACGAATAAACTACTACTTCTGGTTGACCGATTTTGATGAAAATGTTCCTGTCGGGTCCGTTAGTAGTACCTAACTTAAGTTTTAAGTTACAACTTCGTACGATGTTCCGTTCTTAAAATATTTTGTTTACACACGCGCGCGCTCGCAACACACACACACACCCTCACATACTAATCGCTAAAAACATGTATTTTTGGGTTCAGGGGCTCTGAAAACGTGTATATTCGGTGAAAACTCGATTTCGAAAAATCGACATGAAAACAATAGAACCACTTTCCTTCTTATAATAATAATAGTGAATTTTATTATCCTCTCAATATTACAAACATTTACCTTATAAAATACACTTAATAATAAACTTAACTACAAAGAAAAAATAAGAAAAATAAAATAAAATAAAATAAATCAATTTACTACTGTATTCACTTATGACATGACCTAGAGGCTGTCTGCCAGGTTAAAGATACTAAAAAAAACCCTACATTAATTAAAACATATATGTAAATTTTAACCCTCTTGTTATAATTTATTAAAATTAAAAAAAAAACTCATTTGATTATTTGTTATCAATAGGTAGGCCTTATTACCCACACCTTGAAGCCCCCCTGTATTCACAAAGGAGAAATGCACACCCCGTAAAGCAAAATTTATTGATCTTCACTAAAAAGAAAGAAAAAAAAATTACTTTCAGTAATTAAATTCTTTGATCAGATATTTTCTACACTTGATTGCAGCCTTCACGTATCCTACTAGACTGTACCAATTTTCACCATTTAAGTAGCTCACCACCCTTCCCTCTTCAAGAGTTGTAGCCCCCAACCATACCAGTCTAATATCTTTCAAAACAAGACACCTACCGATAAAATGATATATGTCTTCTACCTCACGGGCATTGCACATTGAGCATAATTTTGCGTCCCCCTCCCTACCTGGACTATCATTAAGCCCCAACACCCCTACCCTTGTTCTAAATATTGTACTGATAAAACGCCCATCATATTCATCAGCTATGTATGTTGTTTCCCCCAAATCCCACTCAAGTTTACCATACCTACTCCGCCTTGCCCTTTCCATCCATCTACCTCTCGTGGACTCCCTCATACTAACCAAAATATTTTCTAACTGCAATGGCCAATTGTCACATCCCTCAATATTATCCTGTAGCTCACAATTGTACTTTGCTGCTAGATTTAGCCATGTCTTAAACCACCCAACTTTATGCGTAATTACCAACCTTGTCAATTTCCTTCTTATATTGATATAGGCAAGAGAAGGTAAAAAAGTTAATGTAAGTAAATTATTTTACCATAATCTTTAAATTTTCTTATTGATATGCATTAAAAATTTTCATAAAGAAGATTTTCATTAATAACAGATAGTAAAAAAAGTTAAAACATTTATGTTATATATTTTTTGTAACATAGAATGCAGTAACAGTTGGCCATCTTTGTCAGTAATGTCGCAATTGCTAAGTTGAAGGCTCCTGATTTTTTTTCGAGTAGACTGAAATATTTTACACGCACTAGCACTGAACATAATTATGATATTTCGTAATAAATCGCATACTCAGGGAGTTGATGCATCCGTGATAACGTTTATCATAAATTTTTATTTTATTTGAAGGTTACGCAAAAAGCAAGGAAAACTGATTAATTTTTGGATTACAAATACTTAAAATATTAAGCCTATAAATCATTTCTTTGGATTATTCCAGTTTGATATTAAAAAAACAATGATAATACGCCTAAATTACACAAAAAAGTAATCGATTTAACATGCACTAAGACGTATTTTGTTTTAAATTAGCCTATTATAGAAGTTTACAAAAATTTATAACATCCCACTTGTTGATGAAAAAATATAAAGGAGAAAAATATATGAGTAAAAGAGCGAGGAGGTAGGGAGAGAGTGACACCATGAAGAAAAAATTAATATCTAAAATAATATAACATGACTTTATCATGTATGAATCTGATAAAGTGTTTAAAAGTACTTTTCTTTCAATTTTTCTTAATAATTTTTTATTATTTTCAATTTTTAGTTTTTTAATTTTATTTGTTAATTAATTTTTAATTGAATAATGTTTTGCCAGCATTCGCGGTAATTCAATAAATTAATAATTTTGGGTTTTCTTCTTATTTTTAAATTTATATTTAGTTAAAATTTATATATACATTTTATTTTAGCTAGTCTTGATTTAAAATTGTTCCGTTACCGAAAACTGTTGCTGAATAATTTACAGAAATTACACTATGAGACATAATTATGTAGTAAGAGAATTATTCCAGCGAGTAACTAAAATCAGATGAAAAAACCTGCAGCAAAACTAAAAAAAAATACTTCAATTTGGTACTCATCAAATTATGTCTTACGGAAGCCCTATTCCCTGCAAATTAAAAAAAGTATAAGCTGATTTCATTAAAACTCTCAAAAATTGACCGACAACCATGTTCGTAATATATACATTATATATTATTTTATTACTCTATCTGCTGAATCCAGAGCTACAGCAAATAGTTCTGTTTCTTATCACATGGTAAGTCAATTATATGACTGAAACAGTTAAGAACAGAAGAGGTAGAGGTGTAAAAGACACTAGTCAGAGTTATCTCCTCTAAGCATAATGAATTTTATCATTATTGAGCCAGACCCTGTGGTAAATGAAGTGAAGCTGTTGTTTGCAGGGTAGAAAAGAGATGCTTTTCGGGAGGCCCGGCATGCTGATAAGCATAATTTTCCACTCAGTGAGGAAGGTTTTGTAAACCACCTTACTCCTTGTTTTACTTAGTAAAGCTTCTAGATGTTGAAACCGCCCTTTTCGCTGATGACCAAAGCAACAACATAACTATTTTTTTAACCCTAATGTTAAACAATCTGCAATTTGCATCTGTTTAGAATTTAGAATAATAAGCCGCCCTATGACCCAATGAAATTAAGATGATATCCATGACGTGTAAATGCGGTATAGTTTTGTACAGATTCAAGTCAACCATCCCTGAGAAGTATAGTTAATCGAACGCCAACCATTAAAGTTCAATGAAAACCACTGTACTATTCAAATCTGTATAAAATTTTTTCGGATAAAGTAGCTTTTACTGGATTTGAACCACGGTACGTCGCTGTCAAACAACTGATTCGCGGCGACGACTTTCTCACTAGACCAACGTTCCTTGAATAAACCTATGTTCATGTAGATTTCAATAAGAAAATATTTTGTCAGTCAATTCTAACAAATTAATCTTAATTATATCGTAGAAGCTATGATTAGCCTTCTTGACTCTGTTTTTGTTTACATGGTACAAAGCTTCTGCATAATTCTGTTTTTCATATTTTTGTGTAGATTATCATATTTAAATTAATTCATAAGAAATGCAGGTATGTATTCGGAATAATTTTAGAACAACTTCTGTAGACAGAATTACACTAGAAGATAGCACTAGGTGTTACGTGCAGATAAGACCAAGAATAACAAGTGTCATAACAGAGTTAGAAAAGTGAAGATAACGGGAAGTAGGAATTTTGTTGTTTCAAATACAGTTGTCAGTTCTGATTAGGAAATATACTGGATCGAATTCTTTAACATAATCCCACTAATAATATTTAAATAAACCAGGTGGCGCATATATATGAATTTAGTGTGCGTGTATATGCGTGTAATAGGTGCGTATGTGTGGGGGGATTGTGCTAAGACAGAACGAGATGCTTCGGTTTCCGTTAACGGGATGTTAAAGATGTTATCAAACTGAGGACATGCGTGCCGCACGGACACGGTAGTGCGTGAGTCAGGTAATTAATCTTCAAACAATGCATTTACTTATTAGTATGGCGTGCGTTCTATCTGGCTGTCACCGTACAGAGTAGGGCAGGAAAGTTCTCTCTCCAACACTCCTCCTACCAAACCCCGCGCCAACAATTACAATTACTTTGAAGTCAGGTTCAGACTTGTTCAGTTTGTGAATACGTATTAAGTTATGACAGGTTTTTGTTCATTATACAGTACAGATACTAACACAATTATATTTCTACTACTTCAGCCTACCACTACTATTATCGATATTGTATGTATTGCCTTTATTACTGTTATATTGCAGCCCCATGTAATCCTTTTACCATTATTGACCGTTTAAATTACAACAAGACTTCATTTTTTAAATTAAATTACACTTTGTAGTATCTATTTGAAGGTCCTTAGATAAGTCAGGAATTATTCAGTGGAAATTGAAGACGTTTGGAACTCAATTAGTCCTTCAGGTTATGGTCAGTTGGACACTACAAACAGATTTGACATTTTTTTAAAAATAAATTTATTTAAAGTCACATCAACTGCTTTGTCATTAGCGACTACGGTGGATTAGGTAACATTAACTGTGGGATTTGTCACATGAGAATCTCCAGACGATGGCCGGGAATCGAACCCGGGATCTCCGCTTGGCAGGCGAGTGTGCTAACCACTACGCTACGGAGGCGGCCAAATTTGACATTTAATTCACTCATAAATACTCTAATGTTCAAATGAAAGAATCTGAGAAACTATGGACAAAAAAGCTGAGAAACCTCCAAAAATAATTTTTTAAGTAGATCAATAAAAGTGTTGTTTTTTTAAAGTATTTTATGCCTTAACAAGAAATCTTGTTTTCAAAGTATTCTGGTTTGTTTATCTGAAATCTTTTTTAAAATTATACACTAGTAGAACATGAATTTTTACGCCGGTTTTTTAAGAATCTCCATATTTTAAGATAGCAAAACTACAAAAACACGATGTTTTTTTGTGAACGTTTGAGACTCTCGTACATTAACAGGAAACTTCATATTGACTGCTTTGGGTTTTTAATATTATATGTTTTATTATCGTTTGCTTTGATCCAGATTTTAGTCGAATATTAACACAAGTGTTCTACTTGCCTAATTTAGCCCCATTAATTAAAAACATTTACAACCAAAGAATAATTACTTAATAATAATCTGAGTAAGTAATCTTGTTGGTTCGTGAAACAACCCTTGTAACTAACTGGATAGTTTTCATTACAATTGACAGATAGGAGCTGCATTATTTTTTTATTACAATACTGGTTGCATCATCACTCCATTTCATACATGTAAATGACCGATTGCAAAGATTTTTCATTTGGCCAAAAGGCTGACACCATTTGTACTCAACAAATTACGTGACCCTAGACTACAGTTTACGCCTCTCTTCCTCAAATACAACTGTTTCTGGTGGCAGTCAATTAGATAAAGTTCCAAATTGAAAAAAACCAACCATTCTAATTCAGTTGATATTATTGGTGACAATAAAATTAGAGAACAGATGTCCAAGCTAACTCTGTTATCACTCACAATATATTCAATCGTATTTCTGATAACATTGCTAATAATGAGTCAAAATTAAGTTAAGAAACCTGCAATTAACCTGCAACCTGCATATCGGCTTAATCATGAAAGGTCATACAGAGTTGTGATAAGAGGTATGCATTTTTCTAATAATGTTTGTACTTTAAAAGAACAAATAGAAAAGCTTGGGCATGGAGTAAGAGCTATTGAAAATGCTCCGCATCGGTTTTTCCAAAGAACCTACTTTTTTGTTTCTAAATGACGTGGAATCGAAGTACAATAATAACAGTCTCCTACAATGTCACACGTTTAAATCATGCTGTAGTTAGATTTGAAATACCACAACAAAAAAGAGGTTGTTCAATGCAACTGCGAATATAGTAAAATAAAAATTATTTATAAAAATAGAACTAGTATTGAATTATATTTAGTTCGCCATTAAGAAGTGTGGAAAAATAGAAAAATAAGCAATATGTAACATTACTACAATAATGTACCGAATACTACGATTACACAAATAAACGCTGTTTCTAGAACTTTATTTCACTGTGTTTGTTTGAAGGAGAGAAATGCTTTTCTTGTTGCAGTAGTTCTCAACTTTTTAGTCCTGTTGTTTCAAAGAAAGTTTTCTAGTACCTTAATGGAGTAAAGCAAAATTTAACGTTGTATAAATAAATTATTTGCTCAAAACTGTAATTAACTTGTACTATTGTTCGAATGACATATACATAATAAAGGCTCAAACATAAAATTTGTGTATATTAGATTTTTGGCACTAGAAAGTTTGATGAAATATGTGTGTTACTCTAGATTTTTTTAATTCATAGAAATGTGTAAATAAAAGTTTCGTAAACAAATAATATAAATTTTTTTCAGAATTGTTAATTCTTGTTTGATCTACCTAAACAAAAAAAATGTTTTTGACTCATGGAATCAATAATGAAAATTTCTTTCATGAGACGACACGTCTCATGGCTAGTGGCAAGTTTTAAAAAGGCTTAATTTTGACTTATGGTAAAAACCATTAGTGATTTCTGTATCTACTCTTTAAGAGGAATCGAGTGACACTATTTCTGCTTTCAAATTCTGACTTAAATTTCTTGACTACCGGTTTTGGGTCACTTCCGGTAGAAACCGGAACTTTATACCCAATATTTTCTATATGTACTCTTTAAGAGAAATCAAATGACACTATTTTTCTTTCCAAATTTCGACTTTGATTTTTTGACTTTCGGTTATGGGCCACTTCCGGTTGAAACCAAAACTTCTAATTCAATGCAGGGCTACTAACTTTTTGTGTAGATTAAGTTACGCATCCGAAAACTATTTGTTGCTTTCTCTTGAAGTTTCTAACTTTGATTTCTTGACTTTCGGTTTTTGGCCACTTCCGGTCAAAACCGGAACTTCTACTTTCTTTACTCTTTAAGGGGAATCGAATAACACTATTTATGTTTCCAAATTCGACTTTGATTTCTTGACTTCCGGTTAAAACCAGAACTTCAAACCCAATCCAAACCCAATATCTCGTAATGTAGATAACGAATCTGAAAACCGTTCGTTGCTATCTCTTGTAGTTTCTCGCTTGGATTATTTACTTCCGGTTTTGGGTCACTTCCGGTCAAACCGGAACTTGAAACCCAATTTAGGCTTACTAACGTTTTGTATTATTACGAATCCCAAAACCGTAGTTAAAATGATGATCACAACCATACTGTTAACGATCTAAAAAGCAATTTAAAATTCTCGGACCTAGTTTTCAAAATCCGGTGAACACTGGGGATATCATCAGTTCACATTAAACATGGTAACAGATTTTGTACGCAGCTTTCTTTTTCTAAATAAGTGCTAGCTCAGTTTAAATTCATAATTAATTTTGCGCACACTATAAAATAAAAATATAACATTTATTTTAGAACAGTTTAGCATATTTTTTATAATAAAAAGTTAAAACGCTCAGTTACTTTCACAAGATTAAAATATGGTTTTTGATTCAAGTATTAATTTCGACAAAAATCGGAAAAATGTTAAGGAAAAAATTTTAATTTATTAAAAAAGTTTGTAATGATGTATGTCGTACCATTTTCAACTTTAACCTTTGTATCTTTCCAGATAATTCCATTTAAATAAAAATGAATAATATTACATCTTCAAAGCTTATTTTCCATTTTGTCCACTCGGATCACAGTATTACAGGAAAAAAGGTTTCAACCAATTTCAGCATACTTATTCGGTGAATACTGTACAACATTTTTGTACCAATATAGTGTTCGTTACTCTATTAGTTTTACGTTATAACACTAACAACATAGCGTTTCTAAAGTCGGTCTACGCTAAGACAGTACTCCGACAGTAGGCAACCAGCAATACAAGTGAGCATGCGTATTAATTAAAAATACGCACAGTATGATCCAAAACAAAATTCCATATAATATGACTAATTCGTTGAAAGGTTAATATAATAAACACGTTCAATATTCATTAGTTAAAAAATGTTTCATAAATCGAACATTAGGTTACCTTATTAACATTAGTTTAAAAACGAACATTAGTTTAGTAGTTAAAACTTTTACTATTGTTATTCTTCCATTGTTATTTTTCGTGACTTATTTACTATTATTACATTATTATTTACGGGTACTACGTTTTGAATATAGTCGCAGTTTTATTTTTGGTCACAAGTAATATAACAGACTAATACGCTTGAATCATAACCGGAAAGTAAACAATTCCAGTAATTCGTTGTTTATCATTTCAGATTGTTTATTTCATTTCACTTAAATAAATGTCTGTGACTAGTTTAATACAACTGTTTTCACTTGCCCGTGTTAACTCATTTTTAGTTTTGTTTGTTAGTTTTTGGTATTTTATCGGTTCGTTTCGATTTTCTTCGTAGACTGAAGTTGAAAAGTTTTGTAAGCTGCGTTTTGTTAACATCTGTGATAGCAAATGTGTTGAGTTTTTTAAACATAAAAGCGGTAAACCGTTAAAAAATAGAAAAAAATTGTTCTTTATGTCTTAATTCCCGTAGTAAGAGAAAAATTGTTTTGTTAAATATAATGGTTAAAAAATTAATTAAATAGTCACTTTCTGAAACTACAATAATTACAAGTAATTTTGAGCTATATAATTGGAAATGTTTAAAGGATAATGTTTATTTTAGCTGGATGTAGATATTTTTATGATGGAACGTAGTTTAAGATAATTTTTTCATGCGGAGAGGTAGATACGCGTCAATAAGTGGAAAACTTTCGTTTACAACCTATAGGCGCTTGCCTCGGGCGGAGAACTCTTACAGTCGATCGACTTAAGAAAAGTTCAGGTGTACAAAAGTCAAATAATTCATCAACTACTCAGTAGGTTAATATTAGTACTTTTATCAAAATTGGTACATCTAACTGAAAAGAACCATGAACTTAAATGGTCATACATAGATGATATTTTACAAGTAAGGGGCTTAAAGAACGAAATAACTGATATTGACTTATTCGAACTAAATTCAGTTACTCCCACGGAAATCCCCCAGATGCCTAATAAGGCGCTGGAGAACTGATAAGCTTGGTTGATCAGTTTCATCTCTGTTTCAAGAAACTAATTCTATTTAACCTTTTTGTTATGTTTTCTTTCGAAGTTAAAAGTTCTTTCCTGAGTTAGATTCTTTAAAAGAAGTTTAATAACCCTTTATGTTTTAAGCTCCGATAAACAGGAATTATTCATTTGATCAATATTTTAATTATATTTTTATATTTCTCTTAATTTTTTGTAAAATATTAAATGCACTAGTCATTAAATTAAATAAAATTTATCCGTTTAAATCATTTGGTGTATTAACTACATGGCACATTTTGGGGACATTTTCTTATGATACAGTAATGTTATCTTCCTCAGATGAAGCTACACAAGCTTCTGCAAATTTACAACATCATATTCACCTCCTTGAAAAATGGTTCATAAAATGGCGCATAAAAACAAACATTACTAAAAAACATCACGTAACCTTTCCATTACGACGGGTTGATTGTCCACAAGTGTTTCTCTTCGATTCACCTATACCGACAGCTACATCTGTGAGGAATTTGGGCCTTTACTTTGACAAACGATTAACTTGGCACTCTCATATTTCGTTTAAAAGACGCACCTTGGATATTAGATTTAAGATGTTGTACAGATTGATGTCTCGACGTTCGGTACTTCCAACTAAACAAAAACTAACGATATATAAGTCACTTCTTAGTTGATGTACGTAGATTTAGATGTACGTAGATTAAATTTATGGATGTGCTAAACCCACAGTGATAGCTCGGATTCAGAGGTTTCAATCGAAGGCCTTACGGATATTAATCAACGCACGCTCTAACACTATTTTTCATAACGATCTTAACATCCCTCTAGTAACAGATGTTTTCATTCAACTTTATCTAAACTTCCACGACAGACTTTTCGCTCATCCAAACGAACTGATCTTTCCTCCCAAAATCTACCAAACAACATTCAAAGGAGGAAGTGGAGCAGGGACCTCCTGTTTTAAAAACGGTTAATGTTATTAATAAATGAATGAATTAATTAATTGATGAATTAGTAAGAAGTAACTAATAACATGTCGGAGACCTGTCAGTGGATTGTGCTCTCCATGCACGTCACTCATGT
Source organism: Catonia carolina (assembly GCA_035578175.1). Lineage (NCBI taxonomy): Eukaryota > Metazoa > Arthropoda > Insecta > Hemiptera > Achilidae > Catonia > Catonia carolina. The sequence goes on from JAQMRL010000001.1 coordinate 178,445,984, forward strand.
CATTTCATTCATTCATTCTTTCACCCACCATCATATTCACTGTTGTTTAACTTGTAACAGTTGTGAATTTCGTAAATAAAGTTAATAAAAGAAATTACATGGTATTTCTCTAATTTTTTATCATCGGACTTGTTGAACTCTACATATTTTTAGATGGAAATGTGGTGTAAAGAATTTTTACTGTAAAAATATGATATTTTTGATATGATATTTCACAACTACAAGTCTATATGCACACAACCAGCATAATTTTTGTAGTGTGGATAACGTCCTGTTTTTGTCTTGATTGAGTAATTCACCCAGTGGCAAATCCTCGTCGGTGTTCTACATTATATCCATATTATTTCCCGTTTAATTCTTTTGCGAGTTCTGTGATAGGTGTGAGTATGAAAATATTCGTATCTCTGAATTTTTAAGATTAATTAAATTTGAATGAATTAGAGTATAATTTTTTTAATGGTCTTGTAGACTGCTTCTTTAATAAGGTCATGATGTGACAGATTTTTGCAGTGGAGTTTAAGTGGGAATAAACTTAAAAATTGATTTGAAAAGCTGGTTTCCTGTTTATATGACTTTTTTTGCCAAACTTACTTTGTATCGCCACATCGGCCGGATAAGCTAGTTGCAACAATTTAGTTAAAAAGTAGGCTAAGTGTGATCAACAGTGGAATAAAGACTATAAAGTCTTTATCTGTGGTTCAGGGAAATTATTTTTGTCGTGTGTGGTGGTTCCATCTTAACCTCCTGTCCAGTGTAAGGCCTGAATACTAAACTGTGTCTCTTAGGTATTGTATGATTGTTAGTTAGTATACGGGTAGATAAGTTTTCCGACGAACTGTAAACAAAATATGGTGTGATTTTTGTTCATTCATTTAATTTATCATATATTATACTGGTGAAAAATTGTATTTTTATTTGATTACGATATCTAAAAATGATTTTTACTTCAAATTTATAATCGGGTTCTCGAAATTTTAATTTTATTTCTAGTTATTAAAAATAGTAATTAAATGTTCTATAGGAACAAATGAGAAATGAAGGAGTTAGAGCTCGAGCAGAGGTGCACGATACAATTTTGTGGAAAGGATGGAGAAAAGACAATTGGTTTAGTATGGTCATGTACGTTGAACGGAAGAGAGAAGGTGACCGTAAAGATCTTTAATTGCCAACCAGCCGCTCGGAGGAAGAAAGGCAGACTCTGCGGAACTTGGGAAGAAGGGGTGAGAGAGATTATGTAGTAGAGAGGGCTGGAGGAGGAAGACTGGTGGAATAGAACGAGGTGGAGATCGAGGTGCTGGATGCGGCAGTATCTATAGGATCTCCAATTAAAGAAAAGTAAGTAAAAATAGTATTAATTAATTATTTAATTTCTTAAGAAAAGTAACTTTAGAAGTTTCGTGGGTGCTTCACGTAACAGTATCACTTAACAGGAATGTCTGCTTGAATGCACACGTTGAAAATCAAGGTCAATCCTGCAAAATCCAATCACATTAACTTCACCCTGCGGCCCCAGTCATGTACCCCAGTTTACATAAACAACACACCCATCCCACAGATTGACAAAAGTTAGATAGTTAGGAATCACTCGTGACAAAATACGCAATGAAATCAACACAATGTAACCTAACAGTTCACTAAAATGACGGACATTCACACACAGAACAAGATACTTTTACAGTCTAATTGGTGGACATTCTCGTACTCTTCATAAAAATCAAACCTTTATCATTACTTTCCGAACCGATCTGGACATTTGGTTCAATCATTTACGGATCTACTAAACTGAAAAGTAACGGACTCACCATGTCTAGTACGAAAGTAGACAGACACAGAGTCCTGAAATTTCCTTACGTATTCGATATAATAAAACAATACTATTAAAGTTTTCACAGAAAATTAGCATGACATAAAAACGAACTAATGAGGACGATTACCTCAATTACTTTACCAAACAACTATCTAAAACGGGTAATGAGAGTTTGAAACAGAGATTTGTTTCTCCCTTATAAATTAAGATGATTGAAATAGTATAACTATAAACACCACTACAAAATTTAATTAGGAAAATATAGAAGTTCCATTCATCTTTGATTACTTAAGTCGTTCATTTTATTTTTTGTATCATTGACACCATTCGTAATTATAAAGCTATGTACTGAAAATAAAATCTGGATATTAGCACAAACTGAACAACACAAGACTTAAACAGAAAATACCAACCAAACGACAGAAATTCGTGTATTCCGAGGAAGAAAAATTGAAGGAATACTGGACAAGATACAAGAAAGAAACGTCAGAAAGAGTACTCCAACACAACAAAAATCGAAATAAGATTTTTGTTCTTTAATCTATACTACCAATATTATAAAGATAGAGCGTGTGTTTTGTGCAGGCTAATTTCCAAAAAAAACTCAACGTATTATTATGAAATTTTGACAGCATATTAATATTTATATTCACAACATTTTATTTTTAAATTTTCAAAAATGATAACCCTAAGGGCGCCAATAAAAATTTTCATAAATGTCTATGTGTGTGAGAATATGCGAGTACGTATTGCTATTGAAATAGATGATAGGATTTGATGATGTTGAGAGACGTACGCCAAATTGTCAAAACGCCGTTTTGTGTGTATGTGTGTGTGTGTGTGTGTGTATTGTGGAAGATAGTATATAGGTATAAAGACTGTCAAAAGACGTATGCAGGGGAATTTTTCAAAACGTTATGTGTGTGTATGCACGTGCGTGTGTGTACCTGATAGGTACATGTAGCCTATACATGATTTTTAATTTAATAACATTGCAAGTGAATCTAGCAACTGGAGTGGGTGGAGAACAACGTGTATTGTGCATCAAGAATACGACAAGATCATTACGGAGGCAAACGGTAAACTAAGTCGAACACAAATAAAAGTAAAAACTAACACTCAAAACTACCAATGTAAAAACTAACACTTAAAAACTAATCGCTGTAAAAACTTCATGGTTCCACAAAAAAAAAACAATAAACTACTACTTCCGGTTGACTGATTTTGTTGAAAATGTTCGTGTCGGGTCCTCTAGTGGTATCTAACTTAAATTTCAAGTTTCAAGTTCGTACGATGTTCCGTTCTTGAGATATTTTTTCACACACACACACACACACACACACACACAGACCAATCGCTAAAAACAAGTTTTTTTGGGTTCAGGGGGTCTAAAAACGTGTTGATCCGGTGAAAACTCGATTTCGAAAAATCGACTTAAAAACAATAGGCATACTTTCCTTCCTATAAATTCATATAGGCAAGAGAAAGTAAAAAAACGATATACAATAACATAGCCAGAAAAGATCAAAAAGACTGGAGGAATACTGGAGAAGTATTAATAAATCAGGAAAAGTACCTACACCTAAACAACAAAAATCGAAATAAGATTTTTCGTCTTTAATGAACTTATGTACCTTTTAAGAAACCTATGTACAGATTCAAATCAATAAAAGGTCAAAAAACAAGTTTTGTTATCTGTTTTATTAAAACAACATTTTAAAGAAAATATTAGAGTAGTAAATTATTTTTAAATTGCATTATGTAATTGCATAATATTCTAGTGTATCTAAATAAGCAGATTTACTTATTTTAATTATTGAGTGAGGGAAAATCCATTAAATATAAGGGATGAAGAAAATAAATGGATTACTGTTTGTATAAAATGTAAAATGAATAAAATTATTCTTAATGTTTATATTTGATAATACTTTTCCATTTTCTTTATTATTTATGTTGCTGACAGTAAACTTGTTAATTGTTCTCGATATTTTATTAAATTGCAAAATCCTTCGCAGCACATTAAGTTTTTAATTTCTTTTAAACGACTTAACAGTAATTTTGTAAAGAAATATTTTTTTTTTTTTTTAACAGTATAGTATTTCTTTTGCAATCAGTTAATAAATACAATAACTTTAAGCAAATATGAGAAAATCTTAGTAATGTCCTTGGTATTAAAACACAAACGACACTCAGTAGTGTGTTTGAGAAAGACCAAACTGTGAAGAAACAAAAAATATATCTATAGAAAATCAAACTTGATGAACCGCGAATCAACCTCCCGAAACACAAAGTGTTGAAGTTGGAGATGACAATAACGATGGTAGAGATGAAAAACGACGCCAATTATGAGATGCTGGTGATTAGGAGTTGAAGTAGAAAAGATAAAAATAAAAATTTAAATGACTAACAAAATCGTAGAGGTAAGTCCAGTGGTTTAAAGCGTTTCAGTCTGTAAGTATCTTCGCTGTTGTCCAGGAGGCTAATCGCTAATGGATTCTGATGGTCTTCTAGTTTTTGTAAATGTTTGTCGCTATGTTGTTTAATTTCTTCTTTTATGAAGGGCAGGTTTAGGTCATTGTGTAGTATTTCATTTGTTACGTACCATGGGGCTGCAGTGATCAGTCTCAGGCATTTTGATTGAAAGCGCTGCAGTATTTCTATATTTGATGAACTAGCTGTACCCCATAGCTCTAACCCATACGTCCAAATTGGTTTGAGTATTACTTTGTATACGAGTACTTTATTTTCAAGGGAGAGTTGAGACCTACTGCCTAAGAGCCAGAATAATTGACGTAACTTCAGCCCAAGTTGCTTTCGTTTCGCCCATATATGACTTCTCCACGTGAGTCTTCGATCTAGATGTAAACCCAAATATTTAACTTCATCCTTCTGTGGGATTACTGTCCCGTTCAAGCTGACCACTGGACATGTTGGTTTCTTTAATGTAAATGTTACGTGCGTTGACTTATCCTCATTAATCTTCACTCTCCATTTCTTGCACCATTCGTGAATGTCGTCAAGATGGGTTTGTAACTTCTCCGAGGCACATGTCGGAGAAGCGTCCGTCGCTAAAATCGCTGTGTCATCTGCGAACGTTGCCGTCATTACAGATTCATGTTCTGGAAGGTCGGCTGTATAAAGCGTGTATAAGAATGGGCTCAAAATGCTGCCTTGAGGAACGCCGGAATTAAATAAGTAGAATTTGGAAAAGACATTATCATATTTAACTTGGAAGAAACGATTTAAAAGATAGTTTTTAAAAATCAAGAAGTATGGATATTCTAATTTCATTTTAATTTTGTATAACAGACCTAGATGCCAAACTTTATCGAACGCCTGCTGAATATCCAAGATAATAATTTAAAACTATTTGCATATACAGTAAAATCTCTCTATAGCGGAATTGAAGGGACCATGAGGTACCGCCGCTATAAAGAGAGTTCCGTTATAGAGAGAGCGAGTAATTAACGGTGGGAGGGAAGTTTGAGTACTAATTTTTCTGTACAAAATAACTTATATACGTATGTAAATGGTGCATGGAATAAGTTTTTGAAAAACTACTGAATAGCTAACTTTATGACGAATGTTTAATACAGTAGATTACTTCAATACAGTGAGATAATATTTAAATTAATTACATAAAGTGTAGGTTATTAACTCAACAAGAAATTTGGATACAAACTGGTTTTATTAGATGTTGTGTTACTAATGTTTAACAATAGAATTTCTTTTTTCGTATTGAACATTTTTCAATAATCATTCATACAGTACACACCGTAATAGATAGCCTAAAATTAATTAGCACTGACACTCGTTTTTCACTGAACAGTAATAAACATAGGATACATACAATTAAAATCTCCTAAAACATAGGCTACACAAACACAAAAAAATACACAGTAGGCCTACAGTATATATTTTTTCGTTATTAAGAAAACAATGATTGTGAAGTACATTTCAATTTTAAAATAAGTTGTAAATTTTGTTTCGTTTTCAATTCATAAAACATGTCTTCAATCTCATTTTCAATGTTTAAAACTTGTAAAGTTTCATTTACATATTGGCAATGACAGTACGTATAAACAACAAGAATAGCGTCTAGTGCCTGTTTACTTGAAGGGACAACATTTCTGTTTCCATTTCATCGTCATCTTCACTTTCTTGCTCGTTGTTTTGGGCTAAGACATTTTCGATTATTGCAACATCGCCGACATCTGCTGAAGTGGCTAAGTCATTGTCTGCCCCTACATAGGCGTCTAAATCCATATCCTGAAGATATTGTTTTGCCGCTATAGAGAGATTTTTGTGCCGCTATAACGAGAGTTAAATACATTATCGTAGTATACGAAAGGGTCGGGGTCGGCAAATAATGCCGCTAAAGAGAGATTTCCACTATATAGAGTTCCGCAATAGAGAGATTTTACTGTAATATAAACCGATAAGTTATTGTTGTTAAACAAACTATGAAAATCTATAATTTATTATAAATCTTTTGAAAATCTATAATATATTATAAAATTTATTTTATTATTTTATTGTGTCAGTTTTATTGTCTTCAAAATTTTGTAATAAGTAATTTTACAGTATATGTACTACGATTAAAATAAAATAATCTAATTATTTATTTACAAAGTGGAAGAACTAATTCTTCCTTATTGCTACATTACAGTTTGTTCATTTCATTTGAATAATAACTGATACAGCAAAAAGGGTAAAACTAAAGAAATAAAAAAAATTCATTGATCTTTGACCTCTGTGATATTATTTAGGAGGAAAATAAAAGTAAAATCATGAAAAAAATGAGCCGAGTACGAAGAATGTTACGGTAAATTTTGATTACAATGTCTACAAGGCGAATTAAAACTTTAAACATTTCAATCTTGAGGTAGATTATTGTTTAATAAAATTGTTTAATTTATTCATTAAATTGTTTAATAAATTTAATACATACGAATATTTAACGTAGAATTTTGAAATTTTTTTACTGTCTTTTTTTATTGAGATCTCCAAAGATGATGAATTGGTTGCGTATATACCACAGGGTGTGTTCGATAATGTGTCTGATAATTTTTGACTGGAATCGTTCTAAAATTTTAATGTTCGAATTTGCAGAAATGCTCCAGAGTTGTATTCAAAATATTCAAATGGGTTATAAAATTAATTTATAGTGTAATATTACCGCTGATTCGTAAGTTATAGGCTAACCTTGTCTCTTATTTACGAACAATTGGGGTTCTTATGTGGACAAAATTAAACCGAAAACAATTTTATGCAGGAAGGTTAACAAATTCGAAAATTTAATTTTTGTAATAATGACTTTATAAAAATACAGTCAACTCTGGTTATAAAGTAACTGCCGGGACCATTGGTATTTTTACTTTGAAAGCAAAGTTACGGAAAATGTATTAACTACTCGTATTGGTAATTTAATAAAATTCACTCATACATTAAAAACTGTAGTATTTTAATTATTTATCAGGATTTAAAACAGGGTATAAACAAAATAAAAATGTACTAAAAAAATTATTTAAGTTAAATAAACATGATAAAACGTACCTTTGCTCTACATTATATTTTGAAAATCTGTGATTTTGTTTGTTTTGTCTCTACGCCTCCGTGGCGTAGTGGCTAGAGCGCTAACCTACAAAACGGAAGGTCCCGGGTTCGATTCCCGGCTAAGGTCTGAAAATTTAAACGTTAAAACCCACCGTTACAGTACCAAAACCCACAGAAGTCGCTAATGACCAAGCAGTTAATGGGACTTAAAATTTAAAATAAAATTTCTGAGTACATTACTCGGTCAACTTTTTCAAGCTTTAACAAAGCGGTTCATCTCCTACACTTTCAAAATAGGTCCATTAAATATCTGGTCTGAGTAAATTTACTTTCGGCAACCTAACAAACACGACTTAAATACAGTACTGAGCAGCTTGTAAAATTAACGCTGTACTTTATTGGACTCCTGTTTATGATATAACACTATTTTCCTGGATTCGCTGAGAAAAAGTGTTTAAGGTTTCTGGTAAACAGTTGTAAATAGGCGATAGGTTATCGGAAGATTAAATTCAATATAAGAAACACCCACTTTGTTGGTCTAGTGGTAAAGTCGTCGCCGCGAGTCAGCTGTTTGACAGCTGATGTACGAAAACGAAGGTTCGTGGCTCAAATCCTAGTAAAGGTAGTTATACTTTTATATAGATTTCAATACTAATAATAATAATAATAATAATAAATTTTATTGACGTTAGGCCAAGTACATAGCAATATTTAAAGGCAAGTTCATGTGATTTTAAAGAGCTAACAATCATTAAGTAATTATACAATATAGATTTTGCTTCCTTCTCTACAAATAAAATAAATATAAAAAAAATAAATGAAATCTCCAATTCAACAACATTACACGTAAGTTATTAAAAGGTAACATGTGACAATTTATTACATAGTTTTAATACTAAAACATCACAGCCTTTCAGCGACCGGAAAGGTACATTGAAATGATCGCAATTGCTAGCGTTACAAGTGAATGTCCCACCTCAGTTGTTGAACTGATAAACCGTTCATGGGATGTAGTAAAATATACAAGTTAACAACAGTCATAATCCTTAGTTTCACAAATAAAAGTTTACACTGATCCAATCAATGTGACGGCACCGATAAGGTGCCAGATGACATTCCAAACACACAAAATATTAAAAAGTTAAAAAGTGAGCAATAATTTAAAAAAAACCAAATCACCAACATCACAGGAGAGATAATCATCCACAGAGTAAAAGGCTTTTCACTTTAGCCACTTTTTTAATTTGCACTTGACTTGTTGTAAACCAACAGTCCAGACAGATGCAGGCAATTTATTAAACAATTGAAACTTCATGTCCATAAAACTATTGCTACATTTAATCAGTCAGTGGGATATCTAGCATTATTATATTATATTATATTATTATATTATATTATAATATATAATAGTTGTTTATATTATTGTATTATTATATTATATTATTATATTATTTTTATTATATTTATTATATTATATTATATCTAGCATTATTATATATCTAGTATTTATTTCTCGTGTTGTACTTGTGTACATTATCCTAGACAGTGGTTACCGGTGTTCTTTGATGGCTTAAGTTCAATTAACTATATTTTCTTAGAAATGGACAGATTGAGTCTGTACAAGACTGCATCTCATTTATACGTTATACATATAATCCCAATCTCATTGGGTTATGGGGTGCTTATTGCTTTTAAATTGAACAGATTGCAACTTATACGCGTTAGGGTTTTAAAAAATAAAATAGCCTACTGTATGTATAAGCTTTAGTTCAATGATTAGTCAAATTTATAAAATAAATAAATTACAATTTTTATTTTTATACCTACAGAGAACGTTGATTTATCGAATCCTGCTAGCAAAAATACTGAATAAATTTTATAATCTTGCAATACAATTACACGAATCACACGTTGTAGAAATAAAACTTATAAGCAACAAAATTACTTTATAACCGAAAATAAGTTACTTTATAACCGATAGTAGGTTACTTTATAACTGGAGCCATTTACCTTAATATCTTATGGGTATTCGGCAAGACCGAATTGTATTTTACCTAATAGCTCAAGCTACTATAAAACGGATGATCTTATAAACAGAGTCGGCTGTAGTTTATCTCGTAAAGACGCGAGAAATTATCATTTTTTTATTCCATTACATAATCTTCGAAAACTATAAATGAATTTAGTAATGATTCCGATAATCTCAATCTTTATTATAATTTTGTAGTTTAATTTTAATCGTTACGTTACAGCAGAAAGGTAACGGATAGGCAGTGTAACGCGGTCAACTGATTAGTAATAAAATTGATTTTGGCCGCCTCCGTAGCGTAGTGGTTAGCGCGTTAGTCTAACATGCAGAGGTCCCGGGTTTGATTCCCGGCCAGGGTCTGGAAATTTTCACAAGTCAAAACCCACAGTTACAGTCATATAATCCACCGTAGTCGCTAATAACTAAGCAGTTGATGCGACTTTAAATAAGTAAATGAAAAAAAGTTATTCACGAAACATCTTGTCTAAATAATTCAAATAAATAAAAAGATCAAGTTTTACTATACAGAAAAAAGTTTGGATTAGAACTGCATGTTTGGACAAGAACGTTATACGATGTACAATTAGTGTTGTTTATATATGATATCAATACAAGCAATATGTAGGTCATTATGTCTTTATATCGCTAAAGGACTTGTTTAAATGATAATTGCCTTTTTGTAAACAAAATTTATGATTAATTTGAAAATATAAATTTCATAACGGATTACAATATTTATAATAATTTTCCTGTTGCTTTGAAATTAGTTATTGTCTTTTTTATTAAACTATGTTTTTTAAATGACTAAACTCTTTCGAAATTTCGAAGAAAGAGTAATAAAATAGTATGAAACATATGGTTCGAATATTTTCGTTCTTTTCCTTATTGGATATTTCTGTTTATTTTGATTTCTACTTGTGTTATATATTTGTTCGAATTCAATTATACTGAAGAACAGATGGTCTTAAAAACTATATATAGAATTACTTTACAGCATTTAGAGAAAAAGACCATATAGTAGTTCTGTACTGTAAATAAATGTCGGAATAAAAATTTAAATACTTTTATAAGTACATAAAATTGGGGTTCGTAAACTTTTATAGTACCGGGTTTTCTAGTTTTTAAAGTTTAAGTTGTTGTAAACTTATATTGAATTTTTAGTATTGATCTTCCTTTAATCGAGTCTGGTGGAAAAATGCAGTACAAAATTATCAGTATATATATTAACTTTAAACAACCTTTTCGTGTCTGTCTGTAGATACCTCTATCCCGAGTGTAGTTTCAGTAACTACGGAAAGTATTTAACTCACTTTTCACTAGTAGATAGATTGAATCTCGAGGAAGGTTTCAGTACTTTATAATAATTTATAATGTCTTCCAAAGACATTAAATTTTTAAAAGATGCAATCATAAAAAGAAGAGCGAGATATTTTGAACAGTTTAAAGATAGTCTGTGAGTTATTTATTATAACCAGATACCGAACGAACCTAGACCTAGATATCGACGAGTCTTTCAATACTTGCAACTAAAAAAACAAAACTAACTTCAATCATAAACAAAAATTTCAAAATGAAACAACTAGGGTTTAACAAAACTGAACATTTTGGTAATACTAAGTTCAGAACCAAATTGTATGGTTTGGTTATTCTTTCGAAAATTAAGTAAACCATCAAAGACAGACGAAAGTTTCTAGAAGATATGAAAAAGTCCAGGTCAGAAAAGACGAAAAAATATTGAAAGGAGAAATGTGGAACGTAGGGAAAGTCAATGTTCTTACCGAGAAATCCGTTGTAACTGAGTTGTAGACATTTTTGGGTAAACTAACCTAGTTCTTTCAGTAAAAATGCAGAAAAATCATCTTTTGTGGAGGTTTCTTGGCGTATGCTGGGAAAACCGTGAAAATAAACGTATGACAATATTATTCGTCTCAAATAGTTCTACATAAAAGCCTGCGGCAGAATATATCTATCTAATAAGATTCGCTCAAAAAATCATAAAACAGCAATTAAAAGTTAATATGATAAATGCTTCAAAACCACCTGTGTGGGGTAATGGTTAGCGGGCTAGCTTCAAAAAAAAAAGAAAAAGAAAAGAGGTTCCGAGTTTTCAGCCGACTAAGGTTTGAAAATTATTACAAGTTAAAACCCACCTTTCTACTTCCATAATCCACAGTAGTCGCAAATGACGCAGCTGATAATATGACTTTAAAAAATCTAAGAAAAACTAGAATGGAAAAGTCATTTCGGTATGAAAATATATATTATCGAATTTGACAAACTCTTCGTTTTAAGTTTTTTAATTTAGAACACCCTAAAGTGCTTTGATACTGAGAAACGGTGTCAGTTTTCTTAAGGCGATAACTGGAAAAATTTAACAGTTTGGTGAAACCGGGAGAAGCAGTAAACCAGTTTATTTAACGTACTTTTCTGAGGTTATTTAATTAGATATTAACAATGCCGTACTTAATATAAATACATACATAAAATAACATGGTACAAAATAACAGGTTATATAAAATAACCTTCTGACCCAGTGACATTTAATCAAGTTCATACGATAAATTAATTAATATTTTCAAAATTATTGAGCTTATTGAGAATGAATTTATATCGTAAGACTTAATTAATTGTTAGGGTATAAATAACATCCAGCTAATTAATGAACATTAAATTCACAATATCTTGATGCTTTAAGCTTTGCGGAATACGCGAGTAATTGTTTGTTACAGTGCGTAGGTGTCAGATTAAAATATAATTTTGGATGTTCTTACTTAACTCTTGCGTGTGTAAATGTAGACTTCAAAGAACAACCCTGAAATATTTCCTAAAGGGCGTACAGTGTTCTGCTTTTAGTTGAAAGTTAAGTTAACTTTATATAATACAAATGGTACGACAAAAATTACTTCAGTTTTAGGATATATTTTATAAAAGTAATTTTAGTATTCCTCCATATTAATATAAATTAAATGTTTCTAAAACTTATGAAATATGTCTTTACTAATAATAAAATCAATTTTTAATGTTTTATGAAATTAATCAATCATTTTTTACTTTCTCTTGCCTATATGAATATGTAGCCAGGAAAGTATTGTTTTCATGTCGATTTTTCGAAATCGAGTTCTAATCGAATCTACACGTTTTCAGACCCCTGAACCCAAAAAACATGTTTTTTGCGGTTGGTCTCTGTCTGTGTATGTGTGTGTGTGTGTGTGTGTGTGTGTGTGTGTGTGTGTGTGTGTGCGCGCGCGCGCGCGTGAACAAAATATCTCAAGAACAGAACATCGTACAATTGTAAAAACTACTACTACTAATTTGGTATACCACTACCGGAATCGACACGAACATTTTCATCTAAATCGGTCAACCGGAAGTAGTAGTTTGTTCGTGTAAATTTTCACTTTTTTGTGATTTTTTCAAAAACGGCTTCTACGATTTTTTTTAAATCGCCTTATTAATAAACTTTTTATGCTCTACAAGATAGGGTAGGCGCTATGTCTGCTGAAATTCTTCGAAAGGCTGTTTTCTCGTAAAAAATTTGTTTTTCTAAGATTGCGAATTTAATAGGCTTACACATTTTAGCGCAAAAATGTATAATAAAAGAAGTAGAGAATTTAAAATTCTACAACTTTTATTTAAAAGATTTGTTTGTATAATGCTTAGTTTAGCGGTAATGAGTGATTTTTTTTCAGTGAGTGTTTCACACCAGATTTTTTTTTAAATTTCAGTTTTTGCTAAATTAAAATATCTTTGATATACATTATAAGATAACTTACATAATTTGTAGGTTTGTGCATTACATTTTTGACCACATAATTTTTCATTAAATTCATCCAGTTGTATTTCAAAGAAGAAAAACAGATTTTACTCTTAGAATGTATGACTAAATTGTTCAAATACATCATCTTAAATACAACTAAGATGAATTTATAAACTGTCTTTAAATATATGGGATGAAAGGAGAAACGAATTTTTCCGGTGAAAATCTTCCTCTCACATATTTCAGCGAATCCACCGTCAGAGTAAATGAAAGTCAACCTCTGTTGGGCTTAAAAATACGGAAAATCACTTATTGACGTTTAACTAAGCTCCGTATAAAAAAATTCTTGAAATAAATTTTGTGGGTTTTTAATTTTCCATAACTAGTTTTATATACTTTTATCGTAAAATGCATAGGCTACTAAAGCCCCAATATTAAAAAATCCCACTTTTTACAGATTTCAATGGGAAATTACGGAAAATCATTAAGATGTTCGAACTACTTAACGTTTAAAGATTTAAGTATAAACAACGAAGGTTTGTACCTTCTTTGTAAAAAGTACTACAATATTTTATATTTGTATTGATTACAAGCTGCAGGATCCGTTTAAAGATTTATTCGTTAAATCTGTAGTAAATTACTCCAGTAAATATTTTAGAGAAAAAAAGTTATTGATAATTATTGATGGACAGTAATTTGTTTTAAAGATATTTTAGTTTTCCGCCTAACAAGCTTGACAAGAGAAGTTTATTGTTTAGCAGGTTGGAAGTGTTTAATTATTTAATATCATAATAAAATTTTACTTATTTTTTTTGAAATTTCAGTTAATTGTGAAATTTTGGTAATTAATTTACTAGGCAACATATACGATTAATCCAACCTAAAACTAAATTGGCCAACAGGATTATTTCTTGCCTAATTTGAATTTCATTGAAGTAGATCAGAATTAACAAACATAATGTTTCAAATTGTAGCCTATTGAAATATTTTATAAATTGAAATAATTAGAAGTTTTATGTAAACCTCAAAACTACGTTGAGGTGATATTACTATTAATTTTATGGAAAATTCTTAAATTTGGTATTCCTGATGTTTAAGATACTTTGCCAACTTAAATTTTTATCAAATATGACCTCCAAAAAATTTGGAAAGGAATTTTTAAATTTGACAATATGGAATAACATGAAGTTGTGTTCATTCCACAAAGTAAGTAAGCTTAACATCTGTCTTATAGTTATAATATTCCTTCAGTATTTTGGTAAATTCTAAAAATATTAGAACCCATTTGTCAGATTTTCTATGTCTTTGACTAGCTTCTTCAATTTGGCGAAGGCATTTAATTTCTTTGACTGATTTTTTAATTTACTATGTGATTTTGTAAATAAAATATATTGAGATTATTTATTATTTTATTACAAAATGAATTCAAATCAAAGTTTCATTACATTTTTATGAGTACATATTTCAAATTTGCACAGAATAGTCGTTCTAATAAAATAATTTTTGAAATTTGTATTGACTAGTTTAATTAACATTACAAATAATATTGTTAATTAAGAATATTTTTTAGGTTTATGCCCCAAAATAAATTAGGAGGGATAGATGAGCAGCCGTGTTGGTGGGGTTGTTACAGGGATGCGGAGGTGCAGTATTAGTTTTGTTTGATTTGCTTATTCTAGTGTAGTGGGCCATTCACTCATTCATAACAGCAAGGTAGTGCGGTGGAGGGCTGTGGTAGCGAGGTACGCCCGGCAACGAGCGGCCACGTGTATCGCACGTGTGACAGTAAGACGGCAATTAGTATATTCGTGAGTTAGATAGCGGCTGGCCTTGGGTGGTGGACAGGGGCGGCGGCCCTCTGGAGCCGTCCTCATCGATCTGTCTGAGGAGCAAACAGCAGAGCCATAGAGCCACTTACTTCCTGCAACCCTAATTTGTTGCTTCCATCACTACAAAACCACATGTCACTATAAATGTTGGTATATCATTTAATTATACAGACCCGGTTAAAAAAATAATAAAACTTTCAATAACATTTACGTGGGTAGAATTTTTATACGAACTTAAAAACACAATTAAAAAGATACAATTCCATTCTGTAAGATTCAGTATTATGTTTTTTTTTATAATTGTCATCACTGATAAGTATTTAATAACAAAACGGTGATTCACAAGTTTTAATAAATACATAATTATACATTTTTTTAATAAAACTTTTATTCTATTTGCTGTGTTTCAAAGAAAATTTTCCTTGTATAAAAATATCATGTTTATTTTTATGGTAAGCCTATAAAAATGAAGTAATATAGCTCATAAAAATAAATATTTGATTACAGAAATAGAATCAGAATTATATTTGTTTTCAGAAATCCATTGAATTATATTTTGTTTTCCTAAATATCCTTCCGCGTGATATCTCGATAGCTAAACAATCTTCATTTTAATTGCATATTATTTATTTCATCGAAACTAACTAATTATAACCATTTTCACATTCTTCTTTTAAATCTTCTGTTTTCCTCTTTTATACATTCTTGTTTCAGCACTTAAGCCAAAAGCCCTTTTCTCAGACATCTGTCCATTCATCTGTCCTTCAATCAGTTAAGAAACAAATTATATTATTTTAAGTCGTAATTAATATGACGGTGGATTGCGACTTCCGGTTCGAGTTAGGTGCAGTGCATAGTTTATCGTTCCTGATATTATTGCAAAATACTTTGTTATTCAGTTTGTTTTCTTCTTGTAGTATTATTTACTTGAATTTAAAATGTGAGTTAATTATATTTATTTTTGTTTCTCATAAAAGACTATTATATACATATTTTTTTTATTGTGTTATTTTGTAGCACTTTAATAGGTTAAGTTATAATTTTTTCTGTAATGGCTTTGAATTCTTCTTCTTCTTCTTCTATATCGTCATCGGCAAATTTTGCCGTGTTAAATGAACAACTTCAACCTGACAACGATTTGCGAAATACAGAAGGCACTGGATCAGCTGGTTCTTCTCAGCAGATCTTCCCGATCTTATCCGAGGATACACGATTACGGCGGAGCCAACGAACTGTGACTCATAAACGAACGGGCCAAATTGATGACGTACCTGTCAGCGCACAGGAAAATTTCAAAACGGTGGAAGCAAAGAATAAAAAACGAAAGGCAGAAAAACATTCCAACGAATTGCATGCATTTAAAAAAATTGGAGAAAATTGTGTTACCACGAAAAATTCATTTGATCCATTATCAGATTACTCTGACATGGAGGAAGAATTAACGCCGTCTGAACCGAAACCTCCTCCCATATTCATTCCGAGTATTAGTAGTGTGCCTCAGATGACACGAATTATTCAGGGCGATAATGTAAATTCGAAGGATTATATATATAAAATATTGTCGCGGAACTATATGAAAATTAACGCGAATAGTAGTCACGTTTATTCTCACATAGTTAATAATCTTCGAAAATCAAATATAGATTTTCACACATACCAGTTGAAACAAAACCGCGCGTTTCGAGTAGTTTTACGGCATGTGCATCACTCGATGGATGTGGTTGAAATTAAACAAGAACTACAAAGTTACGGTCATCAGGTACGGAATATCTGCAACATACTTCATAAGGTCACCAAGGAACCGTTATCATTATTTTATGTAGACCTGGAACCTGCTGGCAACAACAAGGATGTCTACAAAATTGAATTTCTCCAAAACGCCAAGATTCAGTTTGAAGCTCCATACAATAAACGAGAAATAATCCAATGTAAACGCTGCCAGAGATATGGTCATTCAAGATCCTATTGCTCGCGGCCATTTCGATGTGTTAAATGTGGCGATAACCACGAAACATCCGCATGCAGAAAACTTAACGACACACCAGCAAAATGCGCGTTATGCCAAGGAGTCCACCCTGCTAATTATAAGGGATGTGAGGTCTACAGAGATATAAAGAAACGACGATTTCCACCCTTACGGGAACGAAACATTACGTCTTTGCAGACTAAACCTTCTGAAAATGAACGAACCGCTGGGCCTACTAAAGGCCAGGATACCCACGCTCCTGTTCATGAGACTTATGCGGATGCACTCCGAGGTACAACTCGCCGGCCAAAAACTTTCGCGATGCAAGATGATCATATGAGATTTTTTCAGAACTCTTTTGAGGAGTTGAGAAAAGTTATTGAGAAACAAGCAGAGCAAATGGCCACATTACTAAATCTTCTCACCATCATCGCTTCAAAATTAAACTAAATGCCGGATTTTATGTACAAAATCTCTCTATGGAACGCTAATTGTTTAATTCAGCATTATCATGAATTCATCACTTTCATTAATTTAAATAAATTTGATATAGTTTTAATTTCAGAGACCCATTTTACAGACAAGAGTTTCTTTAGTTGTCCAGGCTATTCTTTGTATCACACACACCACCCCGACGGAAGAGCACATGGCGGAACAGCCGTAATTATAAGAAATAATATTACTCATTATGCGCTTCAGAAGTCTGAAAGTGCTTCGTTGCAAGCTACTAGTGTTGCAGTGAAAGACGTGTACGGTTTTCTCACACTGTCAGCAGTGTATTTTCCTCCCAGGCATAGGATACCCGAAGCTGAATTTACAAATTTCTTTGTTTCTTTAGGGAATAGATTTATTGCCGGTGGCGACTTTAATGCCAAGCACCAACTGTGGGGATCCAGACTCGCTAATCCTAGAGGCCGATCACTTTATAACGTAGTACGACAAAATAACTTGAATACATTGTCAACAGGAGAACCTACATACTGGCCGTCTGATCCTAACCGGCGACCTGACCTCCACGACTTTTTCATCACAAAAAATGTTCCTCAAAATTCAGTGCAACTCGAAGCTAGTCTTGAGTTATCATCAGATCATACACCTGTCATAGCAGTAGTTAATCGGAGGCTCATTGTTAAAGAACCACCTCCGACGTTACATAATAAACATACTGACTGGCAATATTTCCGACTGCTAATAGAAAACAAAATTACATTAAATGTCTCGTTGAAAACGGTAAGTGAAATTGAAAATGCGATTGAACATTTCAATGAAATAATACAAGAGTCATCCTGGGAATCTACACCAGTTAAGGACAACCCTACGAGACAGCATTTTTATCCTGAAAATGTCTGGGAAAGAATTGCTGAAAAAAGACGACTGAGACACATTTGGCATAACACTAAACATCCAGACGATAAAAGACGATTTAATAGAGCATCGAGAAGACTAAAAGAGTTGCTTTCCGAAATTAAGAACGCCTCCTTCCAAGAGAAACTATCCAATCTTTCTCCGTCCAGTGCATCTGATTACTCTCTCTGGAAGGCTACAAAATTTTTGAAACAACAAAAAAAGATGGTTCCACCACTAAATACCGGAGACGGAAACTGGGCAAGAACTCCAGAAGAAAAGGCTGATATATTTGCTAGGCATCTTGTGGAAGTCTTCAAGCCGAACGAACTTCATGATCAAAATCTTACTGACGAAATTACGGAATATCTAGAGGCGCCCTTCCAGATGTCTCCACCCATCAAACCATTCAGCCCTACAGAAATTGGGAGGACTATCAAAAATAATCTTAACCGGAAGAAAGCACCAGGATACGACTTGATAACAGGCGAAATCTTGAAACAACTGCCTAAAAAAGCGCTCTTGTTACTTACAGCGATTTTTAATGCTATTATACGTATCGGATGCTTTCCTGCTCAATGAAAATATGCCCAGGTGATTATGATCCTTAAACCAGGCAAGGATCCTTTACGACCGAGCTCCTATAGACCAATCAGCCTGCTTCCAATTACCTCTAAAGTATTTGAGAAAATGTTGTTAAATCGTTTAAAGCCTTTTATAGAAGAGTATAAACTGATTCCAGATCATCAATTCGGGTTTCGTGAACGTCACTCGGCTGTAGAACAAGTCCACAGACTAGTCAAACTTATTCAGAAGACCTTAGAATTGAAGAAGTTTACTTCAGCTGTGTTCTTGGATATTCAGCAGGCGTTCGATAAAGTTTGGCATCTAGGTCTGTTATACAAAATTAAAATGAAATTAGAATATCCATACTTCTTGATTTTTAAAAACTATCTTTTAAATCGTTTCTTCCAAGTTAAATATGATAATGTCTTTTCCAAATTCTACTTATTAAATTCCGGTGTTCCTCAAGGCAGCATTTTGAGCCCATTCTTATATACGCTTTATACAGCCGACCTTCCAGAACATGAATCTGTAATGACGGCAACGTTCGCAGATGACACAGCGATTTTAACGACGGACGCTTCTCCGACATGTGCCTCGGAGAAGTTACAAACCCATCTTGACAACATTCACGAATAGTGTAAGAAATGGAGAGTGAAGATTAATGAGGATAAGTCAACGCACGTAACATTTACATTAAAGAAACCAACATGTTCAGTGGTCAGCTTAAACGGTACAGTAATCCCACAGAAGGATGAAGTTAAATATCTGGGTTTACATCTAGATCGAAGACTCACGTGGAGAAGTCATATATGGGCGAAACGAAAGCAACTTGGGCTGAAGTTACGTCAATTATTCTGGCTCTTAGGCAGTAGGTCTCAACTCTCCCTTGAAAATAAAGTACTCGTATACAAAGTAATACTCAAACCAATTTGGACATATGGGTTAGAGCTATGGGGTACAGCTAGTTCATCAAATATAGAAATACTGCAGCGCTTTCAATCAAAATGCCTGAGACTGATCACTGCAGCCCCATGGTACGTAACAAATGAAATACTACACAATGACCTAAACCTGCTCTTCATAAAAGAAGAAATTAAACAACATAGCGGAAAACATTTACAAAAACTAGAAGACCATCAGAATCCACTAGCGATTAGCCTCCTTGACAACAGCGAAGATACTTACAGACTGAAACGCTTTAAACCACTGGACTTACCTCTACGATTTTGTTAGTCATTTAAATTTTTTTTTCATCTTTTCTACTTCAACTCCTAATCACCAGCATCTCATAATTGGCGTCGTTTTTCATCTCTACCATCGTTATTGTCATCTCCAACTTCAACACTTTGTGTTTCGGGAGGTTGATTCACGGTTCATCAAGTTTGATTTTCTATAGATATATTTTTTGTTTGTATATAATAATATATTTTTAATTCTATTAATATATTTATAATATTAATATTATTATATTATTAATATATTTTTAATTCTAAGGACATTGCTCAGATTTTCTCATATTTGCTTAAAGTTATTGTATTTATTAACTGATTGCAAAAAAACTATACTGTTAAAAAAAAATATGACGGTGTGCTTTGTCCACCAATTAAATTCTCTCAGGTTTTTTTATGCACTCATTTTGTTAATTATAATACATATTATAACTCAAACTAACTGTCTAATTAAAATCCTTACTTTATAGCTAATTAGGAATGACTTCTACATCAGGGGAAATTTTCTAACAGTCATTTTATTATACCACCATATAATGGTGTAATATGACTCGAGTTAATTACGATTAAAAACAGCTGGGCATAAGATAAAAATTTACCACGATTGCTACAAGTAAGATTGTTGTTAAGGTCATCAGCCAAAAGGCTATTTTGAACCTGTAAAGGCTTTACAAAGTAAAACAAGGAGTGAGATGGTTTACAATTGCCTTCCTCACTGAGTGGAAAAGTATGTTTATTTGCATGCCAGGACCTACGAAAGCATCTACTTTCCACCCTGAAAATGACACCTTTACTTCATTCACCACAGGGTGAATGGGACTGTGCGTTGTGTAATGTAATTCAATACCCTCAGAGGAGATACTCTGACTAGTAACTTTTACACCTCTACCTCTCTGTTCTAAAATACTTCAGTCTATTAGATGGCCATGTGATAAGAAACATAACTATTTTTTGTAGCCCTGGAACTAGCAGATTGGGTGCAAAAAATTAAACACTCCACCTGCCGGTTATAGACAAACATATTTTCTATAAAACGGTTAAAAAGACCCTAGATTACAATACACCCGGGTTTATACTCAACCTATACCTGTACAACATTTTTAAATAATAACCAAACAATCTAATAACTTAAATTTAACAAAATCTTTCAATTAGTGGAAAAAAGGAGTGTGTTTGTTTCATTTATTTCTGTTTATTCTTTTAATTTAATTAATTGAACCGCTACAGGATAATCTCGTTTTTACTTCATTATTGTCACTATTTATGTGTCATTATCACGTCAACTAATATGTAGTTTTCACATTGTAATGTCCTAGGGAATAATAATTTTAAATATATACAGTTCATTGTATTGCGGTAAAATATGTTTACAAAATTTTAAAGTATTTACATGAGCAGATAGAAAGCTATTTTAAGTTATAAAATTTCAAGCACCGTTAAAAATAATATAAACGTTAATTTTATTTGAATATATAATTATGAGAAGAAAAATAACAGCAAGAGGAAACGGAGAATAAGAAAAAAAATGAAGGGGTAGAAGAAGCCGAAGTCTGCATAACAAAACCGTCATGTCTAAATGTAATCATTCATTACAAATTGTTTTTACTTAACACTAATGCTCATTAATTTCTTTGCGCAAAGAGTTAATTAATAATAAAATTAAAATATTTGTTTCAGAATTATACAGAAAGATTAAGTTGTCTTCGGTATAATAAGCATAGATAAAATAAACATAGATGTTGTTCAACTAGTCTTACAATGGTAATAAGTACATACATAGAGTAAGGAAAACTGTATAACATAATTGTGAAGGATTTTGCAACTAAAAGCAGTACGGTTTTGAAATTTCTATTGTTGAACATGATACAGTAATGCTAATTTATTGGCAATACCCAGTTCCGGTTATTCAGTACGAGTGAAGTTTTAATTACGTTACTGATAAAACGAAAGAAAAACTTAAAAATATTTTATAAGTTCATAACTCTGCCTGGTTTATATTTAAACTAAATAATAATCTGAATTTTAAAACTTTACTCTTGAATCTGTCACATCGTCTTTCAGTAACTCGAGGAGGCAAAATATGATACTTGCAGTAAAATTAAATACTAAGCTTCTGGTTATTATTAGCTAATACGATGTAACTTAATCCTAGATGAATGGCCGAGCATTCTGAATGTAAAATTACCAATATCTTATAGTGTTCAGTAACAATTTTTATCATTCATAAATAAATAAATAAATAAAAATAAATAGTTACATAAATAAATAGTTCTGTTTCTCTTCACATGGTCAGCCAATTAAATGACTTAATCATTTAAGAACAGAAGAGGTAGAGGTGTAAAAGACACTAATCAAAGTTATCTCCTCTAAAAGTAATGAATTTTATTATACAGCCAGACCCTGTGGTGAATGAAGTGAAGGTGTTATTTACAGAGTGGAAAATAAGTGCTTTTCACAGGACCTGACATGCTGATAAGCATACTTTTCCATTCAGTGAGAAAGGCAAATGTAAACTACCTCATTCCTCGTTTTTCTTAGTAAAACCACTACAGCTGCAAACCATACTTTCGGATGATGCCCTAAATAACAACACCATCATTTTAGGGATAGACTTAATATGGTAACAGTTGAAACCCATAAATTAGCGAAGAAAACTAGGTATCGATGTTTATTGTCCTGACATTGCATTTCTGTTAAAAAAAATAGTCCCCGAAAACAAAATAGCCTATACAAAAATAAATAAAAGCCAAAAAGAATTTTATTATACGTACAACAAGTCAACTTGTTCTTAAAGTCCCTCTCCTATCGGAGATCGGAAATCATCATCATCATCATCATGCGGACCTTATTCGTTGCTACACGGAACATTTCCGTATGACTCCAGCCAAACCAGTCTCTAAAGTTCTTTAGCCAGGATGCCCCAGCCTACGTCTGCCAACGTCCCGTTAGCCCTTTATTTTCCCTTGCGTGATTAATTGTAAATGTAATATTTAGGACCCCTGATCACAAGTTCGAGATATTGAAGTTTTCTCTTCTTCACTGTTTCAACCAACTCACATTCTTTGCCAATTTTATCAAGTATATCTCTATTTGATATTCTGTCTGTCCGAGGAATTCGCCACATCCTGCGGTAGCACCACATCTTAAAGGCCTGTATTTTCTCTAAATGGATCTCTTTGAGTGTCCACATCTCCATCCCGTACAACAAAACAGAGAAGACATAATATCGCAGCATTCTCATTCTTAGCTCAATGTTAAGAGGGTACAGACGTTTAAATTAAAAAAAAAATTGATTTTATTTTTATTTTATTGTATCATTCTGAAATAGGTTTCTGATTAATTTGGCGTACAATTTGTAGCTGTAGTGTAATAGTTACCCCTTGAAAATTTATAAAGGAAATAATCGTACCCGTCAACTGTTTTACTTGTTTGTTGCTTACTTTTTGTTTCGTTTGAATTCTATAAGTATTACAGTTCTTTCCCTTACAAATGAAATCGTATGCAAGAATCAGCTGTCACGTTGGGAATGCTTTGTTTGTGGGAAAGTAACCTAGAAATTTGTGCTGAACTGTTTGTGTTTACTGATTAGGTTTTAATAGGTTTAGTGCTTGTACGCGTAGTTTTGTATTCTTTTGAAAAACGGTGTTTTTTCGGAAATTGTGTTTTTCCACTTCGGTACCATTTTTTCAGAGACTAATTAAGTATCTCCTTTAATTTTTGGCCAGAATATTTTTATAATGTTTTTTATCTGGTATACCAAATAATTTGCCGTTATATTCTTAACTTTATGAGCTAGCTGAGCAAAATATTTCAAAATTTGGCCAATATTAGAGCAAGTGGAAAAAACATTATTCAAAAAATTCAAAATTTAAAAAGCAAAGTATTAATAATATACGCTAAAAAGCATAATTCAATAAATAAAATGGGTTTTGTTTGAAATCTCCATCTATAGTAGTAACTGAGGAAATGGTACCAAAAAATTACTGAATTAACATGCGTGAAATATGAACCTCTGTACCCCCTTAAGATCCGAACTACACAGCAATATTTCCTTAGTGACACAAATGACGATCTTGTAATTTTTATTCTGGATCACATTTCATTTGTTTGCTCTCCCGTCTGTTCTCTCCGTGTTCCCAGATAGGTTAACTAAAGCCAACTTAACTAAAATTCACTACATATATTTAGTAAAATAAAATTCTTGGTGACTGCAGCGAATCATAAAATATTATTATATGGACATATGTGTGTTACGGAATAAAAATTTTCTAGACAGTGAGTAATTTTGACGTAATAGGAGAGAATACAATCGTAAAAACCGATAAGGGATCACGTTTTTCTTTTAAAAATATTTAAAATTTAGCCTACTTAAACATACAACTTATCGTATCAAAAAATATTGAATCAACTACAAGTTAAATATTATAACGAATGTAAAGCATAAACATGAAGATAAAGTTTCAATATATTAATATTTTGGCATGTTAAATATTCATATTTCATTCCATCAATTAAATTATCTAGAGAGTCGAAAATAATAAAGCATTTTGGGCCTCGTTAATGTTACAGAAACTTAAACATTAATTATTATTTCTTGTCCAGTTTTATTTCCAATCTAATTTTTAACCGTTGCTTACGAATAAGTTTAATTTGATTTAGATCTGCCTGATCAGACATAAAAATTTTCATTACGGCAACACACCATAACACAAAATCAATATTAAATTTAGAGTCTTTAAGAAAATTGGAATCTTGGTGTGCAGCCGCTGAATAAATGGAAAGGAAATAATAAAGCACTATGTTTTCAAAATGACTAGAGCGTTAAGGAGTTCAATGGTATTGTGAACTTTGTAAATACCACAGGCTTATGAATATAACGTCCCTCGTTGAAGGTCATAATGCGTCTCATGCATCGTAATGAATTCTTTATTACTGTGTGTACACAGTTAACTTCCCCTAAATGTTTCTCCGTTGTGCAGGCTGTCGCCAAATTTTCCAAAACCATTTCTTGAAATATTTCGCTCTCAGACGAAAAGAATATTAATTTACGGGTAATGGCTTTGTTTTCTAACCCAATTGTGACTGATCAAGTTAAAACATTTTCCGACTGGTTTTTTATTAACTTTAAAAATTAAATTTTTAACACGGGTGTTAAAATTTAGTTGTTTTTTTCGTACGATAGATGTAATTGTCTGCCCATAACAGACAGGTAGAGTGTCAAATTGTTTACACTCGATCTGTAATTTGCAGGGCTAAAATAAGTAGTTCTATTTCTTAACACATGGTCAGCGAATTAAATTACTGAATCATTTAAGAACAGAAGAAGCAGAGGTGTAATGAAAGTAATGAATTTCATTATACAGCCAGACCCTGTGGGGAATGAAATGAAGATGTCGTTCGCAGAGTGAGACATGCGCTTTTCAGAGGGCCCGGCATGCTGATAAGCGTACTTTTCCACTCAGTGAGGAAGGCAATGGTAAACCTCCTAACTCGTCGTTTTACTTAATAAAACCTCTACTGATTCAAACCAGCCTTTCGGCTGATGACCTAAACAACAACAGATGTATTTATGGTAATATAGTTTGTAATTAACATAGATATTGTTAGTGTAATAGACTGTTTATTTAAGAATAGGTCGTTTATTTTTGTATAGGTTGCCTTCATTTCTAAGAAACTGTGTAGTATATGCGATGGAGTGTGTTGAACAAGGATAGTGAATTGCGATGAATGAGATGGTTGAAAATGAATTCTAAGAAATCGAAGAGTAGAAAACTTTGTTTTTTTTTATCTTTCTACGAGGAATGTGCCAGAATAGCGTTTAAAGGGCTTGAATGTTTGGAAAACTATTAGACCGCAGATAAACAAGAGTTAGCGCATTTGTAGTTGATCACTCTATCGATGAATCGGTGAATGGACAGTGTCGCACCGTTTGAAATCGTGTCGTTATGGGACAGGTTCTGAGTTAAGCTAATTGAGCATGAGGTTGGTAGCAAGTGTTTTGAACAGGTGATCGTTTTAGTTCCAGTAATTTATTTTCTGTAAAGTTCGTTTGAGTTCGTTAAATTAATTTAATTTATGTAGTTGTATTGTTTTTAGTATACTAACTTTAATCATCAGTTGTAATTACTAATTTTGTAAAATAAATAATTGTTATAAGTTTAAAGTTACTCTGTTTTTATATCTTAAACCCAAATCCCGAACGAGCTTACTGGAACTTAATTTTCAAGTTTTGAAAAAAAATTGTGGTTGGTAAAAGTAACTTATATAGTAATTTGTTTTCCAAATACTTTCAGATTACCTTTACTTTCATTGTTTAGGCTTAGGTGTAGCCATTTTTTAAATTGGTGAAATGATTTAAAATATTTTCATTGTGCGTGTCTTTTAGTCTGGAATATTATAATAAATATAATATTGTGGATAACCCGAAGGTACTTTTACGTTAAATCATATTACTGAATCGTACATCCTTTGTATCAAACACCCGCTTGTATTAGAACTAAAAACGTACAAAAAATTCTATGGTAGTATTACTAAGTAAGAAACTTGTAAATTATAGGTTTACAAAAATCATATTCTTTATGATTTATCTAAACACTTTGATGAGAAATTACAACTTCAAAAAGCAATAATAAAATAATAAACAGAGTTAATGGCTGGGACGAACATGACGTTTAAAAATAACGATAACTTTGCACATATAATATATAATAATTATAATACAAATTTCATTGGGCGTACATATTACACATTAGGCTAGGCCTACAAAATAAATAAATTACCGCAGAAAAAAATTTCTCACATTATACTTGTGTAATATTACGCTGGAATTGGTGGAAATTATCCCATTCAGCAATGGATAAAACCATGTACCAGGATGAGTTGGAAACTTTTAAATTAATATTCAAAAAATAAGATATATTTATTGATCATTAGCAATAGCACTCAATTAAAATAGTAAGACTGTATTAAATACTGACTACATTAACCAATACTATTACTACTATTAATGACATACTGTTAATTACAGTCAAACTTCCACCTAATGAGGTTCTATTTAACGAATTTCTCCATATAACGAAATTCGGTGCCATTCCCTATCGCTTAACGAACTAGAGACTGCAGATGTAGGCGGAGAGTAGTGACCTAGATCACAGCCCAGAGCCAATTGACATTCGTAAATCGCATACTGTGTTGCCACGTTGAGGTCTCGCTGTGGATGACAGCCTAAAAAAAGTCAGCTGGAGTTCGGTGAAACAGAATGTAACTTAGCGAAAAGGCAATCTCACACCCGACCTTGGCTGTTATTGGTTAGATCTTATCTGCAGTCTTTAGTTCGTTGGAGTATAGACGTTGGTACTACTTTCATAGTGTTATTTACTTATATTTAGCGTACACATATTTCTATATTACGAACTCTTTAGATGCATTACATACGCGACCACGGACATTTTAAAACAAGAGTGATGACTAACACCTCAATAGGTTTGAGAGAATCGTAAACTATTGATAAATAATCCATTCCTAGCAACTGTACCAATCCTAGCAATTCGTGAGAATTTAACACGTCAATAGTTCTCACGTAAATAAAGTAATCTTTATTTTTATTTGTTTGGTGTAAAGTGGTTTGGGAGATTAGTTCGTTCATCTATCAGTATTATCCTTTTATTGTAATATTTAATTAAATATAATATTGTCAGTATCAGTTAAGGTGAAGTACCGGCTTAAAATATGACGTCTTATTTAACTCTTTCCTGTTTTAATTTTTTGAAACTTATTTACGGACAGATATACAAAAAAATAACATCACATCCTATTTTTGCATAAAACATTCTGCAAACTTTCCAAAAATCAAAGAGATCATACCATTTTTTGTTGAGCAATAAATTTTACCAACTTTCGTATATAACATTGATATTCAGTCATTCTTAGGTTGCATTTCTCTCCCTCAACAGGTGATTCATACTGATGACAAAAAATTTCTGTTTCTACTGCTATTTTAACTGGAACATGTACTGCATATCTTTTCTATTTATTTATTTATTGTATTTAATAATACACATTTTTTCAATTTAAGCTAATACATTATCTTGTAAATAACACATTAATTAATGCTGTATCATAAGCAACCAGCAGAAGCGAGGCTTGGGCTCTGGCTGCCGAGTTCATTCAGCCATTACGCGTTGTAACCATTATTTTATACTAATAATAATACATGAAACCAAATCAAAAGATAAAAAGAAAACCAAGAAATAGGGGTTGACTTTAATACAGTTTTTTTAAAAATGGTCTTTTTATTTTTAAGAAGGTCGATCCAGAAAATTTTAATGAAAATAATTATACATTTTCTGGTACACATTTTTTAATAATTTTTACTTTGTCAAATCGGATTTGTTGGAGGTATTATTTATTTTTATTATTGATATTATTTATTAAACCATCAGTTATAGCTCGATTTCAAAGGTTTTATTCGAACACGTTACGAACGCCAACGCCACCTCTTACGTTCCTAACGCTACTTTACACAACGACCTCAAATTTCCTCAGGTAACGGAAAAATTTATTCTATTTTATCGAAACTTCCTCACCAACTTACTCAAGAACGTTCAAAGCTAATTAAGGAGAAACTGGAGCAGGGATTTATGATTTTAAGGAAATATATGTAATTAATAAATAATTGGTAATTATATAGAATCAGGGCCCGTCACCGAATGTGACAATTTTTTTTGAAATCAATAATTTTTTTGGTGTGCTAAATCCGGATATGAACTTATTTTTCCCCGAAAATCAACATGAAATTAGTCATAAGTTCTTTTTATCACGTACCAACATAACCTCACTTTCTCATATAAATTTCAATTTTTACTTTCTCTTGCCTATATGAATATATAGGAAGGAAAGTATTGTTTTCATGTCGATTTTTCGAAATCGAGTTTTCACCGGATCTATACGTTTTCAGACCCCCTGAACCCAAAAAACATGTTTTTAGCGATTGGTCTGTGTGTGTGTCTGTGTGTGTGTGTGTGTGTGTGCGCGCGCGCGCGCGCGCACGTGTGTGTGTGCGCGCGCGCGCGCGTGTGTGTGTGTGTGTGTGTGTGTGAACAGAATATCTCAAGAACGGAACATCGTACGAACTTGAAACTTGAAACTTAAGTTACATATCACTACCGGACCCGACACGAACATTTTCATCAAAATCGGTCAACCAGAAGTAGTAGTTTATTCGTATAATTTTTCACTTTTTTGCGATTTTCTCAAAAACTAGTCCTACGATTTTTTTTAAAATCGCCTGGTTTACTCAATTTTTTATTCTCTACAAGATAGGGTAGGCGCCATGTTTGCTGAAATTATGGGTGAGGCTGTTTTCACGTAAAAACGTTGTTTTTTTAAGATTACAGCTTTAATATGCATTTTAGCGCAAAACTTTATATAATAAAAGTTGTAGAGAATGTAAAATTCTATAACTTTTATTTAAAACAATTTTTTGTATAACGCTTAGTTTAGCAGTAATTTGCGATTTTCTGTTTTTGTTCTCACGAAAATGTGTGAAAACTTGATTTTTTTAAGATTTCGGCCTTAGTATGCATTTTACGACAAAAGTGTATATAATTTAATTTATAGAAAATTAAAAGATCTACAACTTTTATTTAAAGCATTTTTCTCTACAGAGCCTAGTTTAGAGAGAAAGAGTGATTTTCCGTATTTCTAAGCCAAACTGAGGTTGATTTTCATTTTGCATCATTCACTCATGATTAAAATAAGGTTATGTTTTTGAGGTTAGTTTTTTGTTTATTTCTAATATTTTATTATTAATGTTAGGTTTATTGTTAATTATTTGCATTGGCAAGAGAAAGTTGTGTGAGTGTTTCACACCAGATTTTTATGTTTATTTAGAACTGCGTATAATAACCGATTACCTACTCAGTGCACAATATCCATTTGTACCCGTGTTGTTTAGGTCAACAGCCGAAAGGCTGGTTTGAACCTCTAGAGGTTTTACTAAGTAAAAACGAGGAGTGAGGTGGTTTACTATTGCCTTCCTCACTGAGTTGAAAGAGCATGCTTATCAGCATGCCAGGCCCTCTGAAAAGCACTTACTTTCCATCCTGCAAATGACACCTTCAGTTCATTCACCACAGGGTCTGACTGTATAGTGAAATTCATTACTCTCAGAGGAGATAACTTTGAGTAGTGTCTTTTGCACCTCTACCTCTTCTGTTCTTAAATAGTTCAGTCATACAATTGGCTGACTATGTGATAAGAAACAGAACTTTTTTTGTAGCCCTGCAACAAGCAGATCGAGTGTAAATAATTTAACACTCCACCTGCCCGTTATGGGCAGAATTTGTACCTATAACCTTTAATTTAAAACTGGATAATAACCAATAACCTTATTATGGGTAGGTTATCGATTAGGCCTATTATGCGCATTTGTAACTTCGAATAACAATCGATAACCTTCTCACCATTTACTAACTAATCACGATTAATTTTCAGTGTATAACAATTATTTGTCAGGGAGCGATGACTTCATAAGTTATGATTAGTTTGAAATTTTGTAAATCATTAATAAATATATTTTTCAATGATTAATAAGTTAAATTAGTAAATATAGCGACATTATTAATGGGTTGTGAGCATTTATACGATAATGAAGGAAAATATAACGGTAAAATTGAAATTTATACGAGAAAGTGAGGTTATATCGGTATATGATAAGAAAGGATTACTACTAATTTCATGGTGATTTGCGGGAAAAAATAAACAAAGTCCAGCCTCTCTTAGTTTGCTCTTAATGTAAACAAATAATGACGTCACTGAGCATGCGCATTATATAAAAATGAGTACACGCTGATTAAAAAGTAACAACAAAATACTTTTAAAAGTATTTAAATACAAAATACTTTTAAAAGTAGTTTTATAAATGAAATTGTTAGGCCTACATCATATCATGACTGATGTTTTAAGTAATTTAAGTACTTATAATTCAAAACTTAGTTAACTTAATAGGAATACGACATCCATAAAGTCGCGGACTATAGCGTGTACCCTGTAGTAGCTAGCTTTGGTTTGTTGACAATAGGAGCAAACTAAGAACGGCTGAACTGTATATTCGGATTCAGCACACAAAAAAGTATCGATTTAAAAAAAAAATCGTTGCAATCGGTGACGAGCCCTGATTAAATATTATTATCAAATAATTTAATTACTAATTAATAAAAAGAATAAAATACAATTTTGGAGACTTTTTAGTGGATGGTGCTCTCCAGGCACGTAATTTATGCCTGAATCCTGATTCCTGAATCCTGGTTGCGAGGGCTAAGAAGCCCTATGATGGCGACATCGTGTTAAGGAACACCTGGTCGCTCGGGGAACAATATAACAGAATAATTGCAACCTCAAGAAAATTAGGGGGAATTTTATAGTTTAAATAGAAAATAGGATTCTGGTTCGTGGGACATTGGAACTGGGACTTGAAAGGAGGTAATTTATTTTTAGAAGTTGTTTGTGGAAAATTTAAATTAAGGGACAAGTAGGTTTAAGAGCGGCTCTTTTATTTTATTTTATATTTCAGTGGCCTTTTTTCAGTTTAGTGGGAGTCCTATTATCTTGGGGAGGGGAAGGCATGCATTTTACTGAACGTGGACTAAAGGTATAATTTAAGGTAGGGGTATGTTATTGATGTTTTACTCACAGCAATATTGTGAATTTAACTGATAAAGTTATTTACGATGAATATTCAATTGGAAGAAAAAAATTAATAAAAATCAAGAAAAATAAAGTCCCTAATATTCTCACTTAATTTTAACGAATTTACGTTATACGTAATAATTGTATTTCATTCATAGGTTGCAAAATGGAATTTCTAAATGGTTTTAAATGTGCTCGAGTAATTGCTTCAGGTTATTAATAGTTTTGTAAAACTGTGTAAATGATTCTCCCAGTAATTGAGGATTACGTATTAGAAAGCAAAATGAATATATAATAATGCGACGTCAATGAATGAAAACTGAATTACGGAAAGCGATTCAAAGTTTAATTTTAATTATTCAAAGATAAATACACGATTATTTAAATAAGGAAAAATTGGTTCATTATTTTTAAGGAAATTATTAAATAAAAAGAAAAAACACACTACTATCATCGTATTGGATTTTTTTAAACACGCACGCGATATTACGGTGAATTGCAAGTTGCAACTCGCTGAATGCACAGAAAGGTTTCATCGTACCCTGGTTGCTTGCCCTGTTATTCACATTGCACGCTACACACCAACCTAACCCTTACTGGAATTAACAGTCGATAAAAAAAACACTAGTACTGCGTGAGCATGTTTCGCTACAGAAATTTGTTACATTTTTTATGAGATTATTAACGATGTAACCATTTATTTCTGCTTTCAAATTTAACCACGTATTGATTAATATATATATATATTTTTTAAATAACACAAAAAAGTATAAAATATTTAATACGATTGCTTATGACGTATTCATTATTATTAATACTTCTTTATATTGTTATTCTGAATTACAAATGTTTTACATGCATATCCTTTAGATAGGTCACAGTTCATTTTACAGAATCTACTCCGTAATCTAAATTCCACTTCCTTCATTCTTGTGTTTACATCCTAATGTGTTTGTGCGCACGCGCGTGAAAGAGAAGTTTTATTATGATGTAATTGGTGTGGTATTTACAGATTGGAGAGTGAAAAGCATATTGTTGGTAATAAGTATTTACCTACTATCTCTATTTTAGGTGAAAATCTGATTTTAGTGTCATTAAAGAATAGAAAATTTAGTTTATCTACTAGAAAAACTACCAACTCTAATAAATATTAAGACGTATTCTGTTGTGGCAATCTTTTCTGTCATCTCCATGGGAACTGTATACATTTTATTCAGTATATCAGTTCTTCTGTAAAGTTTCAGAAAATAAAGTTTGCTGACACTCTCAACTGACGATATTGAATAATTATTCATTTATAGTTAATCTGTGTCTATGTCCGTGTTTGATGCGCAAAAGTATTTTAGCAGATCATAGATGTTTCATACATAAATAATTGATGTCAGAAAATTTGAATCTCTGTTCAAACACAAATTTTGTACCGATTGTCTTGTAAAACCAGTTCTAAAAGAGGTATTTTTAAACATGTGTGATTAGTTGCATTAAAGCAAAGATTTTTGCCTCGCTTTAGGTTTCAATGGAAATTAATTATTAGTTTTACTTAGTATGGTATTCCAGGTAAGACTCAGTTGACGAATAGCCCTGAACAGCGTATATTTTCAGTTTTATGGAAGGAAAATTTGTAAAAGAGACATGAAAACCAGTTTTTCAACGTAATGTGTATTACTATTAATACTTTTGCTTTTTATACTTTAGTTTTACTACAAAAGTTTGGTGCTGAAAAGAATAAGTCATTAATTTTCTTAAATATGGTGAACATAGTGTAGCATACAGATCTATTTACTCTTAATATTGGTCACGAAACAGTTTTTCTTTAAATTAACAACACGTGGCCACCTCCAAGGCTAAGTGGTTTTTGTAGCAACTATGCTGCGAAACGTAGGTCCCGGGTTCGATTTCCGGTAAGTGTCTAACAAAATTATAACATGTTCAAACTCACCATTCAGTAAACCAAAGTAGTCACTAATGTCGGAGATATTGATGAAACTAAAAAATACATATGTGCTTGTTGTTTAGGCCATCAGCAAAAAGGATGGTTGGAACCTCTAGAGGCTTTACTAAGTAAAACGAGAAGTGAGGTGGTTTAAGAGTGCCTTCCTCACTGAGTGGAAAAGTCCGCTTATCAGCGTTCCAGGCCCTCCAAAAAGCATCTACTTTCCACCCTGCAAATGATACCTTCACTTTATTCACCACAGAGTCTGGCTGTAGAATGAAATGCATTACTCTCAGAGAAGAAAACTGACTAGTGTCTTTTACACCTCTACCTATTCTGTTGTTAAATGCTTCAGTCATATAATTGGCTGACCATGTGATAAGAAACAGAAATATTTTTTTTATAGCCCTGGAACTAGCAGATCGAGTGCAAATAATTTAACACTACACCGCCTGTTATGGGCATATATATGCTTAGTGAAGAGTAAATCTAAAAACTATATTTTTATTCTAAGCTGCCTTCGATCTAACTATCATCAATCTTCCATTATTTTAATGATTCCTTTATATCTATACATGGAACAAGCAAGATTAAAGTGAATAAGGTTTGAGATAAGACGAAAAATAGAATAGAAAATAAAAAACTTCTGGAATTCAGAGAAAATAAATCGTTTAACATTTAACGTTTCGGTGTACCATGTTAAATGATTAACGAAAAAGAAGAATAACAATTAACATAGAATAAAATAACACAAAAATATGAATAATATAGAAATAAAAACCGCTATTACTGTACTTTCTTCCCTCCTTACCTATCCTTCATTTATCAGAAAATATAATTCAGGTGATGACCACTTTAATTCACATCAGTTTTTATATCTGGTGACACGTTTTGGACCTTCGCTGAAAGATGCGCAGTGAATTTGGACTTCTTTCCGAGGCTGAAATGCGAGGGTTGATTCTACACAACAATGAAACTAATACGTAATATAAGTAGTGGGGGTAATTTTAAATTATTTTTGTGCATCGCCGGGCTCAAGAACCCCCTTCAGACGTCTACTTCATGATAAGCCACTACGCAGGGTCAGAAACTGTGTAAATGTACGGTATGGTTTGAAAACCTTCCAGACACTATTTGAAAGTACAACCCAAAATCTTTGGCCTAGTTGTCAAGTGGTTTTTTTCCTACTGCGACATAAAGGCAGTCAATACATCGATGTTTTAAACAAATTAAAGCTTTTTAATTATTGTACTCGTATAAGTTCATTCGAAATTTACTGTTAGAAAATTAGTAGTGCTGAAGTTCAATTTTCCAAAAATAAAAAGCGTAGTTGACCTAAATATTTCACCAATTAATGTAATTTTCCATTAGTAAAAATTCGTCAAATTTCGATACGTTTTATACTTAAAACGTCGTTCAATCAAAAGAAAGAAAGCCAAAAAATATATAACAAAAATCCACCACAAAATTTTTTAAAGTGAACTAAATTCCATTATAAAAATTTCAATTAAATTAACTGTAGCTTGAGGAAAAAATGTACACGTTCACTTCAATTGTAATTAGAATTTTCTGTACAAACAATTTGGCTAATGAAATTTCATCAGTGAATGCACAAAGTAATAAAATAGCCAGTAGCGTATTAATTAATTTATTTCTCTGAAATTTCTTTACTTAAATCATTCAGAAAATTTTAAATTATGATTACTTCGCACTATGCGCGGTTTTATTATACAATTACAACATATGCTGCAAGAGAACAACAAAGAAAAATTGTTTTATTCTAAAATCTAACTTGAACATTGTAGTCAAATAATATTTTCCCCATACGTGTTTGCACATTTCTATTATGATGAAACTATTAGAACAGCCGCATACATTGTTTTGAATAATTAGTTTTACTTTGTGTTTATTGACATGAATAACTCCTTCGTTTATATTTTCACTTTAAGACACATGCAGTTGGTCCTTGCCGACAATCCACGCTTTGTTTACAAGAAGGAGAAGCAAGCTTATTTCTAATACATACCCTGAAGATATCTAATTTTATCAAGTCTTGCTCAATCATACCACCGCCAATTGTACATTTTATATTCAATTAAATGGCAGACAAATTGGTGTACTGGTCAGCGCTAATGTCTTCAACGCCAAATGT
Source organism: Catonia carolina (assembly GCA_035578175.1). Taxonomy (NCBI): domain Eukaryota; kingdom Metazoa; phylum Arthropoda; class Insecta; order Hemiptera; family Achilidae; genus Catonia; species Catonia carolina. The sequence continues at coordinate 178,481,841 of JAQMRL010000001.1, forward strand.
CGCAGGTTTGATTCCTGGTCAGTTCTGACATTTTCACTTTCTCTTGCCTATATGAATTATATGAATACATAGGAAAGAAAGTATTATTTTTATGTCGATTTTTCGAAATCGAGTTTTCACCGGATCTACACGTTTTCAGACCCCTGAACCCTAAAAAATAGTTTTTAGCAATCGGTCTGTGTTTATGTGTGTGTGTGTGTGTGTGTGCGCGCGCGCGCGTGCGTGTGTGTGTGTGTGTGCGCGTGTGTGTGAGAACAAAATATTCCAAGAACGGAATATTGTACGAACTTGAAACTTAAGTTAGGTACTATTAGAGGAGCCGACATAAACATTTTCATCAAAATCGGTCAACCGGAAGTAGTAGTTTGTTTGTGTAATTTTTCACCTGTTTCGATTTTATTAAAAACGGCTCCTACGATTTTTTTCAAAAATCGCCATATTTACTACATTTTTTATGCTCTATAAGATAGGGTAGGTGCCATGTCTGCTGGAATTCTTGGGGAGGCTGTGTTTTTGTAGAATTTTTTTTTAAGATTGCGGCTTTCAATATTCATTTTTGAGTTTGTACTTTATCTTCTTTGTCATTTTTTTATTGATATCGGATTTTCAAGACTGATAAGACATATTGTTTTCGATTTAGACTATAGGTTTTTAGTAACCATTGTTATAGTTATCATTTTTTTCTAACTGATATACTTCAAAATCATCATTGCATTTATCAAATATTAATAATTACTAATTTAATTTTCATTGACAGATGAAATTGTAATCATGTTAATTAACATTTTTATCAAAATTACTGATTGTTCTATTTCATGTGAACAGATTGTAACGGACGTGGCATATTAATAAAAAAAATATATACTTATTTATTAATGCATTTTTTGGAGTTAAGAGGTACAGAGAATATTGGGGCGATTAGAAGCAGTATTGTGTTTGCGACATCTTCAAAACAAAACCAGAATGCATTTCCAGTACCTTTCTGATAATCAAACTTGGATCGGCTTAGAAGTGGTAACATTTCGTACTGTAAAGAAATAAATTATTGAAAAATCGAAATTTGAAGCAAAAACACAAGTTCATTTAATATGTTTTTGTTATAGTATGTGTTTAGAGTAAATAAATTTGTTCGTGCCGGCTGCATTGGCGTAGTTGGTAATGTGCTCGCCTCTCATCATGCGGTCCTGGGTTCGAATCCCACTCAGGCACGGCATATTTTCATACGTTCCAAAAAAATCATTTCATTCTCATTACGCACAGTTACACCCCAACGTCGTCGCTAATGACCTTGCAGTTGATGCGACGTTAAATAAATAAAAAAAAAAATTAAAAAACTTTTTCGTTATGTACTAACGAGATAGAAAAATTTTAAAAGAGGGATACATTAAATTTATTTTAAATTTACGAACTTGTGCAACATTAACCAACGAGACCGTTTCAAAATTTACGGCATTTAAAATCATGGAGTAAAGACCCTTTACGTTAAAACCACCCCAATTTACAACTTTCATTTTGTTACTTTAATCTTATCAAAACTGAATTTACAATTTGGGCATCTCATTGGGAAATATGTGTTTTTAGAAGAATACTGAAAGAAGTCTTTTACAACACCTCGTCATGCAAAAAGTGATTAAATCTAGAGGTTGTACAAGTTTACAGAGCTAGGTACAAGATTGGAGGTCAAAGACTGGTAATGTCTCTGGTGGGGTAGCCGATACCGAATATTTTCCACCGTTAAATGCCAGTTAATGCCTACCTTACTGCCAATTAGACAGAGCCTTCTACATGTGCAGTTGGTCAGCTCTTGCCAACAAATTGTGCATTCATTAATTCTTGTCTCAACATTTGGGCAGTGCAGGGAGGAATGTACGTTCTCGTTAAGCAGCAAGTTACGTAGAAAGAGGCTGAAAGACGGGTTCTCGGCCCCTTAAAACGGAGATTATTTGGGTAAGAAATGGTAACTCTGAGAGAAGGTTTCTGGTTGGGGAGTTGGCCCTGGGGTTAACAATCCTTCACTGTAGAAAATAAGCTGTTTCGAAACAAATAGCCTCGGGAATTAACAGTTGCAATAGACTTGGATGACGATCAGGAATTGTGGATTAAATAAACGGAAAGCCCAAAGAAATAATGACTGGGATATAGCAGTTGCAACATGAAATTTGAGGACCATGCTGCACTGGTAAAATTATAAAGATATCTGATGTGATTTTATGAATAATTTGATTTGTTTTGTGACACGAAGTTGGTAGCCCTATTCAACCGGTGTAGATACAGCAGTGTGAGTTGATTCTTCTTGATCTGTATAAAATTTTGTGCCGTTTCCGGTCGTGTTACGGACAGAACGTCTTTTACCCTAGAACAACGGGTTTTCATTCTTGGACAAGGTTTTGCTGTGAAATCGTACGCGAGTGTAAAAGAATCGTTTTAAATTAAATTTGTTGGTGTCCCTCCACCAGAAAAATGTCAATTTCTAGGCTAACAAACCGATTTTGAGAGACAGGTAGTTTTTGCGACAGAAAACGTAGTGGTCGACCAACTCTTTTGACAGATGCCGTTTTAGAGAATGTGAAAACAAGAGTGCTCAATTTTCCTTGGAAAAGTTAACGAAAACTTTCCTCGCAAGATGGTTTGTCATATTCGAGTATTTAGAGTACTGATAAAAAATTGTTGTATCCTGATCGCGTACAATTAGTCCAAGAGCTTCAGCTTCCAGATTTAAACAAGCTATTGTACTAGGGTAAAAGACATTCTGTTCGTAACACGACCGGAAACAGCACAAAATTTTACACAGCCCAAGGAGAATCAACTCACACTGCCGTATTTATACCGGTTGAGTAGGGCTACCAACTTCGAGTCACAAAACAAAATTTCCCATTTTAGAAAATAATTACCAGACATTAACAATTGGATAGCAGGAGTAAAAAAATCACTCTGTAGTTTAGGGTAGTTACTGTAAGACTGATGAAGAATTACTATTATATTAAGATCCTTGATTATTCGTATTCATCGAAAAAGAAGTTTGTTTACTACAATAAATAAATCATAAAAGAAGATGAAATCAAAATCAGATGGAAGAACAAACCCAAGTAGGAAGAAACCGGTCGTTTCAGACGAAGTTCGGCAAGCAAGATCAGCCCGAATGAAGGCATACTGGCAGAACATCAAGCTAAAGAATATGAAAAGGAAGAAGCTTTCTAAATTTGACTAAAGTGATCCATTGTAGTCATAAAAGACAAAAAACAAAAATCACAAATTTTAGGACAGTTGGAATGAAAATTATCAACAACTTCTTATTAAAATGCGTTGAAATTTTTAAATATTTAGTGAATGGGAATGAAAGGAACAAATAAGTGCGGGAAAATGACATTCGTTACAAAAAAATTTCAACATCATGAAAATGTAGGAATTTCACTTTCCGATGGAGAATAGCATAAATTGTAGATTAAACACGTGAGACTCTCGTATAAATTGGGAAAGTAGTTCGTCTTCAGTATGACGTAACACTAAGGAGAGCCTCCAATAAGGTCAAATTCATATCTGCATTTTCCGTTCACTGCATTCATTTTACACGATTCAGTTTTTATTTTTATTTTGTCCTGTTTTATATAAACTTAAGTAGTTCAGTAAGTTTCGAAAATATAGGTAAGAAAATAAAGTTGTGTATGCATAAAATCAACGGAAACACCTTGAGGTTTATTTCAGGTAAGATTATTGTACTTTTAACGCCTGCTATAAAATATATGACTGAAAGTACACTCACAGTACAAAGTATTTTCCCATTTATGTGCCATCTATTTTTTTCTGTAAAATTAAATTAATCATGTCATTGTAACCGCAATCGATAGATATTTCGCTTTTATTATTCACGCAGCAACAGGCTGCAAAAATGTATCATCGTATTTCTGTGCTTGTTTTCTGTTATATCTGTGGATTCAACAGTGGTTTTATAATGAATATCAGTAGGTATTATGAACAGTGTAACTAAATAAGTTTATATTCTAAAAATAAAATGAAGAATGTGTTTCCGGTACGTTTTAGAATTAATGTTAGCAGAAATACGTTTTATTATGGTGCAACATAATCTTCTCATCTCTATTTATTATTTTACATTTTCGTATTATTATTCACTACAATTTTCTTCACAATTAAATTTCTTTTAAAATACAACCTTCCAGTTAAGAATTCCAAAAATCTGGTGTGAATCACTCACACAACTTTCTCTTGCCAATGCACATAATGAACAATATAATCTAACATTAGTAATAAAACATTAGAAATAAACAAAAAACTAACCTCAAGAAACATAACCTAATTCTAATCTTGAGTAAAAGACGCAAAATTAAAATCGACCTCAGTTTGGCTTTAAAATACGAAAAATCGCTCTTTCACGCTAAACTAGGCTCTGCAGAGAAAAATGCTATAAATAAAAGTTGTAGATCTTTTAAGTTTCTATAAATTTGATTATAATATAATCAAATTTAAGTGTAATTTTATTTTAAAATTTTTAGTAAGTGTATATTATACACTTTTGTTGTAAAATGTATGCTAAGGCTGCAATCTTAAAAAAATCGATTTTTTACACGTTTTCATGAGAAAAAAAACAGAAAATCGCTAATTACCGCTACACTAAGCGTTATACAAAAAGTTTTCTAAATACAAGTTGTAGTTTTTTAAATTCTCTACAACTTTTATTACATACAATTTTTCTCTAAAATGCATATTAAAGCCGCAATCTTAAAAAAAAACAAGTTTTTTACGAGAAAACAGCCTCCCCAAAAATTTCTGCAGAGATGACGCTTACCCATCTTGTAAAGCATAAAAAGTTTAGTAAATGAGGCGATTTTTAAAAAAATCGTAGGAGCCGTTTTTGAGATAATCGCAAAAAAGTGAAAAATGACACGAATAAACTACTACTTCCGGTTGACCGATTTTGATGAAAATTTTCATGTCGGGTTGAAAATCGATTTCAAAAAATCAACATGAAAACAATACTTTCCTTTCTATAAGTATATTCATATAGACAAGAGAAAGTAAAAATAAAATGAAGAATGTGTTTCCGGTACTTTTTAGAATTACGTTAGCAGAATTATACGTTTTATTGGTGCAACATAATTTTCTCATCTCTATTTGTTATTTATATTTTCGTATTATTATACACTTCTTTACAATTAAGTTTCTTTTAAAAAACAACCTTTGAGTTTAGAATTCCAAAAAATTTCAATTCCAGCATACTTGTCTTTAGTAAAATATTAGTGTCGTAGGAGATACGATGCTCCAATAAGCGAAAGTTAATTTATTATTTTACAATAATTAAAGATTTAGTCAACTAAATTTGCTTAATCCTCCGGACCGTATCAGTAAGTCAGCTGATAGAAAACTTCTATTAATTGTTAAGCAACATCAGTTGGGCGAGCAATTTTTTTGTGGTGATCTGCTGATAGTCACACATGGACAAACTTCAGCAAGGATCTCTGTTCAAGTTTAAGTCTACTCCAAGTCACAAAAATACAGAAAAAGCAGCGATAAGATTTAATTGTTGTCAATAGTGGACATTTTCCAATAAGTAATAATATGTGTTTAGATATTTCATTATTTAGGATAATTTTTATTTATTAAATAAGTGTGACATTTAGATATGTGATTTGATTCTGATTTGGATATATAGCAAAAAATAAGTAAATTCCAGAGGATAAGTGGGACTATAAGCAGAGTATAATTAGCAAAACTTTGATAAATAGAGTGAGAAAGGTCACATAACTTAAGTTCTACAAAGTTATGCCAGATTCAGTTATTCTGTACGGAAGTAAGGCATGGACAAATAAAAAACCCGAGAGCGGAGAATCGAGCGGCAGAGATGAGATTTCTGGGAAGGACTAAGTACCTCCAGTACAGAATACCCCTTGTACGGAATAAGGAATGAGGAAGTAGAGTTAGAATTAAGTATTTACAATTCGCACAAAAATACGAGTATATAGGATTATCGCCAAAGTTGGAGATAGCACATGGAAAGGATGTCAGAACACAGCATACCTAAGTAGGCGCCCTGGTACGCTACGGAAGAGAAAGGGATGTCGGTAGACCTAGGAAAAGATGGAGATAGATGATATAGTGTGTGAATTCGGAACAGGCTGCGGCCTAATCCTTGTTTGAAAGAAGAAAAAGAAGAAGAAGAAGAAATATTAAGAAAATACTGTTACGTGGTATCATGGTATACTAGTGGAAGAAAAGACCTTTACTTTGGAATAAATTCCCAGTTAGTGTAGTATGTAAATTTTTAATTCCTTAAAACATACTAATAAATTTCATAAAGTCATTGTAAGTTATCACATCTTGTAATCAAATTATTAATGCAATTTTACTAAACTAAAAAATGATTCAATTTGATTAGTGCCGTTAAAAATAAAATTAACGTACAGTTTTCATTATTTCCTGAATGGGTCACCAGTAAATAAAGATAATTTAATAATTGAATACAACAAGGTATCTTTAAATCAACATCAAAGAGTTATTATTGAACAAAGATTGTGTTTGGTGACCTCAAGATTAAGAAATAATAATGCTAATGTAAGTTTCAAGTACAAAGTATTGATAATAATTGCCCTTTAAAACGTTTATAAGAAAAATTCAATAAACACCGTACGCTCCAGTTCATTGACGTCTACAGAAGAAACTAAATGAATGAATAATGTGTGCGAACTAATAAAGTACGAACTGTAACTAGAAAGTTTCAAGCTATTTTTGTTACAACTATATGGTACTACTACTATAATTTCGTTTCGTAAGACTGAATAAAAATAAGTTGGTTGTTTTAAGATTGGTCACCGTGAAAAAGTAAAAACTTAAAACCTTACGGTTAATAAATTCGTAATAAGCTAAAACGGTGTTTAACAGTAATAAGCTAATACCTTTAAGAATTTATTCAATTGTTAAATAGTTTATACATATATTATTTAAGATCTATTTAATATTGTCAAATACTTATAAATTTCAATATAAAAATATAAAAAAGAATTTAACATACGATTCCAACACTAAATTTTATGAAGCTTAACCTACGTATGAAGTAAATCAATAAAACAGTTAATATTTAAACAAGGCATTGGCAAATACTAATTGAAAATTATATCTGTATTAAAATGTCATTATAAATTCCTGAAAAACGCACTTCTGACCTAATTAATGAGTTACTTACTTGTTGCTACATCAGATTTTTTATATAACACGCGCTGTATTTTTGATAAAGCGTTTATTTTGAAACGGATTTTAATTAACGAATGATGTACTTAAATGTGTACCATCGAACACTAAAATATATAATCTACCAAATAGGGATTAAACAATACATTGCTTTCTATAAACCAACTGTTGCATGGTTGGAAAACGATTCACTATTTCTTGAGCAAGATTATATTGAATAATTCATTGGTATATGAAGCAAACAAAAACTTCCGGCGAAGAACTTAGTATATATAAATTTCGTATGTATACATTTCTAATTAATTTTTATAGTAAAAAAATTGTGAATCAATATTTCAAATCCAAAATATTCACCGTGTAACTATTTTTGTATGAGAAAGGTGAAATGTATTGTAAGAACTATGTATCAATAATTGATATTGTTTCCATTTGAGCGAATCGCCGTACCTAACCCAAGGTCTCGGTGAATACGTAAATAGAACTGATTTATTTATAAGTAGTCATGAATATTAATTACAAATTGTTTTATTGGACTGCGGCTGATATCAGATGACTCTGGTATTCCACTTCCCACACAGCCGGTGGCGCCAATGCTAATCCTGGTTGCGACCAGAACATCTAGCACACAGTTTACAATTACAACAGAAAAAATATAGCCTACAAAGAAAACCTGTAAGACAATTATTATCTTTTTAAACGCCATATAATTATCATCATGTAGATCTTTTATTGCATCTGTACAATTTTGTATCATTTTCAAATAAACCTCTTTAATAATAATTACCTATGCGAAAATTGGTCAACAATTAAAATTTATTGAATAGAATAAAATTTTCTCTAACACGCACATAACATGTTCATTTGAAATAATTTTATTTAAAGGCGAAACTTCTACCCTCAAAAGTCATTGTAAACCTTACATTATTAAGTACTGGAATTAACAGGACAATTTTTTGTTTAAATACATTTTCAATATAATATTTATTTTAGATTCTTTTGCTTCATATTTTACTTCCATCGTGATCTATCAGAAATTTTGCATTTTTACAAAATTCTCAAATAATTATCTTTAACATATTTTTGACTCATTTAATTTTATTTGGTTATTAGTGACTTATTAGTGTCAAAGTGAAGTAACTGCTAATTAAAACGAAGGAAAAATTTAAATTCTAATTTATTTTCCAGGAAAATTTCTGGTTTAAATAAATTTACAGTAAATTAAATTTTAGATTTTTTTGCTTCCCATTTTACTTCCATCGTGACCTTTCAGAAATTTTGCATTTTTCAGAATTCTCAAATTCTCTTTAACATATTTTTAACTCATTTAATTTTTTATTTTTGGTTATTAATAATATTCGGATATTTGTAAATGCTCAAAGAAAAGTAACTGCCAATTAAAACAAAAGAAAAATTTTAATTCTAATTTATTTTCCGGGGTAATTTTTAGTTTAAAAAAATTTATAGTATAGTAAATTTTAGATTCATTTGCTTCCCATTTTACTTCCGTCGTGACCGTTCCTAAATTTTTTATTCTTTCAGAATTCTCAAATTCTCTTCAACATATTTATCTGTATTTTTTTTAACATATGAATTCACAAATCTTTCATCTTGGATAGTGTTGTGTACTATTTTTCAGGAAAATCCCTGGTTTATTAGTTAATTCCAGGAAAATTTCTGGTTTAAATAAATTTTCAGTATGTATTTTAGATTTTTTTGCTTCACATTTTACTTCCATCGTGACCTTTCAGAAAATTAGCATTCTTTCAGAATTTTCAAACTCTCTTCAACATATTTATCTGTTTTCTTTTAACTTATTTAATTCCAGTAAAATTCCTGGTTTATTATCCTAGTTTAGCGGTTAATTCCAGAAAAATGTCTGGTTTAAATATATTTACAGTTTAGTAAATTTAGATTCTTTTGCTTCTCATTTTACTTCCATCGTGACCTTTCAGGAATTTTGCATTCTTTCAGAATTCTCAAATTCTCTTCAACATATTTAGCCTATCTGTTTTTTTAACTTATTTAATTTCAGGAAAATTCCTGGTTTATTAGTTAATTCCAGAAAAATTTCTGATTTAAATGAATTTTCAGTATATATTTTAGATTTTTTAGCTTCACATTTTACTTCCATCGTGACCTTTCAGAAACTTAGCATTCTTTCAGAATTCTCAAATTCTTTTCAGCATATTTATCTGTTTTTTAAATTTATTTAATTGTATTTGGTTATTAGCGACTGTAATTCTCATAGTAAAGTAACTGTTAATTAAAACAAGATAAGACATTTAATACAGCAGGCAGAGATCGAACCCAATACCTTTTTTTTATTTTGTTTTGTTAAATGTTTCATATTTATGCGTACTTTACAGGGCCGACCAATTCAATGTGCTCTTTCAAATGGCTTTCTACTACTATTTTCAATAGTTGCCCCGGTTGTACACATCTGCATTAGCCTTAATTTTTAAAACAATCTGACGTTAAACATGAAAAACTACTTGCTCCGACCACACGTTTGCCAAACGCGTCAAGCGTATTTCGTCAGAGTAGTGTGTGCGTTTTGTTCTGGCAGTCGCGAAATGCACTTAAGCACACAAACAAATTTTTTCTTAAACAGGCATATATACGTTCTATTAAAATATTGAATGACGATTGAAAGTCCTGAAGAAAAAAGAAATTTCCAAAATTGCTTGAAAAATTAATCAGTCGCAAACGATTATTAAATTACAGGTAACGGGAGACTATGATGGTTTTGAATAAAATTTCAATTTTCGGTTTTTAATATTTTCAATAGTTTAAGTCTAGATCTACCAGATAAACATTAAATTAAGTCAAAAATTAGTATTATGTTTTACATCAACAGAAATTCAATTCGTTATGAAAAAATAATACTGTGTCAAAACTCTGGACGCCACAAACTTCATTCAAATTAACAGTACAAAATCTGAAACATCACTCATCTAAAATTTACAAGTGTATTCCTATTTATTTATTTATTTAGGTTTCTACCAGTTAAAAAGGTTCAAACCAGTTAAAAGCTAGAAGATTGCAAAATTTTCTGAACAAAAAACATAAACATTTAAGTATGTGAGTGTGGTTTATACATAAAAAATTCATAAATGTATATATAATAAAATTAACAACGTCAATCGGACAAAAGATTAGATGGAAAATGTGAACCACAAATTAAATGTAATTAATAATTCATTGAATTTTATCGGTCTACGTAATTGCCGCAAAAACAATTTACAATGTTTCTGGATTATAAGAACCACGTTACTTCACGTTTATTAGTTATTTATTTATCATTTATCTTATTTATAATATTTGTTCGCTCTTCTAGAAAATCTAAGTGAAAGAATGAGTTACTTATTTAATATTTAACCCTGGTAAGCAAACTAGAAAATGTTTCTTGTTCAAGTTGTTTTGTTCGTAATTACTCGCTTCCACTTATTTCATCGACATAATCCATCGTTCTAGTACTCTAACACTACTGCAAACCTAATCGCTTTAAAACAATGAGTAAAAAATTAATAGAAAACATAATTGTTTAAACATGGAATAAGTAATAGATAATACAATAACATTTGTCTTAAAGGAATTTTTTTCTACATATTTATGTAGTATTTTTTTCCAGTTCAGCAGGCTTCCGTTATGTAGAGAACAGAGTAGAACCATTCAAAGAACATCAATAAAACTTTACAAAACCACAAACAACAAAACCTTATATATTTACAACAAAATTTTACAATTGCAGCTAACCTAAAAGTAATAACAGACACCATGAAACATCTGCGGCTGAAGAATTAAACATAAGATTGCTGTTGGAAACCAGCCGAAAAGAAATTATTGTACTGACTAATGTACCGTTTTTGTATTCTATCACGTAATACGGGTTAATTTTTTCTCTTTTCTTCTTGGGACAGGCTAATTCTTGTGATTTATTTTTGTCATTTACAGACAGAAAGCGTTTCGAGAACTCAAGAAACGACTGCTAATAACAAAATAGAGTGGAAACTTTACACAAACAAATACGAATAGTTTACCGGCTATCCGACATTTTGTTTTTATGGAAATTTTCGATTATAAATATTTTTACAAACCAGGTTAATGTCATCATATGCCATGTCTTTGTTACTCCCTATTGACCAAAGCCATCTTTCTATTCTTTTAAAATTATTTGAAAAGTTAATCCTTCCTCGCATACATACATACCGAGAGATTCAAATATGTAATTCCTAAACATCAATTTGGTTTTCGAAATTTTAACTCCGCAATCCAACAATCTCCATGGACTTATCGATATAATTTAATCTGCCGTAGAGACAAAATCCGACTGTTGTAGTGTATGCCACAGGCCTTAAACTTTATGGATTGTTTCTGACATATGGGGCTTCTTTTCAAGCTGAAACATGTACTACTGGAAGGGTTCAACGAAATAACAAAATCGTACCTTCAAGGTAGATTTTTAACGTGAAAAAATGTTTTTCTACTATTACAATATTTTTTAATAACTAAGTTTGGTACGGCGCTAGGGCATTGAGACGTTTACTATAAAAATTTATATTAGAAAATTTTTATTAGAAATTTTGTTTAGTGATACGAAGTTGGTTGCCCTTCTCAACCGGTATAGATATGGCAGTGTGAGTTGATTCTCTTTGAGCTGTGTAAACTTTTCTGCCGTTTTCGGTCGTGTTACGAACAGAATGTCTTTTACCAAATGTTTATTCCATAATTCCATATAAAGTCCAATTCCATAATTTTTTTATTCTTAGATAAAATATATTATGCATATTCAGTTATCGTTCATAAAAGATAAATCTTTGGAAATAGTGTTTAAATGTCACAAATTAGATTAAATCATAATCTATACAGTTGTATTGCAGTGTCATTAAGAAAATTTCAAAAACAGATTTCCTAAAGCTTAGGTTTGTTTAATGAAAGGGAAAAGAAGGTTATAAAATAAGATTGTAATAATAAAATATGTATGAAAATAATAATAAAATATTAATGAGATCAATAATATCCGCATCTGTGGTCAGCTTTTTTTCAAGTTACTTATGCAATTATTTTTCAGGGTCTAAATACTCAATCGATGTGTTTTTATAATTATTTACTGTTTACATATTAACTATTCATCGCTTACTATATCTTTCATTATTTTGTGTTTCTATAAGAAATCAAACACAGAATATACTGTATAATGCTACAAAAATAGAGTTCTGTTTTTACACTTTGATACAACGATAGATAGGTCACTTGGTGAACTGTTAGCTAACAGGTTTCTAATCTATGTGGCAGTATTTTTTATTTTTACGTCCGACTTTTCTGCAGTTTGTGTTAATGCAGACGGTGGATAATGATGATAATGAAAATGAGTGATGATAAAATTCCGGATCTGACCGAGAATCAAACCCGGGACACCGACGTAGAAGCCAGTTGCGTTAAACACTACGCCAACGGGCCGGCCAACGGCCAACGGGCTGTGGCCGTAGGGTTTATTTATTTTCACGTACATAATGAACTTAATTAAAATTTTTTAAGCGAGAAACTCAGTCCTGATTTAAAGTTCAACGAGGATATATTATAATGTATTAACAAAAACGTTCCTAACCAACGCCAGCGAGAAACCTAATATGTAAGACCATGACGAATGTACTCGGAAGAGTTGTACTCGTATCATTTAATAGACTTCAACTACAATGAACATTGGTCAGTGACAGCGAGAGGAGAATCTCTAGGCTACGGTTCCCTTCCACGCCCCGCTAACAGTATGTAAATTTTTAACCCGACATTTTCCTTGTAGTATTATATAAACAGTTTCGAGGGAGGTGGAGAGTTCTATGCTGATGTCGGATCACGAGGCCAGGCGGCGGATTTTTGATTGGTAGGCGGTTTCGGCCTCCTTGGGGCTGGATGAGGACGTCTCAATTGAGTCCAACACTACTTCCCCCATTGTGAGGGAGTGAACATGAGTTTTCCTCTCCGCCTCGGAAAAAATAAAAAAAAATACACTGAACATATATACAGTAGAAATCTAATTATCCGAATCAGGCAAAAGGTGAATATGAATCAAGTAAATACCACCGAAATCAAGTTTCGAGTTGACCTTGCTGCTCGAAAACGTGCTACTACGTCAAGGCTACGATTTTTACTCGAGGTGCTCAAATAAACTAAATAAATGTATTGTAAGTAGTATTAAATTTAACTCGTCATTTAATACATATATTTTCTTTAAACATTATTTGTGTTCAGTTTGCTTACTTAATGGTCATTACATTTACAGTAACTTTGTCAACAAAATTCGGTTTCTTCAATGTACTGTACCTTTTTGCTTGATTCCCAAACTATAACCAACTATCCGAATCGGCCCGATCCCCAATCAGTTCGGATAATCAGAGTTTTAATGTATTATAATTTTAAATTATAATTAAGATTTAAGCGTCAGATAAATAATTTAAATGCTAGTACTGGAATACGTATTTTCTGTCAACCCACTTTTTCTTTCACTTTGTTTTAGTAAACTATAACTCGTGAGACGAATCTGTTTCGGGGAAACTGCATCCATCAGAATTAAATAAATAATAGAGTTTATCGCTCTGTGAGTCGGAACAGGTGGACCCCTAATCCTTGATGGTAAAAAGAAAAAGAAGAAGAAGACTATCTTACGATTTTTGTATACTACCAAATAAACAATTAGTCTACTGGAGTGGAAATGAAAATAAAAGTGAGTGAAAATGGATTTCCAAAAAGCAAAACTGGGAAGGGGTTTCCAAAAATGTGCCTGAGACTAGTTTTCAAACGTGAACTGGACTTTCTAAAAATCTGTTTTTAAAAAATTAGAAATTCTGTTTTTAAAATAAACCTTTCTTGTCCAAGAAAACTATTTAAACTATCTAATTTTGGTGATTTTCAATTTTTAAAAAATTAGTATCAACTTGAAAAAAATAATGTAATCAACAAGAAATTGTAATGCGTGTTATATCACTGTCAGTGTTATACCACTGACTCATATATATTTTTATTCTGTTATAAACTGGAAACAAGTCAAACGTAAATTATTAAAAATATAAAAGAAACAAAAATCCAGTCATGTTTGTTTTGTTGGTTCGTCAATTTGGAAGAAATTTTACTAATGAGGAATGATACGGATTCATAGTTTATCTTACGAATAATTAATGAACAAATAAAAACAGCATATTTAAGGAAGATCTAAATAATCAGAGATGTACCATAAATATTTCATACCTAAATGTGACATTATGAAATATAGCATTTGATGGTACAGAAAAATTCTTTTATAGTTATTTACTCATGCAGAATTTTGTTGGGTAGATTTGGTCTAAAGATGTGCAGTCTAATAGCATAGGTGTTGCCATGACCAATGTCAAAGACCAGCTCTGCAAACGTAGATCTAAGACCAACCCGAAAGCCATTAACGTTTTTTAACATATTTACATTAAAATATTTTGTTGAATATTGATAACATTACCTTATTATTTTATTTATTATTATTAATTTTATTATTGTTTGACCACATTGGATCACTTTAATAAATTACTTCGTGGATCTCTTTTAAAGTTTTTGTTTCCAGCATTTTTTCACCTTTACTCGCTCCCTCATGGAACGAGATGGTGTAATATATCCAAAATATCTTTCCATATTTGACTGCCGAAGGTAGTCAGCCTTGGGTGAGGCAAGCCCCGAGTTACAACTATGGATGATATCCATAGAGGAACTCCGATTTAGTTCACTTATAGACGTTCTCCAGTTTTATAAGCTATCCAGTCAGACCACGTGGAGGCACAAATCAAAAATTAAAAGGATTTTAATTTGGAGTAAAGTTAATTTCAATTCCGGAATTAATTACTATTTTATTTAATTACAATAATAATTTAGTATGTACCATTTCACACCTATTATATGGCAAACAGGGGTTGTGGCTCATTATTTTATTTTGTAAAAGAAATGGAGGGTTCTTTTATGAGAGGTTATCCATTGTGTGAATCGAACCTCTGCCACTTAAAAACTAATAGACTCAGTTGGTTAAAATAATAAAATATGTACTTGATCATTATAATTTGTATTTTTTATTCAAATTTAAAGCAAATTTAATACCGACTTTACTTATTCATATTTTATTAGTACTGGTACCAATCACACGGTTTTAACGTCAAACTAAAGTATTTCTCCGATTGAATTGTACGGCTAACTATTAACAACATACTATTCAATTTACAAATGATACATA